>BCLH01000186.1:90508-136855 GCA_001602315.1 Zoysia pacifica | reverse complement strand
TTGGCTATACTTGAGGGTAGTAATTTAGACTTTATTCTTTTTTTTTGGTGAACGCAGTTGCAGTAAATTTATCAGCTCATTCAGGCACCATTTAGAATAGACAATAAAGTTGAATATGAAGGCTAGTCGAATGTTCTCAGGTAAGTTTGTCAGAAGAGAGAGGCATTGTTTTTACCAAATGAATTGGAGTTTGCAACGATAAGTATATCACTGCATTTTAGCATCCAAATTTGAATTTGATGATGTTGTACACGCTGCTTGTTTTGCACTGTATTTTGGCTATTTGCATTCATGTGCGTACAGAGCTAAAGTCTATAATTGTCTCCTTTGCATGATCTGCAGTATTGTTTTCCTACTCTTGACTTCTTGATATGTTAAACAGTTTCGTGGCCCACATAACATGCAGTATTGTGTTGTTACTAGGTGCAGTTACACATGCTTTTATTTTTCCACTTCTTGAAGAGTGTTATGATAACAAAAAGTCAGGAATGCTTCATGTGATGATTGAATTATTATTACTGACAATGGTTATTTGATTCAAAATATGTAGGTGGAATCAATGAGCAACCAGGAAGAAGTCGAATTGCGTTCGAAGATTGAAGCACTAGGTTTAGAGGTCACTAAAGTACCACAACAGGCACCTAAGCATCTCAGTGAGGTAGATACAAACAGTCGTACAATGCCTAAATGTTCATGTTCCAATAAATCTGCATGCATTGTCTAATTACATTCCTTTTTGGAACGCTATTTAGCTAGAAATAGCTGCAGAGCTGGACAAACTATCAGCAAGGCTTGACAACGTTGACAAGATGATATCATCTGCCATGGCCTCAGATCCGGAGGTGAAATCTCTTTTGAGCAGCACTGCTGATATATGGATGCCTGTCATAACTGCGTCTGCCGATGAGAGGCGCGGTTTTGCAGGAACAAGTGGTGAGGGCAGCCAGGGAGAGCAGGAGAATACCAAACAGTAGCTTCTACATGGGGGCGGCCAAGCGGGGCTATCTCGCTGTGCTGGTTTCGCTTTGTGAGTTTGCATCAGCCATCTATGTGTTTATTTAAATGAGTTCTTTTGTTGTTATGATGTGTTTGGTCAATAAGTCAATATAGCACTGTGAAACAATCAATAAACCATAAACTTTAATGCACAGTAAGTCAATAATAGTTGGGATGATAAAAAAAAAGTTCTGGCGCAAAGCCTTGTGCTGGTCATTTTTTTTCTTTTTGAGAAATTGTGCTGGTCATTTACTATCACATACTCTGGTCACTTCAGTTTCAAAGCTTGCATACATGTAGCATTGTTAGGCCTCCTTTGGAATGGAGAATTTTCTTCTGTTTTTTGTGTTTTTTTTTGAAATTAAACTGATTCTTGCAGAATTTATATGCAATTCCTGTGAATTTTTTGCGTTCAAAAGGAGCCCTTAGGTTGATATAGACTATAGTGCCTCAATGAGAATTAGCTCTGTCGCAGTGGCATTATGTGGACTGGAATACTCACGTTTCATTTCCTGTTCAGATGTCCGATCATTGGCTGGCAGAATTGTCTTGCTCTGGCGACAAATTTCTCACATTACCAATGAATCAAATTAGCGCCACATCTGTTAACCAAGGATCCATCGTGGACTGCCACATATTACCCACTCATTATCCTCTCGAACATGTGTGGCTGTAGCAACCTGCCCCTGAGTATATCCGCACCAAGTCTCCTGCAACTGGCCGCTCTTCCCCCTGGCTCTTCCCAAACGAGTGCCACTTTGGCGCCAAACCAACGGCCGCAAGGACACCACAAGTCCCCCGTGTCATCTCCTCCATTCAGTCCCCTCAAATCCCTCCAAAAAAGTCACCAACCATGGTGCCTTCAACGTCGCCGCTCTCGGGCCGCGCCATACACGTCGCCTTCTCCCTCTCCTGATTCTTATCTGTACTTGCTTCTGAATCTCAGCTCCACGAGCTTGACGAGCTAGTAGCTGCCAGTGAGATCAAGCACCGCTGCAAACGCCATGGCTGAGGACACCCAGTCCAACGATCAAATCCTCCAGGAGCTGGACGCGCTCAGTCACACGCTGTACCAATCGCACAACAAACGCCGCACCAACTCCCTCGCGCTCCCTCGCTCTACCGGGGATGGCAATGCCGGCGGAGCGGATAGAGTTCGGGCTATCGTGGTGCGCCCGCCGTCCCGCCGCATGTCCATGTCGCCGTTCCGGTCGAGGCCGAAGCTGGAGAAGATCGAGGATGATGACGAAGATGACTACGGTCGGGTAAGCGTGGCTACGCCGCTCAAGAGCCAGAGCTTCGGCGCGGTGGCCCCGTCTCCGTCCGTGGCCGGGGAGAAGAAGGGGATATGGAACTGGCGGCCAATCCGCTCGCTGTCGCACATCGGCATGCAGCGGATGGGCTGCCTTTTCTCCGTGGAGGTTGTGACCGTGCAGGGCCTGCCGCCGTCCATGAACGGGCTGCGCCTCGTGGTGGCCGCGCGCAAGAAGGACTCCCGCAACGGCGCCGTCCAGACCATGCCGTCCCGCGTGCAGCAGGGCGCGGCCGATTTCGAGGAGACGCTGTTCGTCCGGTGCAACCTCTACTGCAGCGGCGGCGGCGCTAAGCCACTCAGGTTCGAGCCCCGGCCGTTCCTCATAACGGCGGTCGCCGTGGACGCGCCGGAGCTCGACTTTGGCCGGAGCGCTGTAGATTTGAGCCTTCTTGTCAAGGAGTCATCGGACAAGGCCAAGCAAGGGGAGCGTGTTCGGCAATGGGACATGGCGTTCCCGCTAGCCGGAAAGGCAAAGGGAGGTGAGCTTGTCGTCAAAATGGCATTTCAAATCATGGAGGGCGGAGGCGTCGATCTGTACAGTCAACCGGCTGTTGCCGGCAACAGTTGCTCCTCTTCGTCCTCGTTTGCTAGGAAGCAGAGCAAGTCGTCGTTCAGCATCACGAGCCCGAAGGTGATGCGCTCGGAAACGCCACTGGCTCCGACAAAGGGCGCGCCGTCGCCTGACTTGCAAGACATCGACGACTTCAAGCTTGATGAGCCCAGCCCAATGGTGGATATCAATCAGAAAGAGCCGGAGCTGGAGGAATTGAAAGCCGATGACTCGGAGTTCTTCCCAGAGTTCGACGTCGTTGATAAGGGCGTAGAGGAGCAAGAGCGCATTGACGAACCCAAGGAGGAAGAGAAGGTGGAAGAGGTTTCATCCGCCGCCGGCGACGAGGTGGTCAAGGAGGTGGTGCACGACACAGCGCACACGCGGCGCCGCAACGAGCTGGAGGCGATAACCAACCAGATAAAGGCCATTGAATCGATGATGCTTGTTGATGCATCGGACGCGATCGCCAAACCGGCGGAGCCACAAGAAGAAGAGGTGGTTGGAGGACTGGATGCCGACGAGGAGGAAGTGACCAGACAGTTCTTGCAGCTGCTGGAACAAGGAGGTGACATGATGGACGCGTCTGCCAAGCCGCGGGCTTCTCAGGTGTCCTCGCTCATGTCCGGAGTGAAGCCAGGCTCCAGCGCCGACGCAACGTGCTACATCTCCGACCTCGGCAAGGGTCTCGGTCCCATAGTGCAGACCCGGGAAGGCGGCTACCTGGCCGCCATGAACCCGTTCGACGTCCCAGTGGCGAGGAAGGAGCTCCCGAAGCTCGCCATGCATCTGTCGAAACCGTTCATTCTCCGCGACGAGAAACTTCCTCGCGGCGGCACTGAGTTGTTCCAACGGCTGTGCGCCGGCGGCTCCGAAGCACTTTTGACAAAGCTTGGGACGCTCATTACCATGGACGATGTCATCGGTAAGACGGCGGAGCAGATCGCCCTTGAGGGCATGGCGTCAACAATCATCAGCGCACGGAGCAAGGATCTCGTCGCCAGCTCCAGCGCCAATGAGTCAGTTTCGTTGCTCCGGACAATGTCAGCGGCCATGAGCTTTGGGCGGCAGGACAGGATCGCCACTGGCATCTGGAACGCCTATGAAACGCCAGTGGCAGTCGACGAGATCCTGGCGTTCTCTCTTCAAAAGATAGAGATGATGGCCATCGAAGCGCTAAAGGTCCAGGCAGACATGACCGACGAGAAGTCCCTGTTCGAGGTGCCGCCGGTCAGTGAGAAGCCGGGGGCCGGGCACCTGCTGGACACCGCCGTGCCACCGGAGAATTGGGCGAGCGCCTGCGTTGACGCGGGTGCGATCACCATGATTGTGGTGGTCCAGCTCAGGGATCCCCTGCGCCGGTACGAGGCGGTGGGCGCGCCATCAATCGTGTTTATCCAGGCTGGACGAGCCGGTGGAGACAGCGACGGTGAGCCGAAGTTCAAGGTGGTAAGCATGCACCTCGGAGGCCTGCGGTTGAAGTCGGCCGATCGTCGCAGTGTCTGGGACGGCGAGAAGCAAAGGCTTACGACGATGCACTGGCTTGTGGCCTACGGGCTAGGCAAGGTCGACGGCGGCAGGAAGAGCCGGGCCGTGGCGGCGGCAGCAGCGAAGGCAGGGAATGAGGTGCTCTGGAGCATGTCGTCGAGGGTGATGGCTGATATGTGGCTAAAGCCGATACGCAACACGGACGTGAAGATCACCAAGTAGCTGCGATGAACCTCGCTGTAGATGTAATGTTTGCATGTTTCAAATTGCGGGTTTTGTAGCATATTTCATTCCATACCTGCAATAGCACACTGTGATCGAACTGAAACTGCGCATCAGATACATTTTGTTATAATCTGTTCACATCTTTGTTTTAGAATGTTGTAATAAATCGTGTGATCAAGGACACTACTTTTGTATTACCTGAATAAAAGGATTGGCCAAAATATTACAAAAAAACTGTAGGGTTAATTGTATGGAACTGCTGCTGCCATTGTAATTTGTAGATGAGAAACATTTACACAGGTAGTTCGATCCATTTCACGCAGCCCCAGAAACACTAGCAATTCTTGTAGCCTCCAGGGTGACGAAACAGCTGCACCTCCAAAACGTGACATGCTTTAAACCACACATTTTTGTCAACGCACTGCGGCAGCACAACTTTGCCGATACTATATGATTTTATTAACAGCAACACAGGAAGTTAGTTTCATGTCTGCAAAAATAGCGAGAGAAAGCAACAGGGCGGGGCATGGACTAAAGCGGACATTCTACATTATACTCTCTCCGTTTCAAAATAAATGTTATTTTAAATTTTCAAACATTTAACTTGGACCATACGTTTTATTAAAAAATTTATAAAATATTATTTATTTTATTATAAAATAATTCGTTATTAGAAGTACTTTAAACTCGATCACCCACGTTGCCCCAACAGACCAGCGATGCATTCTGTATCTCAGGATCTTTAGATATCACCTCCGTAATCCTCGCCACACAAAATAAAATCAAAAGCAGCAACAGAACAGTACTCTTCAAGCCTCAGGCCCTCAGACATTTGTCCTTCACAGGATTATTTACAGTATGAAGTCACATGTTTGCATCCAATGTGCGCGCTCTCCTTTTACAGCAATCTTTGAAAACTATAATAAAACATCCTGAGTACACACTTACAATCACAAACTCGCTACAAAACTGTAGCTTCAGGAGTGCGGCACTTATTGTTACTTCGAACAGAGGTGAAGCAGCCTTGTTTCATACACTTGCAGAAATCTTGGATGCAACATAATGTGCTTGGGTCAGTTGGTTGTTCTCTATAAATATTAAATTATACTCTTCGTATATGTAAGGAGCATGGGCAAATATTTGTCCATATATACCAAAAATTGTATCAAGAAACCTGTCTGAGAGGTCAGATTATATGTTATTTTCTTCCTGTTCACGGGGGAGCCCACCACTTGTTGGCCTGCAATAAAAAAATTATAGTTGTCATGGAACTGATACAGAAATTTGTCAGGAAATCTACAGGTACAACATAGCATAAAAGTCTTCAAGTTAATTTTAATATAGATGGGCACAGTCCTGTTTAAGTTCAAGATACATCAAAATACCATTGAAGAGCCAAGACACAGATATTATAAACCAATACATACATAAAAACAACAGCAAATTCTTCATCGTCATGATCAGAAAGGCATACATAGATACTACTTTGTTCATGATTTTCATAAAACAGAGTCATCGTAACAAAGTTCAGGATTTGTGGACACTGGAAGCATCATTCAAGAGAGAAGCATAAATATATCAATGTAGGAGTCACAACATCAATACCTAGCTAAACACAGGTGAAACATGGTCTTCATGGTATTCATCAATCATCAAAGTTAATCTTTATTGCTTTATCATACCATTGTTTTATAAATGCATGTATTATATCAGGCTTGCTACACTCCATGAAACATAAAACCTATCAACCTTTTGAAACCGTATTTCTTGAGTTTATGAAAAAAAATACAATTGAGCAATGAGGGAAACCACACACTTACAATCCAGTCATTATCTTGATTGTATCATAGAAGAACCATTGCATCGTTATGACAGGCCCAACAAGGGTGATCCGAACAGGCAAACTTCTCATGAACAAATTACGAAGTCCAATGCTTTTCACAGCCTGAAAAAGTAAAATGTGATCATTCCATCAATAGCATGCAAATATTTATCAACAGAGAAACACGAGAGAAGTGATTTCCTTAGTTGCAAAATTACAATCATATCCTTACGTGTATGATATTGTCAGCCTTTTTGTTGTACAGAGATGTAACAATATTATCTGCAGGATTTGAAACAATGGTACCGACAGCACCAGAGGTGTAACCAGCCACACAAGTAGCTCCAAGCTGCTCGATTTTTGAGCAATCCTCCTTTTTCTTTTGAATAATGTTGTGATATAAGAAGTCCACGGTATGTTCAAATGTTGAAAACATAAGCATCGAAACTACAGAAGAAGAAAGCAAATTAAATAAGGGACCTGATGGATTAAAAGATAACATTTTGAGATTGAAGTTACATTAACGAACTGCAACACTAACAGCATGTAGAAAAGCATTCAGTACTACAGAGGGAAACATAAAGTCACCAGGGACTACTTCCTGATGCTTATAAAAAGGTTTTTTTGTTCTCATAAGAAAATCATGACTTCAATAAGGCAGAAATTTGACCGTTAATTGCAAAGTGAGTCTGTCATACTAGTATGAGAAATCTGATTGAGTATGACAAGTGAAGGCAAGAAAGTTTCTACGTGTTCCTTTACTTAACAAAGATCATTAATACCACAGCTCGGCTTTTCAGCTGCTCTAGAAAGACACTATTTTTATTTAAATAAACATTTATGGAAGGAATAAAGATGCTACAATCCCTTGGGAATCAGATGTAATGTAGAGTAGAGACATGTAAAATTCATCTGATCAAGCATTATTCTGTAACATAAACAAATAATAGGAGGAAGTTAAATTACATGGAAGATTCCGCCCCCAAAGAGGTAAAAGCCCCTTATAGAAGCTGTAATAAACAAGAAAGGTACATTACTCTGGGTGGTAAATGAATATTAATACCTTCAGGCACATAAATAATGCAACATGAAAAAAAATCGATCTTATTTCATGGTACTATTGTTGTTTACCCAGAGAAGCCTTCAGCTGCATACATCCTTGGAAATCCATCAAGCAGTCCTTTTGCAAACGTTGGTTGTGTCTGCACCCTTATTTTCACCGATTCAAATGGGCAGAGGCCAACATCAGCTATGATTTGGGCAGAAGCACTGCTAAGAAAGTATATAGTGCTCCTGTTGCTGTCTACTAGCACGTCTGAGTACCACTTCTTGAAAAATTCGTAAAGACCAAACTTGCAGCCACCCTGAACACCATAACCAAAAAATTTGCCTCCCCGGCCTCTCCAAAGTGATGAAGCTCCCTCTTCTTTCACGAGAATGTTTAGTCCGGAAAACATACTTCTATACTTCGCCGGATTCACCTGAGAAACATAGTAAGGAAAATGATGATAAGCGGAAGGAACATTTTATTATCATATCTGCATCAGGAGCAACATTGCTCCAGAAAATTAAATGAATGATATATGTTAGTAGTATTTAATATAAGAAAATGAAAATCTAAGCCGCACAAGTGGATGTAATTATACATTGTCTCTAAAAGTATGTTCATGCCTTCAGTTACAGCTTAAATACATCTTTACAACAGAAGCATGATGTCTTTGTTTATGTATTTTCATGTTCTAGGAACTGAAATGAGGCACAACAGAGTAGGATTCCCCACAGGACAATACACATATACAGATATACATGCTATAATTAGCAAAATTTAGCAGATGATCTAACCTACCACGGTCAAAACCGAAGCTAGAGGACCCCAGGTTCGCAGAGCACTGACAAATACCAACAGAGCGCTAAGCACAACACCTCTCCTCCCTGAAACTGAACAGGGTGGTGCACGACGCCGCGAGATGACAAAAGGAGCCCCAAGCCCCTAACCAACCAAGATACGAAACGAAGCCTCACCTGCATGTGGACCTTCAGGACATCGAGCGGGGTGATGGCGAGGTGGGTGGTGGCGGCGGCCAGCATCCCGCCGCCAGCGCACAGCGCGTAGTACTCCGGCGAGAACATCCTCATCTCCGGTCTCGGTCCCGGATCCCCGCTCACCTCCACCAGCCTCGCTGCGGCGGCGGCGGCGGCCTCGGCCTCGCCCCCGCGCGGCCCCATTCGCGGATCGCTCCGTTGGCTTCCTCCGCTCCGGCGTTGTCGGAGTCGAGCGAGACTGGACTGGAAATGGACCACGTATCGCGGCTCCGCTATCTTGAACGGCTGACTTGTCATCACAGGAGAAGCCTTAAAACCCTTGCAGGATGGCTAGTGGGCCCGCATCTCAGATGCGCGAGGGACACGTCATGGTTAAGCTCCCTGGGCCGTACGTGGGCACCGTGGGCTGCACTGCTTTCGGAATGGGCTTTATTCTCCTCCTCGTCCCCACTGCATGCTTTCTGAAGCGGCGAAACCCAGTCTCCAGTGTTTCAAGGCATCGGGTACCAATCTGTAACAAATCAGAGCATCATCCTCCTAAAGATACTGATCCAATTTGCTTAGGGCTTTCCAACGTACTATTGTTAAGTGGCATCTGTCTTGCTGCCTAAAATTGCCGTTCCTTCTCCCAGAGGACCCAGACCATCAAGGAAAGTCAGATCATCCAGAAGAGTAATATCACCCATAAAATTCACGTGGTCCTCCGTTGCCGTTGGTTGTTGAATGCTTGATTCAGTTGGTTTCACTTTCTCAGCCTCAATATCACTTTGTGCAGTGTTATTCAGATCATGATTGACAAGATTCGCATCATTAATGCTATGCCTCTGGCTCTTGCATGACAATCATTCATGATGTGAATCTTGTGGATCTGCGCTAAATAATACTTTCATGATATACAGTCATCAGAACGTACTTATCCAGTCAACTATTTCATGAATTTTGTATGTACTAAATAATCATTTCAGTCCAGCATAATATTTACGGGATGATGATATTCAACGTACAAACAACTATTGGTCCAAACATGGCTTTCACTTATTATCTCCTACAATGTCCTAATTCTTGCTACTTCCCATATGAGCCAATTAATCACAAGGTCGTATCCAACATGCTATGTACTCAAAACCATCATGTGAATATCAACTCTTATCAAAGCACAAGTTTTCTGGTCCAAAGTCACATCCTAGTTTCCTAGAATAGATGTATCCAAAATAATATGTATCCTCTGGTCCAGGGAAGAAAATGCACATCCCTACATAAGGAACAAATAATCCTTTTTTTTTTTGCTATGTTTATTATCAATTTAGCATCGAAGTTACCCTCGACCAAAGAAAGGAAAAAAAAAAAGGAAGATGACAAACATAAGTGAGCAACTCAAAAGAAGAATGATAGTAATTGATTTATATGTTCGCCTACATGAAAGCCATAACCACAGACTAGTGCACAACGATAAAAAAGCAATACTTGTTGATAGTACATATGCAAAATCCCATTCGTTTTGCATCTAGTCAAGCAAATGTTAGGAGTACAAACTTTGCAATCAGATACGGGAGGCACCAGTTCAGTTTATAAGGGCACATTATTACAGCTAAAAAGCACACGCTTCAAGCTGATTTCGGTAAGCACGAAGATATCTAGGCGACCCGATCGGCATCAGCCATCAAAATAAAGCCCAGGATTAAGCGATACGAGAGAAATGCCCAGATTAAAACAGCCAAATGAGCAGACATGTAGAGCCCCCAAAGTGAACTCACTTACGCGAGGCGGACGGGAGCCACGCGGCCAGTGGCGCAGCGGCGGACTCAGCGCCCGGCGAGCTTGGGCGCTTGCCCGGGCTCCTTGCCGCGTCCGCGGAGTACAGGCCCACTCAAATACGAGCTCTTTGCCGTGTGGGCCAGTACTGGCGTGGGTCCAGGCCAACTCAAATGCGAGCTCCTTGGCTCGTTGCCGTATGGGTATGATGGGCTTACTTAGCAGCCCAACTCAAAAGTCTGAAATACAATTATACGAGGTATACGAAAGGTTGTTCGATAGCCCCGAAGAGAACAATTCCAATTTCAGAGGTTACGATGCTCCTAACTTCTTGACGACATCATCGCCTCAGCAAACTCGTCGCGACGACGTGCCCTGCTGCTCACTGTGCTCGGCGGAATCTACGACGCTCCTGAGGCTCTTTCTGTAGCATCAGCTTGGCTCAATTGCTCTTGAAGCTATGACACTCACAGCTCACGGAATGGCAGAAAAGAAACGGAAGTTCAGTCAAACAGGTAGCCAAAATCTTTGCTCTTGATGTTTACATCTTGCTCTATAGGCAGTTGATTGTTAGTTTTTTTTGTCATGGATTCATCG
This sequence comes from Zoysia pacifica, assembly GCA_001602315.1. Classification (NCBI taxonomy): domain Eukaryota; kingdom Viridiplantae; phylum Streptophyta; class Magnoliopsida; order Poales; family Poaceae; genus Zoysia; species Zoysia pacifica. The sequence goes on along the minus strand of BCLH01000186.1, from coordinate 126,067 downwards.
ATTATCAATAGATTAGTCACCAATCTCCATCATAAATTTTAGGTATGAGACATTTCCTGATTTACACAAGGAATCAACTTCGTGAACGTGACGAAAGAAATGTAACTCAAAGAAATTCAAATGGAAATGTGCCACGAGAAATATCAGATCATATAGAGCCACAAGAAATACCAGAAAATCCAGAGGTCCAACCAAATGTGGAGCCATATGAAGTACCAGATAATTCAGAGGTGCCGTCAAATGTGGAGTCACAGGAAGCACAACCTAATTTTGGCAACGTTAATGCTGTACCTGAGTTAAATCCTAATGACATCATTTGTGACCCAGCACTTAGGAAGCAAATTTATGGGTATGCTCCTGAACTTAAAGAACAAGTCAGGAGAGCATATATTCTGAAGGGTCCAACACAACCAACTAATCTGATTTTTCCTCGCACAAAATTTGGGCCTCGTGATTCAAGAGCCTTTTCAAAAACATGGTATAAAAAATATTATTAGCTAGAATACAGTGAGTCCAAAGATGTCGGGTTCTGCTTTTATTGCTTCCTTTTTAAAGAGCCAGGAAGGCCAGAGCACTTTGGTTATGATGTTTTTAATAGAACTGGATGGAGAGATTGGAAGCACGCTTATAAATCACTATCTGATCATGTTGGTGGTGTAGGCAGTGCTCATGACAAGTGTGTAAAGAAATGTGATGATTTTAAGAATCAGAGGCAACATGTGGAAAATATAATCTTTAAAGCTAGTCAACAATTAGAAGAACTATATAAAACTCGTTTGACTTCTACTCTGCGTTGTTCCATATATCTCTTAAAGCAGGGTATGGCTTTTCGTGGGCATGATGAGTCTGATGCCTCTTTGAACAAAGGTAATCTTCTTGAGTTGATAGATTTCGTCAAAGCAAACAATGAAGAAGTGAGGGATGCATATGACCAAGGTGGGTTAAATTGCAAGATGACTTCACATAAGGTTCAAAAGGATCTTGCAAGATGTTGTGCAGAAGAAATAACAAATAACAGGAGCAATTATGACAGAGCTTGGTGATAGACAATTCTCGGTACTAATTGATGAATCACGTGATATATCAGTAAAAGAACAAATGGCAATAATTATAAGGTATGTGAACTCTCAAGGGAAAGTGGTTGAACGATATTTTGCTCTCATACATGTCACTGAAACTACATCTGATGCATTGAAAGAAGCATTATTTCGTGTTCTCGATAGACACAAGTTATCTGTTTTTAGGATAAGAGGGCAAGGATATGACGGAGCTTCAAATATGAAAGGTGAATTTAATGGCTTACCAAAAAAGATTCTAGAAGAAAACCCATATGCGTTCTATGTTCATTGCTTTGCCCATCAGCTGCAACTAATTGTTGTTTCCACCGCAAATTGTTGCTCTTCTGTTCATGATTTCTTTGAGTATGTCTCATTAATTGTGACCACAACAAGTGCATCTTGCAAGAGGAGGGATGCATTGATTGAAAGCCATCATCAGAATATTTTGGATAGGCTTAAAAATGGTGAGATATCTACAGGAAGAGGCTTGAATTAAGAAACCATCCTTGCTAGATCTGGGGATACTAGATGGGGTTCACACCATACTACATTGGTTCGATTGTGTCAGATGTGGGATTCAGTGATAGAGATTCTTCATATGGTTCATGAAGATTCTTGTGTGCCAACTCAAGCGGCCGGTTTGATAGAGAAAATGGAGTGTTTTCAGTTTGCTTTCATCATGAAGCTGATGCTAAGGTTGCTTGGTATCACAAATAAACTCTCACATCTCCTACAGAGAAAGGATATTAACATTGTTAATGCTTTTGAGGTTAGTACTTTGTTCATCATTTCATTTCGCATTATCCCATTGATAGTCTAAATCCAACTATACAGCTTATCCAAGATGTAAAATCTCGTTTGAATGCTATGAGAGAAAGTGGATGGGATGACATATTTGATGACGTGAGAGATTTTTGTGGTGTCAAGGGTATTCCTGTTCCAAATATGTCCGATGAGATACTAGTAAGGGGTCGTTCACGCGTGATGGATTCACTATTACTAATCTTCATTATTATCGCGCAGAGATTTTCTATGTCGTTCTTGACAAGATATGTGCTGAAATGAATCATCGGTTTGGTGAAGCGACTATAGAATTATTGATATGCTTCTCTTGTCTTGATCCAAAGAATTCTTTCTGCAAATTTGATGGTGACAAGCTTGCTCGACTGGATGAAATTTATGATGGGGACTTTTGTGATCATGATCGTGAAATAATCAGAGAACAACTTGAGACCTACATTATTCATGTGAGGAGGCATCCTGCATTTGCTTCTTGTACAGATATTGAAAGTTTGGCAGCAAAGATGATTGAAACTGAAAAAAATTTAGTTTTTTCATTGGTCCACAAGCTAATTGAGTTGGCATTATTAGTGCCAGTGTCAACGGCAACAGTTGAAAGATCCTTTTCAGCTATGAAAATTCTCAAGACCAAACTGCGCAATAAGATTGCCAATGATTGGTTCAATAACTTGATGATTTGCTATATTGAGAGAGAACTATTTAAATCATTTGATGAAGCTGCTGTTCTTCGAATGTTTCAAAAGATCAAGAAACGAAAAATGCAGCTACCTCGTACCCGTAGAATTAGATAGTGTCATTAGTTATCATATACACTTTTTTATGTATAACTATATTTTTAATATATTTCGCCCAGGCTCTATAAAATTTTTGGGTCCGCTAGTGCAGTGGCGGATCTAGAATTCGGCAGCTGGGTATTTCCAAGATATTTCTTAGCCCAAGAATTTTGAAATTCATGCTGACTTTCATATGAATGTTGCAAATCTGTATCCAATCAAGATGAAGAAGAGAATTTTTGACCCAATGTTGAATTGCACAAATATAAACATATTATATACTATCCTTTTTCTTCTCAGTTGATGGATGCATACATATATAGATTTGTTAAATATTGCGTAGTTTTGCTAAATTGTTGGGTATTCCTAAGAATATCCATGAATCATCATAGGTCCGCCCATGACGCGGCGCGGGCCCCATTTTCGACTGATACCGTGACGAGGACAAAATGGAGAAATATTCTATTTATAAATAAATTTTACAAATGATTTACAAACTATTTCTATAAACAGTAAACCAAACACATACTTCCTCCGTCTTCAATACAACTTTCTTTATTCTTAATACACTTTTATCTCTTTGTCTCAGTGCATCTTACTTTTTTTACTATCGTTAATCTTCGTGTCCACTTTTAAAATGACAACTAAATAAGAACGAAAGGAGTAGAAAATAATTTTTTATGTGAGTAGTGCGTAAGTAATTTATAAGATTTTGTTTATAGGTACAGTATTGCTCGACGAAATGGCATGGTAATCCAGACAACATCGACACGAATACAGACAGAACCAACGGAGCCGTGACGAGGCCCGCCGAAACGAGCCCGCGACGCGCACGATGCGGAACCGGCGACTGCTGTTCAGGCCACGAAGCCCATATGCGAATGGTCTTACCGACGTCCCTGGAAGAGCTGCGTCATCGTTCAGCAACCACATGCACCAGTCTTTCATCCGTCAGCACGAATGTCACCGATGATCGCGGCGGTGAACATGCGATTATTACGATCTTAATACGAACTTATCTGAATCAGCCATTCGTAATTAGTACAAACCGAATCAACAAGTGTCGTTTTGTAGTATCGAAGAAAAAAAAAACGTGTCGCATATTCGCGTGGCATATGCTCTCCTGCTGCGACGGTACGACAGGAGTCGGCTATGCCGTTGCGACGTGTACGGCAAGTACAGGGGCTCCATGCGTCGAGACGCTTGTCGCACTCGCTGGCGCGCGCGCAGTCTTCGAATCCCTAGGTGAGGTGCCGTTTGGCCGTCAGCGAGAAAGGCCACGGGTGCGCACTCACACCCGTGTCCGTACGCGAGCGCACGTCCCGACCTAACTCCGGCATTGTCCGGCCGGAACCACCCATTCCTCGTTGCCGGCCACGACTGACGCCGACGCGGTCGGCTGACACCGACACGGCTGGCCAGAGCGCGCGCCGCCATGATGGCAGTCCTGCAAGATGGTCTCGGCGATAGATTCCCTTCTTCCTAGTACTGCTAGTACGATCAACAGCGACGTCTGATCGATGCTCTGCTGGTCGTAACGTGGTTCTGCAGTTTACTGCGACGGAGCATGTCAGGACTCGAAAAAGAGATTTGCTTGTATTCACAGGTTAAACAAAAATATCACGGACGGGCAGCCAAGCAAAGGAATCGCTGCACACTGTTCAGTTGCTGAGTTGCATCGACAGGAAGTAGAGGAAGAAACGATGGTTCGCGAGCACGATCGAGTATGTACGTGTCTATGTACTCCTACAAGGTGTGGGTGCACTACACATGGATGGTCTTGGGTCGCAGGTGCGGCGCTCGCCGGCGACGGGATCCGTGGAGGCTTGGGCTGTCGTGGGATCCGTGGCGGCGGTCAGAGCTGCAGGGGCCACGACGAGGGCGCGGCGGCAGGACGGGCACGTGATGCTGGACAGGAGCCAGACGTCGACGCAGACGGCGTGGAACCGGTGGCCGCACGGCGGGAGCAGGCGGACCTCGTCCCCGCAAGCGAACTCGTTGAGGCAGATGGCGCACTCGGGCCTTTCCGCCTCCTCCTCCTCCTCCTCCTGGCCGCCCTCGCCACCCGCGACCTCGAACGACACGACGGGCAGCGCCTGCAGCGCCTTCTTCTTGAGCCCCTTCTTGCACGGCGGCGCGGCCTCTGCGGGCTCGGCGTCGACGGAGTACGCGGACGGGTTGCACAGCCGCCAGCACCGCGCGACGAAGGCGAGGCCGACCACGCAGAGCAGGAAGCAGAGCACGGCAGCGAGGATGAGGAACGTGTCCGTGTGGACGCCGCTCGCCGGTGGCGGCGTCGCGGCTGCCGCGGCCACCGCGGCCAGGCGCTCGACGGCGGGCGCAGACTGCTGCAAGTGCCGCATGCTGGCTGGCCGGGGAACGGGGCCGATAAGATCCCGCCGTACGTACGTGCCGCCTGGTGCGGAGACGGAGGCGCGGGGCCGGTTTAGTTAGGTCAGTGTATTGAGTGGAGTGGAGTGGAGCGGAGCTGGCGCGTGCGAAAGCGGGGTGCCGGCGCGGACGGAGGTACGTACGCGCCACGGCCACGGTTTTTATAGCGCCAAAACGATGCCGATAGGGCGGGAGGGCGGCAGATATGTAGGGATAATTCATCCACAAAGCAGCGAGCGCTCATGACTCATGAGTGGAGCGTCGCATTCCGAAGAATTCCCCTTTGAAATCGATCGCACGGCATGGTTCATCGCTTCCCTCCACTTCCAGTCCCTTTAAAAAGTACCGCTTTTGCTACAACTGGACGCGGGTCGTTTTCTAAATTAGGTGCGAGCTACTCCTTGGGTCCCATAATAAATATCTTTCTTTCAATATTAGAAATTACATTTAACTATTCATTTTGTTTAATTTTTTATAAATATTATTTATTTTGTTATGAATTGTTTTATCATTAGAACTACTTTAAATATAATTTATTTATTTTTATATTTACATAATATTTTTATAAGATAAAGAGTTAAATATGATGTTCAAAAGTAAAAAATACAACACTTTTGAGACGGAAAAAATATTACAGAGTGCTAATTTGAGATGGAGGATGTACTACAGTACTAGTAGTAGAGTGCTAATCTTGCTTGTCCTTGCAGGCATGCGAGCTAGTACTTGGGTCCAGTGGTCCCCCCGCCGCAGTCGTGCCGTCAAGCTTGAACTGAAAGCACGGTCCACCACTGGCGCAGCTGCACGCGCGTATATCCCCCGGTGCAAGTTGGACCAGAAAAGGGTATTGGAATCGATATCGACGGAACATGAACTGTATGTAGGCACGAATTAGCGCGATAGAGTCGAGAAAGGTCCTAGACGGAAGCTGTGCCGCGCGAGCATTGAACGATGTGATTCCTTGATCAGCCGCTAAAAACAAAACGCTCAGAAAGGAGAAATATTCATATTCTCCGATACCGCACTGCAGTACGAGAGAGGTTAGACCGAGCGGACCCATGTGTCTGGGGTCCTTGCGTGATCAGCCACGTCCGGTACACGTCAACAGTCTCCAAGTACTCCAGGAGTATAGTATTACAGTGATACTATATGCTTCTGATTGGATAACATAACAAATCAACAAGGGCCGTGCCAATATTTCAGGGAAAAAAATGATGTACCGAACTTCATCCTGCTCACAGTCCCCAATTCCACGTACACCACGCATGCGGCACATGACGTGCGTATAACAATTGATCAGGCAGAAGAGAGTGAGCAAGCATTGGATCCGGTCCGAATTCAATGTACGAAAGAAGCTTCCGCATTCTCCAGGCTCTCTCGACCGGGGCCGGCTGTATTTTCTTTTTTACGTGATCCTGGAGGAGAGGATAATACGCACAACCGGAGCTAGCTCCGCCAACCTCTGGGTGGGCGCTCTGTCCCACACGGTGTCGCCGCGGCCTAAATCCCTCACTACTGACGACCGACGGAGCAGTCAGTGGGGGCAGACGTGATCAGGAAGCTATCAAAGCGTCTCCACTGCCGGAGCGCGCGCGCGCGCGCGGGTTTCCCTGACGACCGCGTCTGGCGGAAGCAAGCAAGCTGGTGCTCCTTCGACGCACTCGAGTGGCGTCGCCCGCCACGGCCGCCGCTGATGTGGCCGCGCCCTATCGATCGAGCACGTTTCTCTTTCCCGCTTTTCCGCCCCGCGTTCGTCGCGTTATCTTGATGCCAATCTCGACGGCCAATCGTCGGGCACGGCGAGCAGGAAACGTTTCAAAAGCGGCGATGAGTGCGGGCGAGGACGGGAATAAAAGTGCGCCTGCCTACTCACCAGCCGGAGAAGGATAAGGTTGTATATGCACTCCTTGATGGCTTTTCGTCTCATCAACACATCACATGGACGACAGGTTACTGGGCTGTGGTCCATAGAAAAAAGGATGTTTTTTTTAACAAGGGCAAGAAAAGTGGTGTAGGAAGTACGTACGGGGCGCGAGAGGTCAAGGAACGCTTCATCAGGGCCGGAACCAAAAAGCTCGGCTGGCTGCTGGCTGCTCTCTCGGGCGGTCAAGGCGGCCATCATCATCGCCGCGGTGCGCGGTGGGACGCTTTTGGCGAGCGAGTGAGGTAATGGATGGTGGTGGATAGGGTTGGGGCGCTGTCTGCCGTCGGGCCGTCCTGCCGGCTCGAGATTGGACAGAGCCTCTCCGGTCCCGCTCCGACGCGGACCCGTCGAATCCGGCCTCGCCGTCGTGCCGTTGTTTACCTCAGCTCTGTTTTGCTTTTGCCGGGGTCGGTTTTGTTGAAATTTTCGCTTGGCCCACGTTCACCTGGGCATCCGTCGGCCTCTGCTCGAGATAGATGCGACGCGGCACCATGGACGGCATATTTCGCGATTTCGGGGGTTCAAACGATGGGTTAATATAAAGTTGTTACCGAGTGTTATTCATTTTTTAAGGGTAACACACAAATTCAATCTCAAGGTTATTCTCTCTCCCTTGACGTTTGCCACATGCAGCCCCTTTCAAAATGACCTCCCCAGTGGCCATGAGACGCAGAAGTGAGCATACTGATTTCAGTATTCTTTTAAAAAAAAGTGAACCGTTGGCTGATAGACTGCCAACTAAGGAGTTTCTAAAGGAGAAGCCAGCACTTGAACCCGGCACCAGTGCCTGAACCATCTAGCCGGTTGGCCGCGAGAGCATTGGTACCGATTTCAGTTTATTCGATCTAGATTTATTCACGTCAAAAAATATTATTTTTATCATTCATTTTGTTACCGAATCTCCCAAATTCATTTCCATTTGGTGCTGCAAATGTAAAAATAAAAATGATTAAGATGTTTTTCTCGGTTGTTTCTGTCGGTGTTTTAACTACCGACATAGTAAAATTTACATAATCGAAGAGAGCATCGGTGCGCTCTTCGTATTTAAAATGGCTTAGTCTATGTAATCGAAGGGAGCATCGATGCGCTCTTCGTATTTGAAATGACTTAGTATACGGAAGACTCGAGAGTTAACCTGGTTCGAGCCGCTGACGAGACATAATACCCTACATTCAGAGGCGAGAGAGATCAAATCGTATGAACTCAAAAACTCGAGTACAATGGCGGAATAGCTTTGGCTCGAGCTAAGAACCCTAGCACGCGTGGGTAAATATAGTTACAGTGGAATGGCTTGAATCTAACTTGTCTTGTCTAAAGCCTTCTGGTACCCCTTTATATAGAGGTCGGATCAGAGTCTTCAACTTGATGCCTACAGAACCTTCTGGCCCTCCGTCAGGTGAGGCCTCGGTCATCACTGAGTTGGTTGTCTGACATCCGCTGTCGTCAAAGCAGATTGTTGGTGTCCTTCGTATGTCCTTTGTCTAGTCGTAGGGGACAAAGGACATTTTTTCATTTCGCTTTACCATCTGCAGGGATGCTTTACCGATCGTCTGATTGTTTTACCATCTTTTGGAACACTTTTCCTCCGGCAAAGTTGCTTTATCTCCTGCTGTAGTTTGTCAGGAATCTCTGTGCTTAGCAGGTGTCGATGGTGAAGGCAGTGGCCGACCCTCAAAGGTCAAGTAGAGGCGTTGGCTTTTAGCCGTTAGCTGGTTGAGTCTTGTCGTCGTGCGGCCCCGACCCTTCGATGGTTGGGTTGTGGGGTTCGCACGGTTCCGACCCCTGGGGTCAGGACGCTCTTGGCGTGACGCGGTCCTCCGTGGGCTGCAGGATGAACCGTGGGCCGTAGCCCATAGCTGGGCTTTCGTACTCACTTCGGACCCAAAGGTATTCGGCGTACATGATCCCGATAGTAGCCCCGAGTCCTGCGCCGTTTGCATGTCTTTGTTGAGGCGGTGCGGGGCTGATCTTTGATGGTTGTCGATCGTCGATGCTGGATCCTACGGGGGCGCGTGAGCGCGCCCGTAGGGCGTACCCCCGAGCCTCGGGCGATCCAGAGGGTCGGTCGAGGGTTGAATCCTCGTTTAATCTTTGGTCTTCAGTCGTGGATCGTACGGGCGAGCGCGCCTGTAGGACGCAGCCCTCGAGCCCTCGGGCGATTCGAAGGGTCGGTCGGGGGCTGAACGTCTCGTCTTCGTCTTTGATCATCAATAATTGATCCTACGGGTGCCGAAACCCCGAGCCCCTGGGCAATCCGAAGGTTCGGTCGGGGGGTTTAATTTGCGAGATGAATATATCTGACCATCGGGGTCGGTCGAAACTGACTTTCGTCATCAGACGATTGTTGGGTTAGATACCTAGATTGAGCCGGTCAGATCGGCTTCATCTCATGATCAGCATCGTGCCTAGGTCGGGCCGAACGGGTCGGCCGTTTCCATAATCAGCGCCCCAAGTCCGTGACGATCGATCTCACGGCGTTAATGACGATCGTACAGCTCCGTTGCCTCCACGTGGACGATGGGTAACGCGTCTAGGAATTGTAACTGCGGGTCGATCCGAGCAGTCGGTTGGTGTCGATCGGACGGTGGTGAGAGCGCGACAGTTCGCGCGTGCGCATCCCTCAACTGGCGCTTGTCAACCATTTACTGGCGTGTCAGACAGGCACACGTCACCTCCATCGCGGCAGAGGTGGCGCTCGGTCCCACCCGTCAGTGAGTAGGGTGCTGGTGCAGCGGGTGCGCGTCGTAGCGCATACCCATGATGGCGCAGTTACTGTGTCATCGCGTCGTGGGTAGTGGGGGTGAGAAACATTCACCCCCTCAGTTATCTTTAAAAGGAGGTGCGGTGGATTTTGAAATCCAACAGCTCTCTCGTCATCTTCGCCTCCAAGCTTCTTCGTGCTCGCTTGCTATCGCGCCTGGAGCTCGTCGCCTTCGTCTTCATCGCCGCTGCGTTCGCTCCGGCGGTCACCGTGATCGTTCTCATCCTCACTGTCTTCATCGTCTACCGTTTCAGAGGCGGTGCTCAAGTTGTACCACAGCACCGGCCTATTGCCGTCGAAGGAAGCCGGCGAATGGGAGGCGGCGGAGAACCAGGGGGTGCCGGCGCCGCCGAAGGGGAAGATCGTGAGCTTCGTCGCCTTCCACGAGCGCAGACTGGCGCTCCCAAGCATTTTCTTCTTCTGCACGTTGATCCTCCACTATGGCATGTATCTCCACCACCTCAACCCTAACGGCGTCCTACAGATCACGATCTTCATCACACTATGCGAGGTGTACCTGGGGGTTCAGCCGAGCCTTCGGCTCTGGCGTTACTTCTTCCAAGCCAGTCAGGTGCTAGAGCCCTCCGACGCCCCTCAGCAGGTCGGCGGTGCCGCACTTATGCTCCGGAGCACCGAGGCAAAGTAGTATATCAAGGTGTCATTGAAGAAGTCGTTGAAGGGTTGGCACGATGGGTGGTTCTACAACAAGAACGTCACCCCCGGTCTCTCGGCCTTTTGCAATGCGCCGGCTGAGGCAACCGACGTGTGGATAGTGAAGGTGTCGACCGATGGGTTGAGGCAGCTCCTGCAGAAGATCAGGCGGCTGCGGGACGACGGGTTGAACGGCGCCGCTGTCATCATCACCTTCGTGCGGTGTCGTATTCGAGTCCACCCCATGGATGACTACGAGGGGAAGGACGATGCCTCCCGAGAGGTAGTCGAGACGGAGCTAAGTGAAAGGGAGGTCATTCAAGGGGTCGGCAGGCTGCTCGAGGGAGATGTCACCGACGAGGTGAGCAAGGCGCGGCCGCCCCTGGACAGGGAATGTCAGACCCTGGTGAGTTGCCCTCCCTTGTCTTTTCATTTAAGTTTGTAGATTAGCTTGGGTCAAGTTGTAGGTAGACATCGAGGATTTAGTTGTTGTCATCGTTGTAGGGTTTGTCGGCGACCGCGCCCGGTTCGGGGGACGTGGTCAGGACAAGCACGGCGGGCATGTCCCCAGCCAAGAAGAAGGCCATCAATAGACGATGCGCCGGGGGCTTGAAGTCGTTTCCCGCCGGTAGTCTGGTTGCCACCGTGCCAACTGCGTGGCCTGCTCAGAAGCCGGCCGGGGCTCCGCCGGTCGGCGCCCCTTCAGCTACGAGTGCAAGGTTGGGTATTCCGATCCCAACCTCCGGGGCCATTGCGCCGCAGGCAGTGGCTCCAGTCGACATCGGGAGCTCGACGTCATGCGAGGACGTGATCGCTCCCTTGGTCAAGAGAACGAGGACCGAGGGGTCGAAAGGCGTCGAGGTCGATTCTAGGACCCGCGCAGCTGCTGCCGAGGTCCAAGTAGCCGAGGCCGGGGCGACCCAGCTCCTAGATGCAAGCCAGCCGGCGCTACCCCGGACTCGGAGGATCCCGATGCGCCAGTCGAAGGCGTAAGTACCTATATCTTAGTTGTGAAAGTCATTTGGGTTAGTTCGTTCCTGACCTATTTGGCGTGCAGGCCTCCGTAGTCGGTGGCCACCATGCGTCCAGCTGGCTGCTACGTTGGCGTCTGAGGATGCTGGCGGGGGAGCCGACACTAACGCTAATGTTGCAGCGCACGCGGCGACGTCGGCTCCGAAGGCTGAAGCTCAAGATCCGTCGACCTTGGGGGTCGGTGATGTGCTGCCGTTGCCGCCTCCCCTGACGATTACCGCTGAAGTTTAGGAGGAGGTGACCATCGAGGCTCAAGAGGAGGCGGCCTCCAAAGCTCAAGAGGAGGCGGCCTCCAAGGCCCAGGAGGAGGCCACTGTTGAAGAGGAGAGGGAGGACTCCTCTCTGGCTCCTGATGCCGAAGAGGAGGTTGAGTTGATGGAGGTCGAGGGTCCGAGGGGACTGCCCCCCCCCCCCTTGGTTCACGAAGAGCCGGCTGGACAAATCTCACCCGCCGCTTCCGAGGGCACGCAGGACTTGAGCGAGGTAGCCGCCGGGAAGCAGTCGGAGGTCCCCTTGCCCAATCTGATGGAGGGCTTGGAGGGAATGGTTGTGGGAGACGCTGGCAGACGGTCGGCGAGCGCGGTCCCAGCCAGCACGAGTGGAGCCACGGAAGAGGCGCAGGAGGGAGGAGGGACCGAGTTGGCCATGGCGTCGATGATGCCATCGTCTGCCACGGCGGTGCCCAACTCCTCGGCCTCCAACGCACAGAGATCAGGGAGGAGAGGTGATCTCCCGCCCGAGGCCATAGCCGGGGCGTGGAGCTTCTACGATGATCGGATGGTCGGTGTTCGTCGTTTCAATCTCGAGATGGCGTCCGGCCTCCGCAAGCTGCTTGGCATCACGGATGAGTGCCGAGACCTTTTCGACGACCGATACCTGATGTAGTGTCGGGTAAGTTCTTGAACACTTAAGAGTTTTTTGATCAAACTTGTTTGTCGTGGCATTGAGTGTCGTTATTCGGAGGTGAATCTTGCCACGACGGTGGATCAACGGCCCCGAGGCTACGCCTTGCAAGCTGAGGTCGATGTTCTCCGGGCGGAGCGGGAGCAAGTGAAGGCCGGCCACGATGCGTCGAGGGACTCCATTATCTGGTTGCACCACTAGCTTAACGCCGCCTGGGAGTCAAGCCGCATCTCCCTTGATGAAGCGAATCGCTCGAGGATGGATGCCGTGTCGACGCGGTCGGAGCCGGAGGCTTGCCTCAAACCTCGCCTCCACGAGGGAGACGATAGCATGTAAGTCAATTCATACCCTTTGATTTTTATCATTTGAGCACCGTGGTTGGATTCCGACTGGAAGCTTGCCTCTTGTACAGAGCTCCGAAGGCAGGTTGTCCAGCACGACGCAGAGGTGCAGCGGCTCAAGGATCTCCAAGCCCACGCCGTCGAGGCCCGTAAGAGCGCCGAGGCCGCCACCAAGAGGGCCGAGGAGGAGTGTCGTCGAGCGTTTGAGCAGCGAGATTTGATCGACTCGAAGCGAGTCGCCGCCGAGGCCGAGATCGAACGGCTGACAGAAGAGCTGCAGGCGACACAGCAAGCTGCCTCCGAGGTCCAAGAGGTGCCTTTGGCCGGGGAGGCAGAGATCGCTCGGCTCCAAACGGGGTTGAACGAGGCCAAGGGTCTTGTTGAATCTGTGGCAAAAGAGTGGGATGGTAAGTGTTTTTTCCTTTTTAGTTCGTTGAGTCATTGTGGGGGTCGGTCGCTTGACAGCGTGCTTGTTGCAGCTTTGGCCGGCGAGCTCTGACCCTTGAGGTCCGCGGGTCGATGCCTCTTCACCAAGTCTTTGCCAGTGTACACGATAACTCCCTTTCGACGGAGTTTGTGACGCACATGCTGCAGCAGCTCTTGAGGATCATTGCCGCCGAGGTGATGAGGGCGCTTGAAGACGGGGCTTCGCTGACGCTGATCCGTTCCCACTACTCGAACGCGGACTTCGAGGGGATCATTGAGGGTTTTACCTCCGGGCTGTCAGAGGAGGAGATGAGGGCGCTCGAGGCCGACATGCAGCTGTCGGCGCGGGAGATCGTGCCTGACTTCGATAGGTCGAAGCTTCTCTAGGAGCGGTTCGGTCACCTGCATCACGTGCAGCAGTGGCGTCCTTTGTTACCTGTAGGAATTTAGTAGTTGTATTTTGTGTCTGACTGTGTAATGAATACTTTGGATGATATGTAAACACGCAAGTTTCTGACCCTCTTTTGTGTTTCAGATTTTTGCACTCAGCGTTTATCAAGTTCCGTTGAGCATTGATCAAGCGACTGGGTCGAGTATAGCTCGTAGGACGAGTGTCGGGCTCGATACAGTCGTAGAGCGTCACCAACGCCGGGTCGGATCATTAACCGTGAGAAAAATTTGAACGAGAGTGCTTTCGCTACTTAGCACATCCGAGGTCACCTGCAAAGCTCGACGCGGGTCGGGGGTCAGGCGCCGAGGAAACCAAGAGAGGCGTGGAGCCTTAACGCAGAAGAGTAAGGCGTGGAGCCTTAGCACGAGGAATCGAGGCGCGGGGCCTAAAAACAAAGTGCAAAGGGGACAGATGTTCTGACCCGCAGGGGGGACACTTAGACTTGCCCTCGGGCGATGGAGAGCGGTTGAGCTGGCTGCGCTTCACTGCTTAACAAAAAACGATAGAGTCAAGAGATATGCAAAAGACTTAGCTGATTTTATTATGCGTAGAAATGACGTAAATTCTCGATATTCGAGGCATGGGCTAGCTCCCTGCCGTCCTCGGTCGCCAACTTGTATGCGCCGAGCCTTAAGGCTTGCTTGATTACATAAAGCCCCTCCCACGGGGCTGACAATTTGTGGTGGTCGGTCTTGTCCTGCACCCTCTTGAGTACGAGATTGCCGACGTTGAAGGCTCGACCCTTGACGCGCCGAGCGTGGAGCTATCGTAGGCTTTGCTGGTACTTGGCCGATCATAGGATCGCCACATCGCGTGCTTCGTCCAGCTGGTCCAAGACATCCTGCCGCGCATCTTCTGACCTTTCTTCGTCGTAGGCTCGGACCCTCGGGGAGTTGTAGTCGAGGTCGGTCGGAAGAATGGCCTCAGCTCCAAACGTCATGAAGAAGGGGGTAAACCCTGTAGTTCTGTTGGGGGTCCTTCGCAGCCCCCACAACATGAACGAAAGTTCCTTGACCCACCGCCCAGCCGTCTGCCTAACGGAGTCGTAGATCCGAGGCTTCAAGCCTTCGAGCACCATCCCATTGGCGCGCTCGACCTGATCGTTGGTCCTCGGGTGGGCGACGGAGGCAAAGTCGAGCCAGATGTGGTACTTATCGTAGAATTCTTGAAAAATATATCCGGTAAACTATGTACTATTGTCAGTGATGATAGAGTGCGGGACCCTGAATCTGCAGATGATGTCACAGATGAATTTGACGGCTCGGTTGGAGCTGATGTAGGGGACCCGCTTGGCTTCGATCCACTTAGTGAACTTGTCAACGGCGACGAAGAGGTGAGTGAAGCCCTCGGGCGCTGCTCGAAAAGACCCAAGGATATCGGGCCCCCAGACTGCAAAAGGCCACGTGATCAGAATCGTTTGAATGTTTTGAGCCAGCAGATGCGTCTGTTGGGCGTAGAACTAGCAGCCTCTGCAGGAGCATATGAGCTTCTCAGCATTGGAGACCGCCGTGGGCCAGTAAAATCTCTGACAGAAAACTTTCCCAACCAGGGTCCTCGAGGCAGCGTGGTGCCCGCAAATTCCCAAGTGGATGTCATCAAGAAGATGGAGACCCTCCGCCTGAGGGATGCAACGCTGGATAACGCCACTGGGGCTCCGCTTGTAGAGTTCGTAGTCGATGATGACATAGGCCTTGGCTCAATGTGAGACCCGTCGAGCCTCGTTGGTGTCAGCCGAGAGAGTGCCGTCTTGGAGAAAAGCGTAGATGTCCTGAGAGCAGTCGAGGATGATGGTCATTACCTCGGTCTCAGGGGTCGAAACTTGCTTGTCGACTGCTGCCTGGACCTGAGGTTCGGCGGCATCATCTTTGAACTTGATAGTTGGTTTGAAGAGGACCTCGAGGAAGACGTCGTCGGGGACTGGATCTCGCCCTGAGGCCATTTGGGCTAGGGTGTCGGCCGCCTCATTGTCGTGACGTAGAACGTGATGAAGCTCGAGGCCGTCGAACTTATCTTCAAGCTTGCGAACTTCCTCTTAGTAAGCCTCCATCTTGGGGTCTCGATAGCTTGATATCTTCATAACTTGGTTCATGACGAGCTCGGAGTCGCCCTGGACGTAGAGCCGTCGGACATCGAGGGTGATAGCCATTCGAAGGCCATGGAGCAAAGCTTCGTACTCGGCAGCATTATTTGAGGCAGGGAAATGAATTTGCAGGACGTATCTTAACTTGTCTCCCATGAGAGAGATGAGGACGAAGCCAGCCCCTGAGCCCTTCAGCCGGCAAGAGCCGTCGAATTACATAGTCTTGTGCTCAAGGTCAGCGGTGTCTGGTGGTTCTTGAGCCTCGGTCCACTCGGCGATCAAGTCGGTGAGGGTCTGGGATTTAATGACTTGCCGAGGCACGTAGGCGATGTCGTGGCCCATGAGCTCCATAGCCCATGTAGCAATGCGCCCGACCACGTTCTTGTCGTTGATGATCTCTCTGAGCGGAAAGCTTGTAACCACCCGGATGGAATGACTGTCGATGTAGTGGCGGAGCTTTGTGGCTGGTGATGATGATGGCGTAGAGTAGCTTCTTCACCTGAGTGTAGCGAGTCGTGGCATCGGCCAATACCTCACTGATGAAGTAGACAGGCCGCTGTACCTTCAAAGCCTGACCCTCCTCTGGTCGCTCGACGACGAGGACGATGCTGACGATCTTCGTGGTTGCTGAGATGTAAAGAAGTAGTGGCTCACTAGGGGTCGGGGAAGTTAAGACCGGCAAGGTCGATAACATAGTCTTCAGTTGCTCGAATGCCTCCTGGGCCTCGACGGTCCAGGTGAATCGGTCGGACTTTCGCAGGAGTCCACAAAAAGGCATGGCTTTCTCACCCAGTCAGGAGTTAAAATGGCTGAGCGCCGCCAAACACCCAGTGAGCTTCTGGACTCTCTTGACGTTATTGATGGGCCCGAGGTTGCGGATGGCTGCAATCTTCTAGGGGCTGGCTTTGATGCCACGCTCGGATATAACGAACCCGAGAAGCTTGCCAAAAGGAACGCCAAAGACGCACTTCTTAGGGTGCGGAACTTCCAAAGGTTGGCGAAGGGTTCCTCCAAGTCTTCAATGAAGCCAGCGGCTTGCCGGTTTTGATGACGATGCCGTCAATGTAGACTTCTAAGGTTCTGACCCAGTTGGTCATGGAAGCACTTCTGCATGCAGCGCTGGTACGTGACGTCGGCATTTTTGAGTCTGAACGGCATGTTGACGCAGCAAAACGAGCCGAATGGCGTGATGAAAGACGTTGCTGGCTGGACGGAGCCATGCATAGAGTTCTGATGGTACCCGGAGTACGCATCAAGAAAGGTAAGGGTTTCGTAGCCGGCGGTGGAGTCGATCACCTGATCTATATGCGGCAAAGGAAACGGATCCTTTAGGCAGGCTTTGTTGAGACTCGTATAATCAATGCACATTCTCCACTTTCCATTCTTCTTAACCATTACAGGATTAGCCAGCTACTCAAGGTGGTAGACCTCTCGGATGAAATTAGCATCTAGCAGCTTGGCGATTTCTTCTCGGTGCTTCTCGTCGTCGAAGTGTCAGAGTCGTTGCTTCACCGGTCGGGTTTCAGGAAGAATGTTGCGAGAGTGCTCGATGATCTCCTTCAAGATGCCCAGATATCAGACGGTGCTTAGGCGAAGACATCCCGATTCCAGACGAGGAAGTCGACGAGTACGCTTTCTTATTTGCTGGAGAGCGCTGTCCCGATCCTGCCCTTCTTGGTCGGGTCAGAATTGTCGAGGATGATCTCCTTGGAGTCGTCGACGGGCTCGTAGGACGTAGAAGTTGAAGGCTTGGAGTCGAGGGTTGCAGCCAACACCTGAGATTTGCGGATCTCTTTGAGTTGAACTGACCTCGCGAGGGCGACGACCAGCTCATAGCTCTCCTGCTCGCAGGCGAGGGCGTGCTTGAAGCGAAACGTCACAGAGATGACGCCTTTGGGACCCGGCATCTTGAGCTTGAGATAGACGTCACTGGGGACGACCATGAACTTAGCGTAGGCGGGTCGGCCAAGAATGGTGTGGTAGACGCCGGCAAAGTTGACCACCTCAAAGGTGAGCTTCTCCATCCTGAAGTTGTCGCAGTCACCCAAGGTGACTAGCAGGGTGATCTGACCCAGAGGTACTGCGCTACCCCCGGGATGATGCCATAGAACGGGGTGTGGATCGGACGGAGGTCAGACTCCGAGAGCTTCATGGCCTTGAAGCTGTCGACGTAGAGTATGTTGAGGGTGCTGCAGCCGTCCATGAAGACCTTAGTCAGGCGTGTGGTGCCGATGATTAGATCGAGCACCAGGGGCAGGCGCCCCAGCTGAGGCACGTAGTTGGGGTGGTCAGATATGTCATAGGTGATCGGGGCCTCCGACCACTTGAGGTATGTGAGCACGACGGGGTCAGCGAGGTTGACCTCCCGCCATGTCTGCTTTTGGTGGCGCCGTGACTTGTAAGACACTGGCCTGCCAAAGATCATCAGGCAGTCCTTCGGCTCAGGGAAGATGTTCTCGACGTTGCCCTCGGCTTCCTTCGCAGGAGGGTCAAAATTTTTAGGTTGAGGAGAGTTGGGTCAGAAGTTACCTCTGTAGAATGCTCGCATCAGATGGTAATCCCGCAGGGTGTGTTTGACGGGGGTCGAGTGGTTGGTGCAGGGCATGTCGAGCATCTTTTTGAAGTGGTTGTAGTGGTCGATCGGTTTCATTGCTTGGGGTCGGGGCTATCGCTCGGTGATGCCCACGAACTTTTCGTCTTGCCAGCGATTCCTCTGTTTCTTGCTGCTCGAGCTGCCCCTCGACCGGTCGTCCCTACGGTCGGAGCAGTTGTCGTTCTTACGGTCGGCCTTGGACTTCTCCTTGTCCCTGGTTCGATCCCGATCGAAGTTGGCCTGGACAGCCTTCTCCAGGTGGCAAATGTCATAGCGATGTCGAAAAGAGCGTGCGCCGTTTGAGGGTAGTGCATGTGTTGTTGACGTCGGCACCGCTCACGTCGGGCAGCTCGTTCCGCTTGCGCGAGAAACGTTAGATGTAGTCACGAAGCGATTTGCCGAGGTTCTGCCTGTTGTTCTTCAGATCCCAAAAGTTGCCCGGGGTCCTTAAAAGTTACCGACGAAGACGCAACGGAAGTCGGCCCAATCTTGGATGCTGTCCCTGGGAAGGTGCTCAAGCTACCTCTGACTGAGTCAGACAGGAAGAGTGGCAGGTACTGGATAGCAAATTGGTCGTCGACGCCTCTGGCTCTGCGTGCAAGACGATAGTCCTCGAGCCAGTGGGCAGGGATGGTCTCACCGGTGTATTTGATGATATTGTTCAGAGTGCGAAATCTCTGCGGAAAAGGTGCTCTTCGAATCTGGGACCAAACGCTCGAGGCCTGACCTCGTCTGGACTGAGGCTCTGGATATGGTCGTAACTGCGCCGATGGCCGCGATGCTCAGGAGATCGTTTCCACCTGGACTCGACGTAGCGCTCGCTCCTGGCTTGCTTCCGCGCATCGATCGTGTGACGAGCGTCACGATGCTCCCCGAGGCGCCGGCAAACATTGCCAGCCGGTGGATAGGGATCTCGCGCCTCGGCCAGACCGCGACGGCTGTCGCGGACCGGACTTCGTCGGTCGGCGCTTGGCCGGTGAGAACTATGCACCTCGGAGTGCTGTCGAAGCAATGGTTCAGGGTGTTGAAGCGCGCCATTGAAGTAGACGGGTAGACGATCGTAGGTCTCTTTAAGCATGGGGTGGCGGATTCGTGGAGGACGTAAGCCGCCGCTGCTAGGTTCTCGTATGGCGTGTTGAAGACGAGCGTACCTTCGTCCATAATCTGCTGGTAAGTGGAACGAGCCCGAGCTCGAGCGCCACCGCTCGTCGCAGCGGCACTCTTACCCGCAGCATCGCCCCCGGCTGTAGATTTGCGTCGGAGGGCATCCTCGACGATGGAAAGAGCGCGACGATGTGGAGAAGGGTCGTCGTTGAGGCCTTTGACTGGAGTAGGGTTCTTCGTGGCCTTGGGAGCGTTGAGCATGAAACACTCCCAAACCGGGTCGTGGCTCAACACAGCATGAGGCGAGCGACAGCGAGGCGAGCGTCGCTTGTGCAGAGCCGAAAGGCGAAGCTCGGCGTCGTTGTCGGCAAACAAATTCAGGCTTCCAAAGCGTAAGGCTTGGCCAATAGCGAAGACGGAGATGCTCCACGATCGACCATCACGGCAATGGCAACTGCGAAGCTCCCAAATGCAGGTGAGAGATCGAAGTCTCTCCCACCAAGGCAAAAATTGAAGCCATCGAAAAGCAAAGCGAAAACGCACCACAAAAACCCCCTTCCTGGCACGCCAACTATCGATGTTCTGACCACTGGTACAGTAAAATTTACGTAATCGAAGGGAGTATCGGTGCGCTCTTTATATTCGAAATGGCCTAGTCTACGAAAGACTCGAGAGTTAATCTAGTTCAGGCCGCCGGCGAGGCGTAATACCATACATCCAGGAGCAAGAGAGATCAAATGGTATGAATTCAAGAACTTAAGTACAATGGCGGAAGGACTTTGGCTCAAGCCAAAAATCCTAGCACGTGTGGACGGATGTGGTTAAAGTGGAATGGCTTGAATCTAACTTGTCTTGTCTAAGGCCCTCTGGCACCCCTTTATATAGGGGTCGGACCAAAGTCTTTAATTTGGCGCCTACGAAACCTTCTGGCACTCCACCAGGTGGGGCTTCGGTCATCGTCTGAGTTGGTCGTGTGGCGCCCACTGGCGTCGGAGCAAATTGTCGGTGTCCTTCGTACATTCAATGTCGTAGGGGACAAAGGACACTTTTTTGTTTCGCTCTACCGTCCGCAGGAATGCTTTACCGATTGTCTGATTGCTTTACCGTCTTCTGGAATGCTTTTCCTTCGGCAAAGTTACTTTACCTCCTGCTGTAGATTGTCAAGAATCTCTGTGCTTAGCAGGTGTCGATGGATAAGGCAGTGGCCGACCCTCGAAGGTCAAGTAGAGGCATTGGCTTCTAACCGTTAGCTGGTTGAGTCTTGTCGTCGTGCAGCTCCAACTTTTCGGTGGTCGGGTTGTGGGATTCGTATGGTTCTGACCCTATGGGGTCGAGACGCTCTTGGTGTGACGCGGTTCTCCGTGGGCCGCAGGTTGAACCATGGGCCGTGGCTCATAGCTGGGCCTTTGTACTCACTTCAGACCCAAAGGTATTCGGTGTACTTGATCTCGACAGTTTCTATTCGTCAGCCCTAATCTGTGCATCCATTGCCGCCAACGTCTGCTGCTGAAGCGGCTCGCGGACCTCAACCCACGTTGTGACCGATCCTCAATCCATGCCACCATCATCAAGTCATATGCATCCATATATTGTAACTAGGGCCCGGCGCAGCGGCAACAAGGAAGCTGAAACAGCGGCATCCGGTCATGCAGCCACAATCGATAGAGTTTTGCATCACAAATTTTTATTTGTTGACCTCCTATTTGAGCTCTGATCTGTATTTTTCTCCTACAATTTGATTATTTGAGGAAAATTTATACACTGTTTTGAAACCAAGGCGGCCGCTCCTGTTACTCCTTTTTGTCAGTTCGCTTGTTGTAACGGTTTGAGACTGTGTTTGATTTATCTTGTGAATGGAAACATAACAACTTTTAAGGTTGGGAGAAAGTAGAGCTGTTCACCGTTTTGCAATTTTGTTTATGCTTACAATGAATATTTTTAAATCATAGGATTTCCCCAGTGTTTTTGTGTAACACACGATGCATTACTCAACTTTCCCCAGTGCTTCAAACCGCACACGGGAAACTAACACAACAATGGAGAAATACAATGTTCTCCGTGTGTCAACGAACAAGCAATCAGTAAATGAAGATGGCGCACGACAGCTTGCACAGGTTGGCGAATTTTTTTTCCATTCCGCTCTGGCGCGGCGCGTTCTTTTTTTTTTTTTCCCTCCGACGTTCTGTGGCGGGCTTCTTTCCCTCAACCCCCAAAATTTTCCCACCGCCGCGTGCTTCTCCCTCACCACGACAAACATCCCTTTCCTATTTTCTCTCTAACCTGCTTCCAGTCCCACCGGGCCAGCCCCTTCGTGAGCTCGACTACCATCTGAGCTCGCACTGTCCCTGGTGGAGGACCTTGGTGCCCAACGTGGCTGCTGATTTCTACTCGTCTCACCTCCCTAGCTGCTGCTTCTTTCGGATTTTTAATGTAACTATTCTGGCTCGATTTTACCATTAGATTGTTTTTAAAAATAAAATTAAAAATGAAAAATAGAAATTAAAAAAAAATCGAAAAATCAAGGAAACTGAGAGGTTACCTAGTGAAACTGAGAGGTAAGCTAGTGAAACGGTTGGGTTTCAAAATTTAAAAAATTCAACACTGATGAAACAAACTAGTAAAACCAAGCAGTTCCTTGTAGCATTTTAGCAAAATCTCATTTAAAATTTGATTTTGTAGTCGTTTTTGAAAGGTTGAAACCGGTCCCGCCCGTTATAGTTACAGTTTGAACTTTAAATTAAAACTTATATAGGATCAGTTGAGCAAACCGGCAGAGATCAAATTCCAGGACTTATGAAGCTAAATGGGAAAATGCAATGCATAAGAAGACGGTGCCTGAGAATACAACAGGTTCTAAAAGCACCGTACATACCTTATGAAGCTAAAATAATAATACGTTTTTCATTTTACAAAGTAGGTCTTTATATTTCAGCTAGCAAGCTATTTCTTTTATGAGAACAACACTTCAAACCAAAAATATACATTTGGCTCATCCGCGTATAATAATCAACTTTTGGCATCGCATGCCAACAAGAAAAATATTGCATCAACATCAGTTATCAAATGAAATTGACTTCTGCTATGGTCTGGCAATCAAATTATTTTATTGAATCACTACATTTGCATTGTCTAACAATGGTATTCAAATAATTCGCTGTAGTATTTGAACATTCAAAATCTCTATCTCTTCTTTATCTCTACTTTTAAAAGCACAATTTTTCTTTATTACGTACACGTGCTAAAATGTTGTAACAGAGATGGGTTACACTACGTGCACACAAAAAATACAACAGAGTTATTATTTTTTAAAAATCTGATAGATAAAATCTCTCTATAGACATTTTTTACAAATTTAACCAAAGAGCTTTTTCGGATCTCTTAAATCTTAAATCTTATATCCACACAGATCGAAAAATATATGAGATCTAAATAAACTTGTTGGAAACAAAAACAAATTAATTTTACTGTTAGCATACTATTTCTTAAGTTAATATATTTCTTTAAACATTAGAACTAGTTAGTAAAAAAAGCATAATGAGTTCTGGATACATACCAGAATTAACTGTCCTCTTACTATAGTATGCATAATCAGATTAGGCCCAGTGGGAGCCATCTAGCTCTGATCGATGTTAGGGACAGTCGGACAGAGTACGCACAGAGCCTTGTACCGCCATGTGATGCTGGCAATAAATACTAATCCTGTCATGAACGGTATTGATGTTACGCCTCTCAAATAGTAGTACTACTTCCGTCTCTTAATTCTTAGTAACACTTTTAATTTTTAAATATTATGTTTGACTTTTTTGTTTTATTTTAAAAAAATATCACAAATATAAAAATAAAATAATCATATTTAAAGCATCTTTTATAATTAAATTAATCATAACAAAATAAATGATATTTTTAAAATTTTTTGAATAAGACATAAAGTCAAACATAAAATGTAAAAGTCAAAAAATGATAAATTTTTTTTTAAGAACTGAGGTAGTATCAAGTTAGATCGGCGGTCCACCATCGAGACTAGTGCAGTTACTGAAGCAATCTAGCAGCCGTCCATTCGTGCGGCAAAAGTTTTACTTCTAGATCTGATGATACTAATACAATATTCAGATGAACAGTCACTACAACATAAAAAAAAACTCAGGCGCTCGCTCGATCTCAATCCAACAGTCGCTTAGCAATTGCATATCGACTGCAAACGACTGCACAGGAGCCCGTTTTCCATCAGTCATGAAGGGATTTATATGTGAGTGGACCACCGCCGGCCCAGTGGGCCATTTTGGGGTAGAGAAATTATTGGGGGGGGGGGGGGGTATGTCGGCGGGCCAATAGCGTAGCGCCCATCGGTGGTGCCTCCGGAGCGAGCTCGTCTGACGAGCGTCAGACGGACGCGTGTGCAGGCGATGACAAGTGGGGACCAGCTGAAGCAATTCACTGTAGATCGCGGCTTCCAACAAATCCACGCCGTGAACGGGCGCTTGTCAGATCGTAGAGCGTCAGACGATCCCTTTTGGGTGCCTCCAGGTCCTCCTCTGATGCTCTGTTTGCATTATTTCGTCAAGCGTTGAATTCGATCGCGGAGTTGAACGCAGAGCAAGCGACGACTAATCATGTTTCCAGCAAGGCGGACACCCACCGATCTCACGTGAAAGGCTCCTCTAGGTGCACGTGCCTCGCTCAAATCACGTCGTGCTGACTTGTACTACTGCTACCAAAAAAAAAAAAAAAATAGGACAAAAGGATGGGGTGCAGAGGTGAGAGGTGCCTGGGGAAATGGGAGTTTTGTGGGCTTCGCAAACGCCATTCCCATATAGCAGCGTTTCCGTTGTTTTGTCCAATTCAGCTCGCGACAATTCTCACAGGTCACATGTTATTACGAATAGACAGCTATCGGTGCCAAGAAAACAGAAAAAATAACGACAACTTTCTCTTTTCGTGGTGATTACGGTTCGGACACCTTAATGGACTAGCCATCGCCAAGTTGGCTTCCAAGTGGAGCACAGCAGAACTGGTTCATCCACGACCCGCCGGCAGAAGAACTTCGTTCGAAGCCGTCGTTCGCGGCTCCAAAACCCAAACCCAAACGTGCAGGGCGTGGCCGAAAGAGTTTCGTCGCCAATTACGATCGCACCTCTCATCGGTGCGTAGCTGGAGATCAAGCCCGCGTGAAGACGGCGACAGACACGCGAACCAGGAAGCAAGCGGCGAGACGCCGAACACGAGTAGACTAATCGCCGCAGCCAATTAACACACAAGACGAGACTGAACCGGCCACCTCCAGAGGAGAGGAGAGTGCGACAGGTAACGTGACGAGATGGCGATGGTCGCGGACAGCCGAGCTGACGGCGGCGGCGGCGTGTGCGCCCGGGTGGATGCGGTGCAGGCGGCATCTCCTCCTCGCGTCCCTCTCCGGTCCACCCCGGGCCCGGCTCATCATTGCCAGGCTGCCGCGGTTTGGACCAGCCTGGTATATAAGGTCTCCACGGATCCAGGCCCCAGATGCAAGCCCCGGCGCCGGAGCCTCTCACCGGATACGCACGCACGCCGCGGCGGCGGTTCTTGCTTCTTCCGTCGTCCTCCGGCTGCGCGTTCGCACTTTCAGGTAAGCCTGGTCTGCTCAGCTTGCCGCCGCGTCGCGCGCCGAGCTTCCTGTTTTTCTTTCTCCTTCGATGATTTCTGGGGTTGCAACGGGAGGCACGGAGATCTCCAGCGGGTTGTGTAACACTTGTGTTCCTGAGACTAGCTTTATTTGTTACTGAAATAATACTAGCAAAACTGAAGTGAACAGTTACCATGTGCGATGTGCTGCGTTCATTACAGTAGAGCTTCTCCGCATCACTACGGAGTGGAATTGACATGATAACCTTATGGAATGGGTCGCACTTTGCGGTTTCCCACGAAAGCTTTCTCTGTAGTTAGTCCTGCCGTTGCATTATACAATTTGAAAAACGGAATGCACGAACCTGGAGTTGTGGACACGGTTTGTCAGGATTAGCTGGCCAGGCGCGAAAGTGCACCACGAGTTTGTACATGTGGACCGTGGACTGACACACCAGCCCAAGAAATGGGGAGTTATCCCGTTCCAGATCAGCATCGTCTAGCAAGTCGAAAAATGTCGTCATCGACGATAAAAAGCTTGAAATAAGTCAAAATTAGCATCTGTGTTTTGGGGTCCTTTTCAGGTTCTTCCAAAGGTTAATTTGTGATTACATTTTTTGTCCTCTAAAATTATTTTACAAGGCTGGAACATCCTGAACTGGAAACTGATAATTAATCTCTTGCCACTTGGTCAGGACATCAAGCAGAACAACAGGGGCTCGAGTAGGCTGGCCTAGAGAAGAGCTTAATCCTACGAACAGCCTGAAAGGATGGGTTTCTTCTCGTTGTTACTTGTGGCTTCCATGCCGATCGTCCAGGTCCTGCTCATAGGCGTCGTTGGAGCTTACCTCGCCTCTGGTTACAGCAATGTTCTGACCACGAGCGCCCGAAGGGACATGAACAAGGTGAGCTGCTGCACGTGGGTTTCCACAGAACACTCCACACAGATTATTAGTTACTGAAACATCAATCGCATTCTCATTTCTAATCGAAATTTCTGACAGGTTGTGTTCACTGTCTTCACCCCGTGCTTGATGTTCGCTAGCCTCGCCAAGACGGTCACGCTCGCAGACGTGATTTCCTGGTGAGTAGTGTCGTCGTAAAAATTTTTCAGAGTTTGCGGAAGGAAATATTAGAAGAATGAGCTACAATCCTGAACTTTCTGATTATCTCTAAGTATTCAATTAAGTTTCCTAACACAACCTTTCGTTTTGTAGGTGGTTTATGCCAGTTAATATAGCCATCACATTCATGGTCGGTGGTGTTCTAGGCTGGATAGCATGCACCATATTGAAACCACCACAGCACTTCAGGGGCTTGATAATTGCCTTCTGCTCGTCAGGTTCAGTTTCCTTCCTCCGTTAACTTCATGTTTCATTCCTCTTTCGTACGTGGCTTTAGCTGATGCTGATGCCGTTTACTGGCTTGACTGACCAATGCAGGAAATCTTGGCAACCTGCTATTGATCATCGTTCCGGCTGCCTGTGACGAGGATGGAAACCCTTTCGGAAGAGATCGGGGCACTTGCCGTTCACATGGGCTCTCCTACTCGTCATTGTCCATGGCTGTAAGAACTGAAACCTTTTCTGCACCATCCGGCTGAAGGAATAGGCTAGCTAAGTATTTTTTTTATATCTATACAAAATAAGTTACTTCTGCTCTCTGAATGAAATGTTTTCTTCTGTGGAATACTCTGCAGCTCGGTGGCCTCTTCATATGGACGTACACGTACAGCCTCATGCAGAAGTCAGGTAAATTGTATCACAAAGTGCAGTCTAAAAGCATTCAGTGTCCGGCCGACAGCGACGAAGAGCCAGCCAAACAACACGGTGGAGCTGCCTGCGCTGACGAGGAAGCGCCTCTTCCGACGTCAGATAAGCCTAGTGAAGACAGGGGGGAGAATCAAATGGTAAGTTCAGGATAGTCCGCGCATGCCTCGGGCATGTTACGCTAATTTGCTGCATCAACTTCTTCGGAGAAATTGACTTGTCAGAAATGCAGGAGGCCCCTCTGCTTTCCTGCCAAAGCGAGGTCGCGGACAAAGGGTTGTGGACGAACCTGAAGGATGCTATCCACCAGTTCATCGAGGAGTTGATGGCCCCACCAACAATCTCTGCAGTACGTTGTTTCCCTCTCAACATTTTGCCATTTTGGCTTTCAGAATCTTCTTAGATCACATGATTGGACTGAATATCGTCGGATGTTATCTTTTATCCCGTCAGATAACTGGGTTTGTTGTTGGCCTCGTCCCGTGGCTGAAATCACTAATCATCGGCGATGGAGCTCCTCTCAAAGTCATACAGGATTCGCTCCAACTAATGGGGTAGGCACAAATCTGCATAACGCTATGCTGCTCGGCTCCAGCGCTTTTAATTTCATTTCATTTTTAGTGTGACTAATAGCCTTCTCTTTCAGCGACGGGACAATTCCTTGCATCACCCTTATCCTTGGTGGCAACCTGACACAAGGTTTCTATGAACAGTCAATAAACACTTTTGCACTTCAGCCAGAGTGCCATACATTCTGAATGAATATTTTCTGAAACTGCTCCGGACTTCAATGCAGGGCTCCGAAAATCTAAGCTCAAGCTCGCGGTGATCATCGCGATCGTCTGCATACGGTTTGTGATCCTCCCGCTGATCGGGATCGCAGTGGTTCATGCTGCGTATGGAGTCGGGTTCCTGCCTCACGACCCCTTGTACCGCTACGTGCTGATGCTGCAGTTTGCCCTGCCTCCTGCCATGAACATTGGTAAGTAGGAACTCTGAAACGGATGTTCTGTTTGGCAGTTTTCCTTTCATGAAACGCTTTCCCCTGTTTCCAAGAAAGCTGACTATCTTTGATTGTGGGTTCTGGTTCAGGAACCATGTCGCAGCTGTTTGACGTCGGCCAAGAGGAATGCTCTGTGATCTTCCTCTGGACCTATGTCGTTGCTGCGATCGCGCTGACAACATGGTCGACAATCTTCATGTCCATTCTGTCTTGAAGTCACCTGCAACCATTCACGATTAGACTTGGCGAGCCTGGTGCTGCAAAGCTTAACAGGAGGACATGTTGATGGCTCTCAGAATTCAGAAAGAGGACAATGGCAGAAACATCATATGCCACATATATGCATTGCAGTGAATATAGGCCTTGTAATTCATTTGTTATTCATTATTTTGGTGGAAGGGTCGGGGGTCCATGGGTTCCTTGTATCATGAAGCGACGGTGCTCAAATGATCATTTTGACGGTTACTCTTCTATTCTTAAAACATTGTCTTTAGGATATTAAATTTAGTTCAAATTTGAACTAAATTTATAACCCTGATGGCATCCATTTAAGAAACAGTATTGTACATCGCTTGTTTTTGTTGGTCTAGACAATTTTATGATAGTAGAATTGCAATTTTTGTTCCATGTAAAATAGGAAAAAGAAATCATTTCAGAAGAAAGAATGAAGATACATTTTGTTTCGCGTTAAGTGTACTATTTCTAAAAGGCAAATTCTACAGTAGATCTAAATAAATATGCCGTCCGTTTGCACAGATATTAATGCGAAAATAGTTCTAAAATAATTAAAAATTATTATAATATTAAAATTAGAAGAGAATCAACGAGTTATGGATTTATAAAAAGAATTATCTGGATCACGCGCCCGCCCACAACTCCATCCATAAGAAAACAAGATTGTCTTCTGAACTGCCCCCTAAGAACCCAACAAGATTGCTTGCCACTCTGCCCACAGGCAGTGCCACAGTGGATCCGGTCCCCTAGGAACCTGTGGCCTACGCGTCAGCCATGGCATTGAGTTGCTGTTCAGCAATGGAAGGACAGTAGTTGCAGTTCTGCGGTGATTAGTTTCCATGGCAGTGAGTCAAACCATCTGCAACGTGAGCAAAGAAGAGAACCATTGTTCGCTCGAGCGAACCGTCGTCCATTGCAGCATCCGAACCGAATGAAGAGTGAGAAAAAAAAATAGATGCTTAAAATTGGTTCGGTTGGAATCGTATCAACTGAACAAAAAAATACTTCCTACCAAGAAAGCACGGGAGACAAGAACGAAATCAACGCGCAAGGAATCGGGTGAGAAACCAATTTTTTTACTTGGCCCATGGCCCCACCCACGTTGTGGGCATCGCACCCTTAGGAATCGAACCGAACCGTAGCGGGTTGGTTCGCATCACCATTGGCCATGCTCTCACCATCAGAGCCATCCCTCTTAATCACGTGGGCAGCCATTCACACCAACTCCAGTAGGCCATTTCCTTTCCATCCATCCATAATCCATGTCACAGCTGTTTGATGTCAGCCAAGAGGAATGCTCTGTGATCTTCCTCTGGACCTATGTCGTTGCTGCGATCGCACTGACAACATGATCGACGATCTTCATGTCCATTCTGTCTTGAAGTCACCTGCAACCATGCACGATTACACTTGGTGAGTCGGGTGCTGCAAAGCTTAACGGGAGGACAGAAGGAGAAAAAGAGGACATGTTGATGGCTCTCAGAATTCAGAAAGAGGACAATGGCAGTAACATCATATGCTACAAATATGGAATTGCAGTGAATATAGGCCTTGAAATTCATTTGTTATCCATTTTTTTTTTTGGAAGGGTTGAGGGTCCATGGGTTTGTGTCATGAAGTGGCGGTGATCAAATGGTCGTTTGTTACTCTCCATGTTTAAAATATTATTTGTACCTAACAAATTTTGCTCAAATTTAAAACTTGCAAGCTCAAATTAGTTTCAATTGGTGAGATTTGTGTGGCTGCCAGCTGCAAAGGGTGACCGTTCGATTTGCATCCAATGGTTGCGATGTTGTCTCCTGAATTGTTGGCGCTGACACCTGAGCCTATAACCCCCACACCCAAACAAAAAGTGTCTTTTTCCTCATCCGCTGCTGCCGCATCCGTCGCTGCTGTCAGCGTCACCGCCGATTCCGTCTCTGCCTCTGCCGCCCCATCTGGTCTTTGAATTAACTGCTCGGGTGCTGCAGAGCCCACAACCCACCTCTCCGGCTACCCCCTTCCAGAACCCTCCTTCCGCCACACACTAATCCTCACTTCAATCCTGTCTGAGTCGCTGCCAGCACACATAATCCCATGGGCTTCCACGCCACGGCAGTGGATCTCTTTGCGATTATTGCTGGGGACCATGGAAGCGGATCCAACAGCGGCCGTTGACATTGAGAAGGTGTCGTGGTGTTGGCTGCAGTACTCAGGGGGTGCAGAGCAGCGATGCCCTCAAGGTGGGGACGTTTAGAGCTGCTTGTAGGTTTGATGTGGTTCTGCTTCTGAGAAACCTTCTGGAATCCACAGCTTCTGATCTTCTGAGATCCAATGCCGCTCCTGAGATTCAAATTTTATGACACCAAATTCAAATCCACCACGTGCTTACCGTCAGCTTCTACAAATCTCTTGCGCCCTCTTGCTGCCCTATATAAAACATGGTCACACCCCTCAAAATTTTAATATCACTTCAGATTTAAGTGCCAGGAATTGTCCTGATAACGTGGGATTGATGAAAAGATGGGTCTTATCGAATGTGATAACACTATATTGATGAGTGCCTTAATGAGGCTGCAAATTTTCAGACGCCATCTTCAGTTCAAAGGTTCTTCGCAACTATATTAGTCTTGTGTTAGCCTCGCGATGTGCATGGCTTATGGGACAGACACTTAGAAGCAACGACAGAGGACTATCAATTATTCCATGTGTCCTCACATCATAGAGAAGATGTCACTATTAGATATAAAGAATATGCTCCAATCAATGGGGACGGACATACCATCTTATATTCTTCTACAATTCGATGAGTCATTTGATGCAACAGTGTGGCTAGGGAGATAATTGAGAAGCCACAATCGAGGTCGACGAAGAACATATTTGTTTGGCATCTCACCTCAACTGAGAATAGATGTATGCATACAATGAGATACTTGCAGCTATTGATGCTGGAAATGGAGGTGTGTTCTTTGTAGATGGACTAGGAGGCATGGGAAATGCTTATTTTATATAAAACATTGTTTGCTAAACTACATAGCCAGGGAAAAATAGCAATTGCAATAGCGACATCCAAAGTTGCTACCTCCATCCTACCTAGAGGTAGGACTGCTCACTCAAGATTTTAAATTCCATTAAATATTGAAGAAGGTGGCATTTGCAGCTTCACTAAGCAAAGTGGTACCGCTAAGCTCCTAAGGACAACATCTCTCATCACATGGGATGAGGCATCCATGACAAGAAGACGGAAAATTGAGGCTCTTGATAGTAGCATGAGGGGCATTACAGTTTGATATGACATGCCATTTGGTGGAAAGTCAGTTGTCCTTTGGGGAGACTTTAGACTAGTTCTTACAGTTATGTGTATAACAGATGCAACATTGTGAGTCATACCTTTGGGATAGTATATGACAACTGAGGCTTGTTCATAATATGAGAGTTTAAAGTAATAATTAGGTTGCTAATTATCTTTTGCGTGTTGGTGATGGCACAAAAGATACTACAGATGAAGACCACATAATTAAGGCTCCAAAATGAGATTTGCATACCATATACTGGTGATGATTCTGACATTGATGTTCTAATAAAAAGTGTTTGTCCCATGCTAGATGAAAACCTCTCGGATCCAGCTTACATAACATCTCGAGCAATTTTATCAACTTAGAATGAATATATTGACAATATCAATATGAATATGATTGAATGATTTTCTGTGAGGGTATGATATATCATAGTTTTGATCATGCAATTGATGGTCTACAAAACTACTACCCAGTAGAATTTTTGAAGTCTTTACCACCCACTGGGTTGCCTCCACATATCCTAAAGTTGAAGATTAATTGTCCTTTTATGAAACATTGATCCCCAAATGGTCTATGCAATAGATCAAAATTAGTGGTCTTGGGGTTCATGAGGAATGCAATTGATGGCGAGATTGTTTTGGGACAGCACGCTGGTAAGAGGGTGTTTCTTCTCCTAATTCCTCTTTGGCCATCCGATGATGAGATGTTTTCATTTCATCTCAAGAGGAATCAAATTCCAGTTATACCTAGCTTTGATATAACTATAAATAAAGCTCAAGGACAGATAATACCAAATGTTGGAGCATACCTCTAGATCCAATGTTTTCACATGGTCAGCTCTATGTTGCTCTTTCTAGTGCTACATCAAGGAAATAAATATCAATATTCTTGCCATTCCATAGAAGAGAAAAGCAAGAATATATATACCAGGACATTTACAAAGAGCATTACTATACAAAAATATTTTTTTAACATCGACCATCAATTGCAAATAATTTCTAATTTTGCAGATTTAGACTTTGTGTGAGACCTATGGATTTAGTTCCACCTTGCTAGTTCAAAGAGGGATATACCAACTTAAATACTCAAGGATCCAAAGCATAGTAACACTGGGTTAACCCTTTTACGCGAAGTGAGAATGAAAATGTAAGTGGGTTGCTGTGTAGGTGTGGCCCATGCAACATGTGTGTGGGCATGAGCTATATTTGGGTCTGAGTTGTTACAGAATAGTATTAGAGCCGACCTTCGCTGTGTTGGGCCAGGGAGGATTGATTGTGTACGTCTGTCTTGCGTGGGTAAGTTGCCTTGATGAGGACATTGAGTCCTTTGAGGGTGGGAGTCTATGAGGCCTATGAATTTAGACCCAATTCTCATGGCTTGTGATGTGGATAAATCATGAGATTAGTCTCTAGTTCAAAGAGGGACAGACCAACTTAAATAGCTAATGACCCAAAGCATAGTAATCTCGGATTAATCCTTTTACGCGAAGCGAGGATGAAAGCGTAAGCGGGTTGCTGTATAGGTGTGGCCCATACAGCATGTGCGTGGGCATGAGTCATATTTGGGTCTGAGCTGTTACATTTTGCTACTAGCCTTCTACATATGGCCAAACATGGTAGGTGGATATGCTGTTCGTGCTACTTTTTCTCACTAATTTTAAAAACTATATTTAGTAGATCATGTTCAACTATGAAATTGAATATCCATAAGAATTAGAAGATAAAGATGTATATTAATCATTATTTTAAAATCTTAACTGTCATGAAGTATGTTCCCCTTGTCAACCCCCTATCGACATCAATCTTATGAAGTATTTAGTCTGTGAAAATGTACGTACACCATACTATGTACTAATAAGCGGTAGTGAATAGTTACATTATAGATAGTTTAAGCAAAGTAGATATTGCATGAAGTTATCATACATCTGTAGCGAAGCATGGACATTAGACTAGTTACTAAGATAAAATCTTAAATCTTTCTATGCCCATGGAAACTGCTATAAACACACACACACACGAAAATCGATTGGTTTTAAACAATTTTTGTAAACTGTGCTGCTGCCACCCAAAGTTCCTGCTGTGTTCACCACGCTCGTGCTTGCGCTGCCCCTCATGTCGCGTCCCGGCTTCTCCGCTCACATCCTGTTTCATCAACACCACACTGAGCCATTGTTTCACCAGCTTAGCTCCACAGCACGCCTCATGTCGCATCCCGGTTTCTCCACTCAAATCCTGTCTTATCACCACTACACTGAGCCTTTGTTTCAATGGAGTCGCTACGCCTCGCCTCGCTACCATAACAGCGTGCACCAGTGTCACATTCTCTGTTTGCCATCCACCGCAGTCATATCCTTATTGCTCTACATCGATCATGCTATCCTCCAATGTAGCTCCCTCCTTCCATCCTCAGTCCAATACTGTGTGCCACCCCCCCCCCCCTCCATGATGAGCTCGCTGCTTCCTTCTTCGAGTGCAACAGCAAGTGAATTTCATCCCCCCCCCCTCAAATTTCTCAATTCTTCAATGTTTGTCGATGCCGCCACCAGTCCCCTCCTCCGGCAAGCTCTCCCTGGCCCCTTCCTACCTCTCTGGTCGCACTGCAGGCCATCTGTCTTCCCCGGCTTTGTGAAACCATTTTCACCATTGTCACGCATGTGCACCGGACGCAACACCGCCAGGTGTCCTCCCTCCATCGATAGTCCCCAGTTGGTTCCTCTTGAACTCCTCCTTCCTTCCCCGGCCAAATGGAGCCATCCCCGCTGTTGTTGTGAGATAGCACCGAGCGTGCGCCACCATGCCAAAAACCGCTCCACCATCGATCGTCGAGCCTTCACTGTTGTCAGCAACCCCCAGAAAAAGTCATGTCAAGATCCTCTCCTATCCAGTCCAGTCCCCATCGAGATTGAGCCATGGTAGCACGGAATCAGTATCTCCAATGTACTCTGGTGATGGCATCACCATCTCCATTTGCTCTGGCTGCCACCGAGGCAGCTGGCCCGATCACCACTGTCCAATCATAAACAGACGTCTCAGATTAAATGGGGACCCCTTCATCCATTTACCCAGGATCATGTACCCCGGGTACAAGAGACTTTTTGCTGAGGGCCTTGTCAGAATCATGTACCTTAGGTTCTTGACGACGCGTACTCGTACACGTGGGTCAAGACCCCGAGGGGTTTTGGGGTCGGATGACGATGCACGAACGCGCGGTCCGACCTCCGAGGCGACGATCTATGAAAGTTAAGTCTTAGCCGCGTTAAGATGTACGGTGACGCCGACCTCTGAAGGCTGACTCCCGAGAACCGACCCCCGGGGTAGATACGACGTTATGTCGTATTTATTCCGACGGCCAACTACCAACCGTCCTGACAGAACGGGACGGGTTCACCACGACGACACTCCAGCAGACGCTACAGTACCAGACGGGCCGCGGGAGTCAACGGACAATACCCGACGGCACTGTGGCTGACGCTACAGTGCTCGCTGCGACGTGCGACGTGTAATGACCCAAAATTCAACCATTTTCAAATATTAAAATTTCAAAATTTAAATGCATTTCCTAATTTAGATTAGAATGAAAATTTTTCTTCCAAATTTTGAGGTTGGAGACTTTCGAGGTTCTTAAGGTTTCTCCAATAAGAGGTCTTCGCAGATTCAAAATTAAAAGGGAAGTTAACACCAAGGTATATTGGACCATTTAAAGTCTTGGACAGAAAAGGAGAAGTTGCATATCAGCTAGAGTTCTTGCCGCAATTGTCAAATGTGCATAATGTGTTTCACGTATCACAACTGAAGAAATGCTTAAGAGTTCCGGAAGAGCAGCTTCCGATTGAGGAATTAGATCTAGGTGGTGATCTGTCATATTCAGAACGACCTATCAGGATCCTAGAAATTGTCGAACGTGTGACTCGAAGCAAGGTTATAAAGATATGCAAAGTTCAGTGGAGTCACCATTCTGAGGATGAAGCCACTTGGGAACATGAAGATGAGCTCAAAGTAGAATATCTCAATCTATTTACCATTCCTTCCGAATCTCGAGGGCGAGATTCATCTTAAGGGGGGTAGGTTTGTAACGACCCAAAATTCAACCATTTTCAAATATTAAAATTTTGAAATTTAAATGCATTTCTTAATTTAGATTAGAATGAAAATTTTTCTTCCAAATAAAATGCTAAGGTTGCATACATTGCATTTTATCTCATTGCATAGCATCTAATTAACTGCCTTGAGAAAGTAATCAAGATTAAGAATTGAAAGAAATAGAATTGAAAGGAATAAAGAAAATAATAAAAAGAAGAAAATCTCCCCGCTGGGCCTCTTTCCCCCTCTTCCCCCTCCCCTATTTAAACCCCCCTCGGCCCCTCTCTCTCTCCTAAACCCGAGCGCCCCAGC
>BCLH01000186.1:27262-85768 GCA_001602315.1 Zoysia pacifica | reverse complement strand
CTGCGCCTGCTGCCGAGCCTGCGTCGCCGTCTGCCGATCCGGTCCACGCCGTCCACTCCGGTTCCCGAGCCGCCCCAGCCTGCAGCCTCGCGCAGTTCAGAGTCAGCCGCGTCGCCGCTCATCTCATCTCCCGCGTCGTTCTGCCTCGGTTTCCAGCGCGACACTAGAGCCCTTCCCGCGTCGCCTCTGCTGACCGCTGGACCGAGCGCCACCTCCGCTGCATTGTCCGATCTCCAAGTCCCTCTCGCGTCATCGATCCACGCGTCGTCACCACGCCGAGTTGCCGCGCCGATTCTCCGATTTTCCGCGCCGGTTCTCCGATTTCTCGTCTCTGATTTCCAGTGCTGGTGAGAATATTTTCTCCTCTCTTAAATTCCTTTTTCCCTTCTGATTAATTGTTATATTAATTGCTAATTTATCTGCGATTAATTATTCTGCAATTAATCTAAATCCTTTGGTCTCGATTGTCTACAATTTTCGGGGAACTCCGTTTGATCTCCGATTATTCCCAAAATTATTTCATTAATTTGTCTCGGTGCGTTGTCGTGTAGGGATGTTCCGAGAAACATTTTGCGCACGTTTAGTTTAGTAGTTTCAATTTAGATTTAATTTTCGGTTTTACTTGTCGCGTAATTAGTGTCTAATTCCCTATTCGTTTTGTGTTTAGCCGGTGTTCCCGAGAAGGAGTTCCGTGAGCTAGCTCAGTTCGACGATCTAGATCCCGACTTCGATCCCGAGTTGCTAGGCAAGCCGTGTTCCTTGATCACTTTGTACCCAGTATTTTAAACTGCATATTTTATTGCAACCCTAATTTGCATGCCAACTATTTTAAAATGTGCTAGCAACATTCCTAAGCCGTGCCTATTTACTGTTCCACAAATATGAACCCTAGGATTGCTTTAGAATATTTATTTTATATTTTTATGCTTAGCCATGCTTAGTCGCATTTATTTTTATCTCACACCTATCACTACAAAAATAGAATTTGTGTTAAATGCTTTTAAACTGTGATTCAAATGTGTGAGTTTTGTAAATAACTATACATAACTATTTAGCGGGGGCAGGTTGGAATATGAGGAGCTGGAGGACTTTTGGGAAGTCTCTGTGGGCGTACCTGTTGCGGGTACAACGGGAAGATCCGAGTTAGGATCTTTCTGTGAGACTTGTTGTTGGCGTTGAGGTTGGAGATGGTGCCTGCTCTGGCAATTAAGGACCGAGTTCTTCGAGCCTTGTACGCTCAGTTGACAACCATGCACACCACGTTACCCTGTATGGGCAGTTGGCTTGATCTTGAAGCTTGCTGACACTGGTTGTTTACCCGTGGGTTGGCGGTGTTGTGTTAGTGTGGTGTAGAGCTCTGACTTCCCACATGAGATCGAGATACCCCACCTGATCAGTGGTAGGCTCTTCACAGCTCCAGGACCCGATTGCGTAGGCTTTTGAGATCCCTATCCTGGAGGACGGATGACGCCAGTTAAAGCTTGTGGACGGGGCTTGTATGCTCGTCGGGGCTATGACGGTAGTTCCCGATGACGCTTCTCGTGGGTCCAGGTGCATAACCTCTGCAGAGTTTTAGTCGATGCGCATTGCCACGTCCTTTTGGAAGGACACCCCCCTGAGTTGTGCTCCTCGTTGAGTAGTTTTGTTTTTTTTCCTCCTCTCCTTTTTTAAAATGTTTTGAACTCTGGCCTTTGAGCTGTGGCCGAGTGTGAAGATTACATCGGCATTAAAATAAACCCCCGTCTGAAATAATGGAGATCTCTGCAGGGCAAGATAATAAAATTTGACAGTTTAAAAATAAAACTTCCTTGCATCCTTTAAGTAAGATGAAATGTTTTAAACTTGCATTTAGCACTTGAGCCATGCCTTTACCCTTGAAACCATTTGCATGCATACATTGTTGTTAGGTAGTACGCAGTTTGTTGACTATTCGTACTCACGGCTTTCTAATTTGTTGTTTTCAGAGGATACTCTCAGCTTCGACTTCGACTACGTCTCGGACGGTCCGTGACGTCCACTCCTGCGCTCAAGCTAGCCTGTGTGTAGGAGGTTCGCTACTGCTACCATGTTGATGCTTCCGCTGTCGCTCTTGATAGATTCTCGATAGTGATATATCTGCTCTGAGATGTTTTCGGCTTACGTACCGATGGACCCCTTTGGAGGATTTTATTCTAATAAATTCACTTTGACTTGCTATTTTTTATTTTTGTTTCTTGTTTAATATTTCTGTTATGGTTTTTTGATTGATCGCTTGTGATGTCGTGCTTGCCAAACTCCTGGGATTGGCAAAGTCGCGAAAGATCGGGTCTTATCGAAAGGTAAGGAAAATCCCGGTCGTTACACAGGTAATTCCAGGGATCTCAAAAATTGCAAGCAGAGACCCGGCGAGTCGCTTCGGGACTACATCTAGCGCTTCTCGCGAAAGCGCAACGAGTTGCCCGATGTCAGCGACACCGACGTCATCAACGCCTTCACCTACGGGATGACATCCAAGGCGCTCGTCCACAAGCTGGGCCGCAGGAACCCTCGGACGGCACTGGACCTTCTCGACGTCGCCACGACCTTCGCCAGCGGGGAGGAGGCTGTGTAGGCCAACTTCGACCGAAGCCGGGTGAAAGACGAGAGGTCCGAGACCGACCGTCGGGGCGACCCACCCCCGACAGGCATGCCGACCGACGCAATGAGCGAGGCGGCGGCAGTTCGAGCCACAAAAAGGGGAGGGGCCGACGCCACGATGACGACTTCGTGGTTGCCGTCGACTGGCCGGCCCGACCCCCGACTGAGAAGCCGGCCAATCACGATGGCCACTTCGAAAAGATGCTTGAACTGCCGTCGTGCCCGTCAAGTGCCGTCGTGCCCGTCAAGCACACCCTCCGGAACTGCCATTTGGCGAGGAGGTTCTTCAAGGGCGGGTTCCAACCCGACTCCCCGGCTCCTAAGACGGACCCTCGAGCCAAAGGGGCCGAAGACGATGCCGGCGCAGCCTTCCCCGAGCCAGAGGACTGCCTTACGATCTTTGTCGGCCCTGCAGCCTACGACGAGTCACGCCATCGGCAGAAGAGGACTTGGCGGGAGGTCAACGTGACCGACCCCGCAGTCCCCCGCTATCTCAAGTGGTCTGAGGTCCCGATCACCTTCGACCGGGCCGACCACCCCGACCATGTTCCACAACTCAGACGCCTTATGCTGGTGCTCGACTCCATCGTCGGCTCCGTACGCCAGACGAAGGTCCTCATGTATGGAGGGAGCGCCCTCAACATCCTCTATGCCGACGCCTTCAGGGCAATGAAGCTGACGGAGGCCGACCTCCGCTCGTGCCACGCTCCGTTTCTCGGGGTCGTCCCCGGGGGCTACGCAACGCCCCTCGGGCAGATTACGCTCCCAGTCACATTCGGTGAACGGAGTAACTTCAGGACCGAGTCGCTCACCTTCGAGGTGGTCGACTTCACCGGCGCCTACCACGCTATTCTGGGCCGGCCATGCTACACGAAGTTCATGGCCATCCCCAACTACTTCTACCTCAAGATGAAGATGCCCGGATCGAAGGGCGTCATTACCGATCGCCTAGCTCTTCGCTGTCTGGGGACTCGACATCCTCGGACTCTTCAAAAAGGCACCCGGCAGCTTCACCCATCTTTTTGTCGCCGTTGACAAGTTCACCAAATGGATCGAGGCCAAGCCGGTGTCCAACATTACTTCAACCCGGGCGGTCGATTTCATCCGCAACATCATTTGTCGGTTTGGGGTTCCGAACTCCATCATCACCGACAATGGCGTACAATTCACCAGCCGACAGTTCCGAGAATTCTGTGACAAGTATCACATTCACCTGGACTTCGCCTCCGTGGCGCACCCAAGGACGAATGGGCAGGTCGAGCGGGCCAATGAAATGATACTCCAAGGGCTGAAGCCGCGAGTTTACGACTCCGTCAGGCAGGCGGCCGGACGATGGGTGAGCAAACTCCCGTCAGTCCTCTGGGGTCTGCGAATGACCCCAGCCAGAACCACCGGGTTCACACCGTTCTTCATGATGTTCGGAGCAGAAGTGATGCTGCCGACCGACCTCGACTACGACTCTCCGCGAGTCTGAGCCTACGACGTGGAAAGGTCGCAGAACGCGCTGCAAGACGCTCTCGACCAGCTGCAAGAGACACGCGAAGTCGCCCTCCTACGATCCACCAAGTACCAGCAAAGACTACAATGACTACACGCTCGGCGCGTTAAGGGTCGGGCGCTAAACGTGGGAGATCTGGTGCTGAGAAGGGTGCAAACGAAAGCCGTCCAGTATAAGCTGTTGCCCCCCTGGGAGGGACCCTTTGTAATAAAGCGTGTCTTGAGGCCCAGTGCCTACAAGCTAGCAACCGAGGATGGCCGAGAGCTCGAGAACGCGTGGAACACCGAGAGCCTCCGAAGGTTCTACGCGTAATAAAAAATAGCTAAGTTCTCACAACTTACTCCCGCTTATCGTTTTTGGGCTGCGAATTGTGGCCGTCCCGGCCACGCCCCGCACCCGAGGGCTACTTACCTCCGCCCTCTCGAGCGTCGAAACGTCCGACCTTGCTCGTCTCTTTTTGATTTTTTGTGCCGAGGCACCGCTCCTCGTTGACCTTTTGCGTCGTCTCGTTTTTTCGCTGACTCACACTTCGTTTTGTTTCCTCGGGGTCGGATCCTCGGCCCGCGCCGAGCTCGCGGGTGACCC
The DNA here is from genome assembly GCA_001602315.1 of Zoysia pacifica. Lineage (NCBI taxonomy): Eukaryota > Viridiplantae > Streptophyta > Magnoliopsida > Poales > Poaceae > Zoysia > Zoysia pacifica. The sequence continues at coordinate 81,069 of BCLH01000186.1, read as the reverse complement.
CGGACGTGATAAACTTCGCGCACGTTTTTTGTTCGAAGTCTCCTCGCGGCTACACTATCAACGATCGGGAGCCGATGACGCTCTACGGCTGTATCAGGCCCGACACCCGACCCTACGAGCTATACTCGACCCGTTCGTTTGATTGACGCCCAACGAAACATGATAAACAGCCACAAGCAGCGAAAGGGGTCGGAAACTTGAGTCCGCGCTTCATTTTGTTTCTATGGGGTCGGATCCCCGTTTTGTTTCTTCTAGGTCGGATCCCCGGCCCGCGCCGAGCTCGCGGGTGATCCCCGAACGTGATAAACTTCGCGCTTGTTTTTTGTTCGAATCCTCCCTGCGGCTATACTATCAACGATCGGGAGCCGATGATGCTCTACGGCTATATCGGGCCCGACACCCGACCCTACGAGCTATACTCGACCTGTTCGTTTGATTGACGCCCAGCGGAGCGCAAAAAACAGTCGCAAGCAGCGAAGAGGGGTCGAAAACTCGAACTCGTTCGTGCAATGATGATTTCTCTATTGATATCTTTCATTACACGAGACACGACTTTTTACAAACCTAACTCTATACATAGGGGAACGAGCCAAACCGCTCGGGCAAGAAGTTCTCCGTCCTGAAGTCGGCGACGACCTTCGCCCCAAGCTCTTGCATCTCCACCGAGAGCGCGTCTAGCTGCCCGTCCGAGCAGCCAGATGCGAAGCCCTCGATGACCCTGTCGAAGTCCTCATCCAGATAGTGGGAGCGGGCCAGGGTCAGGGCTATCGCAGATCCATCCTCCAGCGCCCTCATGACGACGTCGGCGACGACCTCCGAGCTGTGTTAGTAATGAGCACTGGGGTTCGAAATCTTTGTAGAAATCTTTGTAGAAATCTTTGTAGATATCTGGTAGTACGACCTCCAGCGCCCTCATGACGACCTCGGAGACGCCCGTTCGAAATCTTTGTAGATATCTGGTAGTATGAGCACTGGGGCCGAGGTTAGTAATGTTTTCAAGGTTTGGAAGTTGTGTTCACATTTTTCAGTCCACACAAACTTCTTATCCTTCTTGGTCAGCACGGTCATCGGCTTCGCAATCTTGGAGAAGTCTTTGATGAACCTTCAGTAATAACCTGCCAGCCCAAAAAAGCTTCTAACTTCTGTGGCGTTAGTGGGTTGTTTCCATTCCATAACACCCTCTACCTTGGCTAGGTCAACCTTTATCCCGTCGGCTAACACAATATGTCCCAAGAAAGCAACTTCTTGTAGCCAAAACTCACATTTACTAAACTTTGCATACAACCTATGCCTCCTCAATCTTTCTAACACAACTCTTAGATAGGCTTCGTGCTCATGCTCGCTTCAGGAGTAGATAAGTATGTCGTCAATGAATACGACCACAAACTTATCCAGCTCTTCCATGAATACTTTATTCATCAAATTCATGATGTAGGCAGGAGCGTTGGTCAATCCAAACAGCATTACCGTAAACTCGTACTGACCATACCGGGTGACAAAAGCAGTCTTCTTGATGTCACTCTCTCTGATCTTTAATTGATAGTACCCTGATCTCAAATCAATTTTTGAGAAGTACTTGGCTCCCTTCAGTTGGTCAAAGAGATCATCTATCCTGGGAAGTGGGTACTTGTTCTTTATGGTGACCTTATTTAGTGCTCGATAATCAATGCACATTCTCAAGCTGCCATCTTTCTTTTTCACGAACAGTACTGGTGCACCCCAAGGTGATGCACTTGGGTGGATGTATCCTTTCTCTTGTAATTCCGCTAACTGTTGCTTCAACTCAGCCAATTCATCAGCGGCCATCCGATACGGTCTTTTAGCTATTGGTGTCGCACTGGGGACCAAGTCGATAAGAAATTCGACATCTCAGTTCGGTGGCATTCCTGGTAGCTCTTCTGGGAAGACATCGGCATAATCCTTTACTGCGGGTACCTCTTCTAGGGGAGTGGCCTCTGTGCTGAATACTAGGGGTCTGACTTTTCGATCTTTTGGCTGACATGTCACGGCAACACCCTTGTGGTTTATAGCTGTCACAATGCGCTTTGAGCAATATATAACTCCTTTATGACGCCTCAACCAGTCCATACCCAATATGACATCAATTCCCTCAGACTGGAGAACTATCAAATCTGCTGTGAACTCTACCCCACTTAAATGGATTTTAATTCCTATGCAACCTAAACCACATTTGATAATGGCTCCTAGAGTTTTAATCAACATGGGAGTCCTAAGTAAAACCATAGGCAGTTTTCCCTTTTTCGCAAACCTCGAAGAAACGAAAGAATGCGAAGCGCCGGAATCGAATAAAAACGTTGCAAGAGTGGAGTCGATGAGGTACTCACCGAGTACCACTTCTGGTGCTTCCTCTGCAATTTCAGCGTGGACGTGGTTCACCTGTCCATGTTCGTACTGCCGTGTCCTTCGGGTCGGTGTAGTTGTCCTTGGCGCGCCATGAGATGCTCTAGACACTGCAGGTCGTGTCCAAGAGTATGCAGGAGCTACTGCAGGCTGCTGCTTCAGGGGGCAATTTGCGACCAGATGCCCTGGGCTGTGGCAGTTGAAGCATGTCCTCAAGGCATTTGGGGCCTGACCCGCACTTGGGTTGGCGCATAGTGCGGGTGGAGGAGGTTGACGGACTGATGGTGCAGACTGTTGTGGCTGCTGCTGAGCGGTCATGGTACGGTACTGCATAGTCGGGGGGTATGACGGCTTCTGGAATTTCCCAAACCTTTTCCGCTGTCACTTTTCAAGCTGCCGAGACTTCTTTGCTTGAAACTTACGCTTCATCTCCCCGTCCAGTCTAGCACGAGCTCTCTCTAGGAGTATGGCCTTGTTCATCATAGTGTTGAAATCCAGAAAGGTGTGAGTTACAAGCTGTGCTTGCATGATGTGACTCAGCCCATCTAGGAAGCGATCTTGCTTCTTCTGGTCAATGTCCACCTCTCCTGGGGCATAACGGGCGAACTTCATAAACTTTTTGATGTATTGGTTGACTGTCATGGCTCCTTACTTCAATGCCCGGAACTCATCAGCTTTCATTTTCATTGTGCCAGCTGGGACGTGATAAGCTCGAAATGCCTGCTGGAACTCATTCCAAGTGATGGCAGCAGGGTCAGTTGCGACTTCTCGGTAGTTATCCCACCACTCGCCGGCTGCTCCAAACAGTTGGTGTGCAGCGAGCATCACCCTTTCATGGTCACTTGCGGCCACGATGTCAAGCTTCTTGTTGATGTCTCGCAGCCAATCATCGGCTGCAAGCGTCTCATCTTCGGTGTTGTCAAAGGTAGGGGGGTCAAAGTCGCATGAACTCCGATATTCGGTTCTGCGAGTTCGGACCTCCCCGCTGTCCCAAACCTTGTGCCAACGTGAGCAGTAGCTGGGTTTGTGTTGCCATCACATCAGCGAGGGTGGTGGGTGGTAAGGGGAATTCTTCTCCTCCCGCCATTGGGACTCCATCTCCAGTAACGGCCCGAGATGGGGCTCTTGCAGCCCCTCGTGCACTAGCGCCGGCAGCAGCACCGGTAGCCGCTAGCGTGGAACGGGCCACCACGTTCTCATCGTGGCCACTAGACTGGGCCTCGTCTTCGTGACCTTGGCGTTGAACGCTGGGGGCAGGTGTGGCGCGGATTAGAGGACGCCCCTCCTCTCCTGACCACTTTTGCTTTCGCGGTCTGCGCAACCCGCTCATCCTCATTGATGTCGTTGAGGTTGCGCTCACGTGCCTGACGTTCTTGAATGCGAGCTGATTTCTTTGGCGCCATCCTACCAAAGAGAAACAGTAGACCAGCGGAGTTAGGTGCTGGTAAGTAAGTATACTATTAGGAGTGAATTATGATTTTTTAAGTTTATAAAAATAGCACAACATACAAACAATCAAATAACGGAAAGAAGCAAATCAAACATAGCACACAAACATTTTATTTTACAAAGATATTAGGTCATAACCAAGGTTTGGGGACATACAACTAGGTGGTTACAGCACGGGAGGTTCTTTTTTTTTACAAGTCAAAATCCGTTGTCATAGACAACGTCATCTACCGCTACAATGGTAGGTCTCCCTAGCTACACTAGTAGGTACAAAAGAGTAGCTATCCCCTAGTAGCGACGGCTGCTCGAACTCCCTTGCCGGAATCTCTCCTAGGCCGGCATTCAGCAGCGAAGTCGTCCTACTGAGCGTCGCTGTGGGGCTGCGGTAGTCTCGCGTCAACGGCGGGCTTGGCCTCCATGTCCGTGTTGCTAGCACTATGGGAAGCCTGCGTGCGGCCTGGGGTAGTCATAGGCTCATCGGTGTCGTCGTGGGGGGTGCTGTTGCCTGAGCTATGGGCGCTAGAGAGGTACTCTGCATGGCTGCCACCCACGCCGTCCTGGAGGCATGGTAGCTGTGCCACTCGCGTGTAGATGGCGTCGCGAGTGTGCTGGTCCAGCACCGGAGCGTGGGGTGGTAGTGCCGGCCTCCTGTCAGAAAGGCGCACTAGAGCATGCTTGCGGGGCGTGATCTTAGTACGAGCTCCCTGCCGGGTAGGAGCACTCTCCTCGGACGTGGGGGAGTCACGGAGCCTCCCTCTCAGTGACGCAGCAATCCCAGGCACACTCTTCCTCGCCGTACGGCGAGTAGGAGGGTACAGGGACTGCAGTTGGCGTCGCAGCGTCTCCAACTCCTACTGGTGTGCTGTGTGCTGGTCGGAGAGAGCCCTCTTCAGGCCCTCCTCACTCGCCCTGGCTGTGTCGAGGGCGGCACGAGCTGCGGCGAGCTGGAACAGCGCCGTGTCGCGCTGTCCCTGTGCATCACCGAGCTGCAGCTGGAGCACGTCACGCTGCCCCTGAGCCTCGTCACGCAGCGCCAGTGCAGCGTCGGGACCGTGTCCCGCTGAGTGTGGGTCGTCTCGAGCTGCACCAGCAGAGCTGTGGACTGTCCCTCGGCAGTGAAAGCGCGGAGGGACTGCGCTATCCACTGGCCTCAGAGCTCCTCACAAAGACGGTGCTGCGCTATCACGTAGTGCGCCGTCTCCACAAGTGTGGGGTCCTCCACTGTCCTGTTGGGACCTCCAAGTATGCCCAAATGGTGCACCCACGTCGGGTCGTCCGTGACGAGCGCCGGAAAGTAGCGCACCGGTGTGGCTTCGGTGAAGTCAAGGTTCACCGTGCACACGTGGAGTAGGGCCTCACGGGCTGCTGCCTGTAGGGCGGAGTCGTAGCTGGGGCCGGTGGTCAGCATCGACCACGTCGGCAGCGGGTACGCCACGAGGTGGGTCTTCACCTTGAACAGGGTGTACTCGCTGGACTCTAGGCTCCTCTAGCAGTACGACACAGGTACGGTGTACCCTAACAGAGAGAGCGTACGGGCGAGGATCGCGGGAAACCTGTCAACTTGCTGGACTTCAGGCTCCTCCAGCGGTACGACAAAGGTATGGTGTACCCGAACCGAGAGAGCGTATGGGGAAGGATCGCGGGAAACCCGTCAACCCTGCTCGCCTTGGGTCCAAGGGAAGTCCACCCTCCAGAGGCCATCTGCAAAGAGACGGTAAACAAAAGTAGCAGTAACCAAAGTTGACGAGTAAACAGCATAATATAAAAGGTACGCAAGCAAAATAAGCGCATGTGAGCATGGGGCCCACTAGATCATAGTTTCACGAAGAAAATGTATGGTTCTAACCGTATGCTGTCACGCGTCGCATTCTAAGGTCTCGTCCTACAGTCAAGTATGACTCTGATACCACTCTGTGAGACCCCCTTATAGGAAAGAGAGTTCCTGTGCCACAAGTACCAATTTGTAGACCGGTAGTTGGTACGCACATTAAGAATGAAGCGGTATTATTACACATACAGGTTTGTCATACTACAAGTCTTAGAAAAGGTCTAACAAACATAGTCTATATTACAGCCATCAAGTCGGCTCAGCGAATTTATTCATACATCACACTACTAGATGACTAACACTACACCACAGGCAAACTCGAGTGAAGGACGAGACTTCTAATCTTCATAGTCGGCATCTTCCTCATCATCTTCATCTTCTGAAAAAAACAACAGCAGAGAGAAGGGTGAGTACAAAGGTACTCAGCAAGTCCTAACGGTAGGAGAGGTTGAGTCCATAGAAGCGGAAACAAGGGAAGGCTTGAGGTTTACATTTTTGCGAAAAGCAAGTTTTTCTGCAAGGGCATCCTAATAGATAGATTTTTAAATCCGACAAAAAACATTATTTGTCATGTTCTAGTAGGGTGGACCTGTGGAATGCTTTCACTCCCTCCCTCAGTTCCCAAATTTTAAACGGGCACTATCATGCTTCCATGCAGACCCTCGGCACAAAGCCAACACATGTCTAAAACACAGGCATCTACACCCACTCACTAGACAAGGATATTACAGAAAACTAATCGTAGGGCACCCAAACAAATAGCATGCCATTACCATGATAACGGCCTATCCGAAAGGATTTTTACACTCTACAGAGGTTGTACACTCTACCCACAGGTTATGCTACTCCTAACCAATAGAGTTGCATAACGCCTACCCCACAATTGCATAGGTTTCCACAGATTTCACCCAAGACGCATCCAGGGGCTATCCGTCGGGGTTTCAGCCCCGATGACGTGACGGTACATTCTCAGAGCCGGATCCTGAAGATTTACCACAGTCACGTCTTTTCCTGGTCCCCTAACACACCAGGTATCACCAAATCAAAGGCTATATTCGTGGGCTTACGGTCCCATGACGCGGGCAATTACATGGTCGAAAGCCGAACAGTGAGTTATCTCATGCCTTGCTCCTCGTCTCTTGTGTCACTTCGACCTCCTAGTGGCTCGATATGGAAAAACCTACATAGCGGGGATAAGTCCCGTCCAAAATATACTAGTTCTGTGGTTGCACGAAAATTGCTAAGTCGAGTAGTAATGAACCAGTCCTTATATGGCAGAGGTGGTGGACTCGTCCACAGCAGGTGAACTACACCGAAGCCTATACACCTATCACATCACCTCAAGTGAGCCTCACCCCATGACCAGAATCAACCCTCTTCACCTAAGACCAGTTTCACTATGCCCAGCCCATTTTATTTTGCTCACACCAACAAACACGTCTTAACACATTTGCAAAAGAGTGATATAAGGTGTGGCGGTACGAGACACCGCAATTGGGGTCCTAAGCATTTTTCTAATCAAGGCAACTTTCCGTTTATTAAAAGTATTTAAGTCCTACGGTTAACAAGGGTGTGCTATCGATTGGCTAACAAGATGGTATTTATATTAACCATAGCAAGTTACTGACATAAATATAAATATCTAGAATCAAGTATGAACTAAACTATACAATGTTTAACACATTTTAAAACTTAGGCAAGCATTTAGCTCTTATAGGTGCAGCTGTAAATATAGGGTCAATGTGGTTCAAGGAGGGTGTTAGGACTTGCCTTCAACGGCGTCTTCGGGTTCTTCTTCATACTCAGGATTTTTGGGTTCCTCCTCGTACTCGGGCTCTTCTTCAGCTACAAACAACAGTCACAATTAAGACTACTAAAGAAAAGCTATAAAACTACAAAAGAAAGGAACACCAAGTAAAATATGGAGTTTGGATGGGCTAGGATGGTAGGGCTCATGGTTTTGTGGTTGTGGACACGAAATCGGGGTTTCGTGGACGTGGACATGAAATCGGGGTTTCGTGGGAGTTCGGAAATTCGTGTACACATGAGAGTGAAAGTTCGGGGTTTCGTGGGCACGTGAACTATGGCCGAGTCTGTGGACACATGGACCCGGAAACTGTGGCCGTGTCCGTGGACACGTGAATGGTGGCCGTGTCTGTGGACATGTGGACTGTGGTGTGTCCGTGGACACGTGGACTGTGGTGTGTCCGTGCTCGTGTCCAGGACCGTGGACACGGTTTCGTGGCCGTGCCCAAGGTGGACACATGGCCGTGTCTGTGTCCGAGGGCCTAGGACCAAGTGTAAATTCTTGATGTGGACGTGAGCGCACGTGTGTGGGCCTGGGCGCGCTCTGGGCGCGTCGGGCGCGCACTGGCGCATTCCGAACGCGCTCAGGCGTGGTCCCGTGCTTCGACCTTTGCTCACGCGTGTGCTGCGTTGCCAAAGGGGCATGGGTGGTGGTGTGACACTTGTCGGGACCGGTGGTGATCCGGAACGACGGCATGACGTGAGTGTCACTAGATATTGGTCTATGCAACATATGTTTGATAACATCGGTTTGACAAGCAACCACACAAGTACTAGAAAACAAGTAATGTCTCAACTTAGTGCAAGCATAATACAAGGAAAAACAGAGTTTTTCGATAGGAGTGTACCTTGTTTCCGCATCCACCAACCGCCGGCTCACGTATGTGATCACATACTCTCTTCCTTTGGTTTCTTGTGTCAAAACAGACCCAATTACATCATCCTGGGCTGCCACATATAGGCAAAAATGAGCTCCTCTCCTAGGCGCCCTAAGAACCAGAGGTGATGACAAGTATTTTTTTGATCTTTTCAAAAGCCTCTTGCTGTTTTGCCCCCCCCCCCCAAGTGAATTCGGTCTCGTTTCTCAACCGAAGGATAGGAGTGAATGCATTAATCTTTTCCGACAAGTTGGATATAAATCTCCTCATGTAATTTATTTTACCTAAGAATTTCTGCACATCTCTTTTGCATGTAGGTGCTTGCACTTTTTGTATAGCTTCTATTTTCTTAGAATCTATTTCTATGCCATTCTCATGAATAATAAAACCTAACAATTTCCCCGCCGATACATCAAAAGCACATTTGAAAGGATTCATTTTCAGACCAAATCGGCGCATACGCTCCAAAACAAGATGCAAATCGGCCAAGTGTGGATCTAAAGCGGCCGATTTAATCACCACATCATCAATATAAACTTCCATGATGACACTAAGCAAATCATAAAAAATAAAATTCATGGCCTTTTGATAAGTGGCGGCCGCATTTTTCAGCCCAAAAGTCATAACGACCCATTCGAATAAACCGACAAACCTAGGACATCTAAACGCAGTTTTAGACATATCATCTTTGGACATAAAAATCTGATTATAACCCGCATTACCATCAAGAAAGCTGATCACTTTATGGCCCAAAGCATCATTAATTAACATGTCGGCTATAGGCATTGGATACTCATCTTTGGGAGTGGCTCTATTCAGATTTCTAAAATCAATGCAAACTCTTATCTTACCCATGTTTTTCTTCTCGACGGGTACAATGTTAGATATCCACTCCGCATACCTGCAAGGTCTTATAAAATTCGCATCAAGTAATCGGTTTACCTCTTCTTTGATCCGATCATACATGTCTGGATTGAACCTCCTCATCGGTTGCTTAAAAGGCCTAAAACTAGATTTGATAGGAAGCCGATGTTCTACAAGTTCATGGCTCAATCTCGGCATTTCATTGTAAGACCATGCGAAGCTATCTATATATTCTTTTAAGAGCTCGATTAACTTCGTCTTATAATCGGCTTTCAGATTGTTGTTTACAAATGTCAGCCTTGGTTTTTCATCATTACCAAGATTCATCTCCTCAAAAGGATCGATCGATGTAAAACCCTGTTCTAACTTATCCATGTCTTCTATAGTGTCGCACCTATCGCTCACATTAGCCTGATAGTGTTCAACTCTTCTTTGCAACCAATCTAAACTAGACTCCATTGAATTCACATCATATGATTGAGCTGATTTTCCCTCGGCCTTACATTAACAGGTACAAATCCATATTTAGTAACACTAAGAAAATCATAATTCGTCAAATCTAAACCAGTCAAACACTTGACATTATTATGTGGTAACAAAGAAGAATCGCCATGGCAATACAAGCCGATACATCCGCGTGCACCATCTCTATATCATCACCAACCCATTGTATCAAGAATTGGTGTAAAGTAGATGGAACACATTTGTTGGCATGAATCTAATCACATACCAAAATCAAACTATAACTTCCCCGAACGTCGGCTACAAAGAAAGCAATAGTCATAGTTTTACTTCCAACGGTGAGCTCTATAGAAATGACCCCTTTAGCTTCGATAGGATCTTTTCCTCCCACACCGTTCAAAGTCATGTTGATCCGGATGAGTTCATCATCAGCCCTACCTAGCTTGTTAAACAAAGAATATGGCATTAAATTAACAATGGCACCTCCATCTACAAGCATATGAGAAATCGGTGTGCCATCAATATGCCCCTTTATGTAAAGTGGCTTCAAATGGTTACCTGATTCTTTAGATTTCTAAAAAATAGCATTTTTAGGACCAAAATCAAATTGAGCCATAACTTCTTCCTCTTCCATTAAAGAATAGTCCGAAATAGACAAACAAATAATATTAACATTCATACCTTCCTGAGGTGGCGTCGGCTCGTAGTCCAAAAGATCATCATTATCAAACTCGGACATGTCGACATCCCCTGTTGGTGTGGGTGCGGTGGAGTTTTCCATGAGCGCGGCATTGGCTTGATTCGGCGTCTTCACCGAAGTAGCCGATTCTTCTAATGGTGGTGAAGTTGGAAGTTCGGGCTTCTTCACCCTCCATTGCTTACCTTGAGGAACCATTGGCTTGATTTCATTAAATACTTTGTCCCTTTCCTTTTCATCTTTTTGTTCTCGCATCTCACATAATCAAAGTCGTTGTAGCTTCCTCTTTTGAGTTCGTGTCAAACTGGAGGGACACCACCTCCGTTGCGTGTACTTGAAAAAGGATTTGCTGCCACTTGATCATGAGAAGCTTTATTAACCAGATTACTCACCGTGATCAGTCCATTGAAGACTCCTCCAATCTTAACATCAGTCGTGCCGATTTTCACAACACTCTCGGATGAATTTTTCTGATTTACAGAAGTTTGAGGAGCATAGTCGTTACCTTGCTTGATGCGCCACTCCTGTTTTGGGGTGGCTGCAAAAATAGCTTTCCTTGCATTGATCGGTGTAGGTTCGGGTCGATCATGAGCATGGTTGGATAGGCTTGTAAAGACATCCCCTTTGGGTGCGCCCCACCCCGGATGAAACGGAGGGAATTGCATTGGTGGAATAGGCATCCACGGTCCCATATGTGGATTCCACATCTGGACTGGAGGATAAGGCATAAGAATGCACCATGGTGGAGGTAAACCGAACATAGGTGGAGGAGGAATAGGCATAGTCATATTCGGTCTCACCTCTTTTCTAGGGCGCTCATCACCATAAGGGGACCTTGATCGCTTGGACGACCGATTCCCCGAATCGGTCTTTTGATTTTTTTTTATTTTTATATGAGGCGGTCAAGTGTACTTCTGAAAGTTGTCTTCTTTTCCTTGACCTTGCTCTCATTTACCTTCCACTTGTCCGCTTTGGGATTCTTTGGTTTGATCATATTAGGCTGTGGAGCTTGCCCCCCATGTCCCGAACCTCTAATAGTAACTTTGATGGACTCATTACAATCGGAAGATTTCTCTAGCACCACTTTCATAGAAGTGACCATGTCACTCGAAGGAGCGGACCTTTCCTCCCCGACGATGACATTCTTCTCTTTTGTTGTATCGGCTTGATGTGGCCGAATCAACGCCTTAGGGTTGAGATCCAAAGTATTCATCGAGAACAGTGCTTATCTATTTGCATTTCATTGAGATTCAATCGTCCTTTATTAATGGCTGATTGGACCTGTCGACAGAAAACATTGCAACCATTAGTAGCATGAGAATATGAACTGTGCCACTTACAATATGCTCTACGCTTTATTTCTTCCGTCGGTAGCAATGTATAGGACAACTTAATATACCCACCTTTATGCAGTTCATCAAATATTCTATCACATTTGGCTACATCAAAGGTGTATTTCACATTATCTTTTCGATTCTTATGAACTGGTTTGAGTGCATCACATGCTAAAGATTTACTCTTAAATGGCCAATTGAATTCAACAGCGAGTATATCGTTGGATTCATCATCGGTGCTATCCGAATCATATTCAACAACATGGACATTGTACCGAATTTTATGATCATGCTTTGATTCTTTGCTTTGGCTCTCTTGTGCCGCTGCCTTTTGTTGAAGTTGTGTGAGGGTAATAAAATCATAGCCTTCCAACTTTTCCCTAAGATAAGACCGTAATCCATTAAAAGCTAAATCAGTCAAATCTTTTTTAGAATTTGTCACATTAAAGCAGCGGTTCTTTATGTCTCTAAACCGACGAATGAAACTAGCAACCGTCTTATCCTTCCCTTGTCTAGCCGATGTTAAATGTGACAATTTTAATTCATTGTCTCCGAAATAAAAGTGGTCATGGAATTTGCGTTCCGAGAATTCCCATGTGCAAATGGAATCTGGAGGCAAAGATGAAAACCACAAAAATGCAGTTCCGGTTAATGACAAGGAGAAAAGCCTAATTTTCAGAGCATCAATGTTATTAGCTTCTCCTAGTTGAGCGGTGTATTGGCTAATATGTTCCCATGTTGTTTATTGTCTTCACCGCTAAACTTTACAAAATTCGGGACACGCCAACCATTAGGGTAAGGAACCGAATCAAATGTTGAAAGGAATGGTTTTTTATAGATTCGGTCTCTACCTTTTAAATCAACTCCTAGCGCGTCTCGGAATTGTTTAGTCAAATCTTCCTTAAAATTTGCAAGACACTCTTCTACGTTTGTGGGGTTTCAATGAAGGTTTGCATGAGCGCTACTTCTCGCCACATTAAACTTTTCATTATATGTTGAATTATGAGAAGTCCCCATACCGCTTGGTGGAATATGTGGTGTACTATATGCAGCAGTACGGTATGGAGGAACAAAGTTGGACACTTCACTCAATCGGCTAGTAGCCAGGTTGGAGATGCTATCAATCAGTTCTACATTAGTAGGAGGCACTACTAGAGCATTAGTTTGCACACGGTTTGAAAACCCGATTGCCCACTAAATGAATTTAACGGCATACCGTACCAAGGTTTTTCAACGTTAGACACATTAGGCGCCGATGAATTAGCATGAGGTTTCTCTACTTGTGTAGTACGATTGATAATACCAAGATCTTTCAATGACTTTGCTAGGGTTTCTTGAATCATATATTGCATCTCATCCTTTAAAACCTTTTAACTATGAGCGGACCAAGATGAAAGATCTTCAAAAGTAACCGTGGTTTGGATAGATAAATTTACATTGGTAGAACTTACGGTCTTCTCGTCGGGGATGGTAGGAAGAACGGTCTCCTTGACTTGAGAGATCTCCCCTTGACAATCTTTCTTGAAGCACGCCAAGAAATTTTGGAGTTCCTGATCTTCCCATGCCTTGCGCTCATGTTCCTCGCGTGCCTTGTGCTGATCCTCTACGGCCTTCCGCCGTTCTGGGAACAACTTCCGCGCTTCTTCGGGAACTTCCTCCAATGATGGCATCACGATGTTCTTTAACGAGATCTCGGATGACATGATGTGGAGAAGATGATTCGGTTTGTGCAACCGGAACCTTTCCTCCCCAGCAGAGTCGCAAAAAAGTGTGTTGATGCCGAAATCGGGTTCGAGACAGCACACCACGTGCACGTCCGTGGGCGAAACGTTGATGTAGCCTTGATGAAAATCACCACGAGCACCTAGAAAACCCACCTCGGGAGAGACCCCGTCGGAGGAGGATCTTCTTAGGGTTGATCCGAGCTCGGTCAAGCCAGCCGGATCGCCTTCACACATCACCGGGACGGGAGAAGAATAGAATTGAGGTCGAGTAAGGGGATTAGGGTTTGGAGAGGTAAAAAAATGTAAAGGTAAGTTTGTAGAGTCGATTGGGATGCCCCTCAATCGGCCTAGGGCATCTTTTTATAGAGGTGGAGTGGTCTTTCCCCGAAAGGTTTCGGATCATACAATTTAGGAAGGTAATAACAACCGAAACCGACACTACCGGACTGTCCAGCACATTGCCGGAGACTCTGGCACCGGACACTCTGGCCATATACCGGAGATTCCGATGAATTTCTGGCAATTCTAGAAGGGGGTCCGTTAGACCTTCCGGCCTATAGCCGGATACTCCAGGCATTAAAATGCCAACTTTAGAAGGGGGTCGGCCGGAGACTCCGGTCACAGGCCGAACATTCTCGACACCGAAAATGCTGACTCCAGAAGGTGGTCGGCCGGAGACTCCGGTCACAGGCCGGACACTTCGGGCACCAAAATTACCACTCCAGAAGGGGGTCGGCCAGAGACTCCGCGCCTTATGCCGGACACTCCGGGCTTTTGCAATTTCCGAGTGCTAACAGTTTGGTTCCATAGCGATCGAGTCTTATAGTTTTAGTTCGTAGCAAAATTAGTCCTATAAGTCCATCGATTCAACCCCCGTTCTCGGTGTTCTTGATCCTTACAGACCTTCTCAACTCCCTTTGGCCCTCAACAGCATTGTCAGGTATCCATAACGAGACACTCCTCCTCTCCGGAGGAATGTCCACTTTCAAAACTGCTAGAACCGCTATTTTGAAACTGCATCATACAGGTTCACATGTCCTCACAAGCAAGTTCCACCAGCGCTAAGCTCGCATGTCATCGTGTGTTGTTTCCTCCGTGGCTGCGACTCACATTTCATTGGCAGCTCAGGTTCCGCCAGCATGTATGGCAAGCTCATTCATGGAGTGAACTGGGCTCCCAACAATGAAGATGATATCACTCATCGGCGACACCGAGATGCCAGATTCGTTGTCCTATGATGATGATGATGAGGATGAAACAGATGCCGCTCTCGCACTTGTGCAACTCACGACCAAGCCTGTTGCAGCATTTGATTCAGACAAGGCGAAGCACGAGGTATTCGAGTTGTTCATGCCTATTTACTTTCCTCGACTCTACAGAGACAATGAGAACAATGTCAATGAAGCAGCAACTACATTGCCTTGGATGGGACATGGATATGGACGTAATGGACTCCATATTTGATTCAAACCAGTGCATGTAAAAGCTTATGTTTATTCCATGTTTGATGGTTCAAGATATATGATTTCTTAATCAATTTTTTATTGCTAGTACTGTGCAGCCAGTGGTTGATACTCCAAATTAGCACAACTTATATTCTCCAAATTCATTAAAACTAACATAGATAGATTAGCATCCAACAATACAAAGGCTACAGATTGAGTATAAAGATCCATGTCACATTCAAACTTGTTGGTAATGCTCCTTGCCTCTCCAGCTTTTTTTTTTCCTGATGTGTGGAATGTTGCACTTTTGTCCTCCGTTTTGCTTCATGATTTCTGTTGACAACCAAAATTGACATCCAGGCAAAACCGGAAGTTCCAGTTTGAAAAACTGAAAGTTTCGGTTTCAGCAGCCTCAATGTGGCAAAAATGGCTAAGTCCTCACCGGAGTGTCCGGGAGCACCCTCTCTGTGGTCGAGGTTCATTTCATTAGAGTGTTCGACCATTTAACGAAGAGTCCAAAATCAAAAGTTCTGGTATGCCAAACTGGATGTTCTAGTTTTGACAGGCTCACCAGGAGCAAAATTGTCTACATCAATGCTAACACTAATTATTTCACAAGTTTGGTGTTTAGACAGGTTTTCAGGTTACAAATGGGCATTTTGACCAATTTTCATAGAAGAAACAAAGTTCTTAGAAATGGAAGAAGATAAAGCCCAATTCATGATTTGAAGGTTCCATGATGTAGCTCTCATCAAGATGATTGAAATAGATATATGGATGACCTAGTTTGGAGCCCGAACAAGGATACAAAGTTTTCAAAATGCACACAGGTTTTGCAAACAGGAAGTTTCGGTGTTGCATGATGTGCACCCCCAAGGAAACCCGAAGTTCCAGTTTTGGATTCTGAAAGTTTTGATTTTGCCTGTTTTTACAAAAGTGTTTCAAATTTGATTTCTTGCTGATTTGTTGGAGTTTTCGGCTCTCCACAAGAAAAATCCACCCCCTATATAAAAAGAGAGTCACGGCTGATTGAGGGACAACAATCACATCTTCAATCGTACCTTTACATTTTCACCTCTCAAACCCTAATTCTCCCTTCCAATCTCTATGTTGTTCATCCAAGGGTCTCCACAACCATAAATGGTGTCCTAGGCCTGCTGGCCGACCTAGAGCACATCCGGCAATGCTCATGCCGAGACGGATCTCTCCCAAGCGAGAGATTCGACGACATTTGCTAGTTTGCTCGTAAACTGCCATTCTTTATCATGAAAGCGCATTGCTTACCCCTTCGCTGGTTTGCTTGTAAACCTAGTCGCCATTCACAACAAAATCGTGGGATCTACCCATTTCTTGAACCGATCAGGGAAAATTGGAAGTTCTGGTTTGCTGAATCGGAAGTTCTGGTTTTGGCAGATTCACCGATCTGGTTCGTTGCGACCAGCATGACCTAGTTCTCTCGGTGTGTGGCCGGATTTTAGCGTCAACAATTTCCAACATGCAACTCTGTTAGTGAGAAAATTTTGTTCGATCTATCAACCGGATAGTCATGATAGGCCTCTTCAACCTTAGTGATGATTTCAGCAACATTGTATGGTGTTCTTTTCTGAAAACATCACCTGAATAATCGCGAAGAAGCCAAGATCCAAAACATTTAAATCAAGAGAGTTAGGAGGCTGGCAGGTTAGCTGTATGTCCCATCCATCAGATTGGGATGCTTCCAAAAATTCTGGATCATTCACGTTAATATGTGTCTTTGCATTATCTTGTTGGATGAATATTGGCTTCCCTTTCTTTTCAGCAGGCCATTTTGCCTTGATGGCAGGTAGCACTTTCTGCTGCAAAAACTCTCTGCAGGTGTCCATTTTATAGACGGCATGGACCTGGTTACCAAGGTACCCACACAAAGAAACAATACTCAATTATTCAAAACAATCATAAACTAAAATGTTTATCAAAAAATCATATATCTAGGTTGGTTTGCGCTCTTCCTCTTTGCTGGTTCAACACATGTGAAAGGGAAAATGCCTAATTTTCCATAAAAGGTGCATTCCTTGGCTATCAAATCTAGGCCGAGGGACCACAGCCAGGAACATTACCTTCTCAATAAAATTTTTTCTCTTCACCTACCTACATGGCCTTTGCTCATCGTTCGAGAAGTAATACTTCTGGTTGCGCCTAGTCCTATAAAAACATTTCTCATCGATATATATACATTGTTGTACATTGAATCAAATATACGTACACGTGGAATGGTGTCATGCATGTAGCATGGATAGGCAGTATTGAACTCGTGCCTTCTTTTTCTCATCAATCAAGCTAAACTTCAAGTCATTACTGTGCCGACAGAAACAACCTTCCTTGAAACACTTAAAGTGTGCTCTTTTTTACACCTATTGCATTTGCTAGATCTTCTAACGTCGTGCGGTTTCTCAAATCCACAGCTTTTATGGCATCGGGAGGAATATATATCTTTGATCGCATGTATGGAGTTGTGATCATGGAACATGTTCCAATTGGCGTGAAGCGCAAATTTGTTTCTTTGATCACATGTATGGAGTTGTGATTCCATATTCATAATGTAATTACTTTCTCCAATTAAGATACCCTCCTTTATAGTTGCCTATATGCAATGCATGAACAAGCAACTAACAAATGCATGAAATTAAATATGTCATGATGGATGCAAGCAAGATTAAAAACATTGCCTAAAGGAAACCTACGCAATGTAAAGTTCTTAAAAATGAGCCATACCTTTGCCTTGAGTGAATCAAGCCACCACCTCAAGCATTCCCACTTGCTCATTGCTATCTTGAGATGGTTAGACATTCATTAATTTTTATGGGTTTTATTTTTAGTTATTTACATATATGATGCATAGATGCAAATAACTAGCCCATAAAGGAGTCCTAACTACCATGCCTGAATGGAAAAACTCTACTACTACTAAAGACACGAAAAACCTCCTTGAAGAGTAGATAACCTATGTAGCTACTCAAACACCCATGGTGGACTATGATCTTCAAGCGCTGTTCCTCTTCCACCACCTCCATTTGCTTGGGTGGTCCTTATCTTTGGGACACAAATGACTTTTGGCTTCCTGTCTTGATCCACCACAACCTTGGGCACCAAATTCTTGCGCCACTGCTTGGAGGTCCAAATGCCATGGCCTTCAACTTCCCGTCTATAAGCTCCGTGACCATTGGAGCATGAAACCTCAAAGGTATGAAAATTTTGGTGATTGAATGCGAACCATAAGCTAACTCGATGAATGTAGGTTCAACGAATACCTCAACGCCTCGGTGAAGATTCAAGATTTAAGATGGATCAAGGTTAAGGACTAGTTAAAGTCCTTTGTGGCTTAGTTTTAGCCCTTAAATCCATAGGAAAAACTGTTACTATAAAGAGGGTCGAACGCTTCTCTTTGTTTTACAAGTATTAGGGAGAATGGTTGCTCTATAATCTCATAAGGAACTTGAGTAGCAAGAGAAGGCTTGAGGTTGCAAGATGTTGAAGCTGGAAACAAGTTGGATTCGAAAACTTCAAGTGTCAGCTTCAAGGGGAGTCACTGGACAGTTCAATGAAGGACACAGACAGGCCGGTGTCTGAGGCTTCAAGGCTCTAGAGAAGATTAAGTTTGATTGAAGATTAGAGGGGCTCATCGGACAGTCCGGTGAGTCTTGAAGGCCAGAGTCCAAGAAGGTGTCTCTGAAATCCAAATGAGAAGGTTCATCGGATAGTCTAATGAAGGTATGCACTAGACAGTTTGATGTCATATGGAATGGACACCAAAGAGGGAAGTTTTTTGTCTAGAAGAAAACTAGAGTCACCGAACAGTCTAGATCACCACCAGACAATTCAGCGGTAAGAGTCACCGGATAGTCCAGTGACTGCATAAAGCATACAACTTTTTGACATCAGCTTTCAATAGCCATTTTTGGGCTGGCAGCCTATATAAAATGTTGGGAGAGCTGATGTGAAGGTCACCTGCAGCCGGAGAAGATAGAGGATCACTTGTTGAGAGCCAAGGGCCACCAAGAAGATCACAAGGAAGAATCTTGAGAGATCTTAAGTGCTAGAAGAGAGCAACTAGAGCATCCATCTATTACTATTGGTATATGGCAGCTTAAATTGGTTAGGTGTTGGTGTCCGAGCTTCTGAGAAGATTGTGAAAGACGACATCACGTTTGTGAGCAGTTTTGGATGATCTGCTTGAAAGGGACAGCAAGAGGGAGCGCCTGAGCTTTGGAGGCTTGTTCTTGCAAAGAGGCATTGTCTGAGACAGCTGGGATCGTTGATGTCTTCACTTCGAGAGTGATGCATGCCTTAGAAGAACACTATTTCAGGAGCAGCGGGAGAGGCTTAATCTCCGATGAGAGTGGTCCAACAAGAATTATGAAAAATTGTCATCCTATCGGAACCTTAGAGAAAATCAATGAGCATTCCTTCTCTCTACTTGTTTACTTACTGCTTTACCTTATTGCAAGTAGTGGTGTTAGGTTGCCTTAATTACCTCTTGGTGGCTATGATGTCGATGTTGTCTACTTGATTGTCTTGCTTACTAATTCTTCCATTTACCTTTATCTAGTGTCACTTATTGTTCTCCTAGTTTGTTCTTACTGTATTTAATATCTATCTTGCTAGGAGTTGTTTGGTTTCTCGCTAGATCTGAAGTGTTAGAAAAGTTGAATTAATGTAGTACTTGATTCAACCTGCCTCTCGGTCACTAAGGTCCTTACACCATCCTTAGCCCTAAATAGCTTAAAAAGTATATTCTTGTGGAAAAGTAGCGTTAGGCATAGTCTTAGAAGGAAATCCTTGATCTTGTGACCGTCCCGGCAACACCTCTCACAATAATATTCATCCGCCATAAAAGGTGCAGCTCAAGCAGGAATGGTATCTTGGGTCCCAAATATGTTGACGGAAGTCAGATAAGATCTCAAGCCCTTGTGATCGTCATTGTTGACAAGGCTATGGCATGTGATCTGCTTCTGAATCCTTCTTCCTCTTATGAGCCTCTCAACGGCATACATCATCATCTCCCTTTCCTTCTCGAGTTTGTGATACTCCTTCCAAATAGTAGGCTAAGAGAGAAATCCTACTTGGAGGGGGGGTTAGCTCATCAGATGAAGTAGAAGCAATAAATTAAAGTTAAGTGATAAGTGAGAGAGTATTAGGTTTGAGGGCTTCGTGAGAGAGCTCTAAATTCTTGTGCCTCTTATCAAGCTCTTGGTAGTTGGCCTTGAGCTTATCATAGCTCTCTTGTAGAATGAGATGAGAGCAAACAAGATTATGGTGCTCATCTTCAAGCTCTCACATTTGAAATATCATCATTTCATGCTCGTTGGTCACCACCTCAATCTTCTTGTTCTTCTTGAAAATGCTTTTGTGAGCCTTTTCAAGTATGAGGATGAGCTCATCATAGGTTCTTGGCTCATAGTCTTCTTCATCATCTTCAAGGTAGCCTTCACAACTTCTAGCCATCAAGCAAAGTGGTTGTGGCATCTTGTTGGTCGAGCTTGTCATGGTGATGCTAGCAAGTTGTTCATCACTTGATGAAGAGGAGGAATCAGAGTCATTATAGATGAGTCATTCACCAATAATATAGGCCTTATGAGGAGACTTCCTTTTCTCTTTGCTTTTGCCTTCTCCTTGACAAAAAAAAACTATATCTTGTAGTATTCAGTAAAATAATGCATCATATATGTTGGGTCACCATGGCATATAGAATGGCATGATATGAATTAATCATGTTTCATCAAATAGCAAACCATCGGTTCACTCTAAGATTAAATTTATAGGGACAATCAAACGTGTGTACAGTGTAAATGTGAACTTGTAATAACTACCTTTAGTCAGTTAGCTTGTGGTCTCCAGTGTTATCATTGTCACCGGCTGTCACCAGTGCACTCCTAACCACAACTGAAACTAACAAGAAAATGCATGTGATCGAACATTTCTTTTCGGTCTCCATAATGCAAAACTTTAGATCCTTACCGCATGCAATCAAAATGCTTCCCGGTTAATACTTGACCAGCTCATGTTGCTTCTGAGGTTTTGCCTCTGGATGTAACTTTTACAAGTATGTTTCTACAGGGTGGGCATAGCAGAGGTGTACATGGCCAGATGAGAGAGCTAAGGCCCCCATTGGAGGGCATGAATCACATAGGAATTTCAAATGAATCATTTCAATTTCGCATTATAAATGTAGGAAACGAGAAAAATTTCCATATTACAAAGAAGCCCAAGCAGGTTGCGAGGAGCAGTGGACAAGAAGGTTGGCGCAGAGCTGGTTGAGTTGCAGGATGGAGTGGCACTGGTGCGGCAGCTTGGTGATAAGAGAGGTGAGATGGCACATGGAAAGAGGCACCTGCATCGAAGGCGAAGCATGCCTGACCCATGGGTGGTGACGTCCTATTAATCTACCTGCATCATAGAATTATTTGTGATTCCTATGAAATTACTGGGCCCGAAGGAGGCTTTAATTTGTACTCCCTCTGTTTTTTATTTGTTGATGTTGTAGTTCGAACCAAAATGTGTTTTATTTGTAGTCGTCGCCAGGGCAAAAGAAATTAATCTTCCATATCTACCCAATCACCTCCGCCTCCGTTGACAGCTCTCTTCCGAGCGGTGGCGAAATCCATGATTCACTCAGCGTCTCTCTCCTTCCTTATCCCGCCACTTTCCAGTGAGCAGGACAAGCTCTCTTGACGCCGCGCGGGCGTCCTCACTGCCTCACCAGAATGCTCTCTCGCCGCATGGGTAGGGGAGAAGCACTAGGCCATGCCGGTGGCTCGGATGTGATGGCCAAGGGGATGGTTCTCTTCTTGCTCACCAAGATCTGGTTCCTGGGTGATCCTCGTGTTGCTACTTGCTTGTGCTTTCCGTGGTGCGTGTGAACTAAGATGGAGGACTCCATGATCAGGCTCATCATAGAAGACCTTCACGAGGCGCAACCTGCCGGCCAATCTCCGCATCTTATGCAGCTCATCGAACTCCTTGGCGCCAGCCTGATTGCACTGACATTGAATCGCTTTCAGAGAGGAAATTTCAGGTTGTTTGGGACATTGCCTCTTGATTGTTTAAGGAATTTTCAGACTGTCAATGAGAAATGAAAAGGGGGCAGCAGGGGAAGGCGTGCATCCAGGACTCGTCCCCTACCTGGCCCAATCGCTAAACCCACTTATCATCCTCGTGCTGTCTGCAGTAGCTTGATGAGGAGAAGATGGAGGAGCGCAGCGGGGCTTGACGCAGGGGCACCCGCCGGGCGTTACGGGGAAGAAGAGAAGCAGGCGTACAACCTGCTCGCCCACGAACCAGAGGAAGGCCAAGCTCATCAATTGACGGAGGGCAGATTAATCATTTCATGACTTCCTTAATTTTTACAAACCTGTCTGAAACGTCAATAAAATATAAACGGAGGGAATACTCATCATGCACATTCAGGCAGTTCAGACTAAAGATTCAGCTAGTTGCTTTGGTACCCTGTGTGTAAGGTATACGATATCATATGGATATTAGGATATGAATTGTCCATTATGTACCGAGGAAGGCAATTGAATGCCTAAGAAATTTCACTAACACAAAAAAAGTCATTAGAGATAGGTGTTTTCCCTTATTAGAGACGAGAGTAGCAACCGTCACTAATTAAATTTACATCACTGATGTAAAGTCTTTAGAGACAGACAAATGACCATCACTGATATAACACATTAGAGATGGGCGTTCAAAAAGCCGTCACTGATGTGAAGTTATTAGAGACACACGTCTAAAAAACCGTTGGTGATGTGAAGTTATTAGAGACGCGCATTCAAAAAGGCGTCGCTGATGTGAAGTCATCAGAGATGGACGTTCAAAAAGGCATTGTTGATGTGAAGTCATTTGAGACGCGTGCTCCGAAACCGTCGCTGACGTGAAGTCATTAGAGACGCGTGTCCAAAAACCTGTTACTGATGTGAATCTATTAGACACATGCGTCCAAAACCCCATCACTAATGTGAACCTATTAGAGACCTGCATCCAAAAGCCCATCTCTTATAGTAAATATAAGAATTAAAAAATATGCACCATTATATACTATGTGATCCATTACAGGATTTACAATATACATTCTCTAAACCAAGATTTACATAGTCGTAGGATTTACAATATCCATTGCATATTCAACGAGTTTACTAATACATCGTACTAACAACTTTATCCTATATAAGTTTTTTTTGTGTTAAATATCAAATTTTTGGGACATTTTTTTGCAGCAAGCCTAGTCACCCGAACAATATAGCATGATAGTCTTGCGGCATGCCTAGCCAGCTAGGGTTGAAATGTTTAGGAGGGGGAAGATCTGTAACATAATTTTTAATGTGTCCGATGGGAGTTAGATCCTTAGTATATAAGTTCGTAGAAGAGATTATGTTTCGACACATTAGTGAAGGCTGTCAAAAGCCAGTCTCTGATGTGTCCACATTAGTGACGGCTGTTAAACTCACGTCTCAGATGTACCCACACCAACGATAACTGTCGAACACGTGTATCTAATGTGGGCACATCAGCAACGGTTGTCATATTCGTGTCTCTGATGTGCCCACATCAACGACAACTATCGAACGCAGTCTCTGATATAGCCACATTAGAGACGGCAATGTAACACACATTTCTGATGTGTCTACATCAACGACGGCTGTTAAATACGTGTTTCTAATGTGCTCTCATCAGCGATGACTATCAAAAGCATGACTCTAATATGCCCACATTAACGATGGCTATTAAACGCACGTCTTTGATATATCATTAGCAATGGGTTTTTATGTGGTATCATTAATGATAGTGTCTCTTTTATATCAATCTATGGTAAATTTACAGTATAACAAAACAAAACAAAATTTACAGGTTAAGTTTAAGGTAAAATTTGTATTTAGGTCTTGTTTGACACAGCTTATTCACAAAAAAAAAAGTTATGCCAAAAAGCAAACTAATTGCACAATTTATTAGTTCAACATTTTCTCAGAATGAACTAAAAGCATCTTATTTTTCAGCAGTTTTCGTCAGCTGTTCAAATAAGATGTGTTTTTAACAAGTTTCAGATATGTTAAACATGGCCTTAGTCTTGCGGATGATAACCTTTGTTTTTTTATGAACAACTATGTTCGTGAATCATGATAGGAAAAGTTAAGTGATAATGCACCATCGATCAACGACGTGTGGGTCACCATGGTATATGTCAAAGTTATTTTGCAAATATATAATGGCATGATATGAATTAATCATGTGGCGTGGCTAGTCTGTTCATCAAATAGCAAACCATCAGTTTTCACTCAAGATTAAATTTTCAGGGACAACCAAACGTGTATATAGTGTAAATGTGAAGTTGTAATAGCTACCTTTAGTAAGTTAGCTTGTGATTTCCAGCGTTGTCATTGTCACCGGCTATCACCATTGCACAAACTAACCACAACTGCAAAAAACAAGAAAATGCATGTCAACTAACATTTCTTTTCGGCCTCCAAAATGCAAAACTTTAGATTATTACCGCATGCCTCTGGATATATCTTGACTAGCTCACATTGCTTTTGTGATATTGCCTCTGGATATATCTTTTACAAGTATGTTTCTACAGGAATTCCGTCGAACAGAAGGCGGGCGCGGCAGAGGTGTAGAGACCATGAGAGAGCTAAGTAAGAGGCGCGGAGCTGCGAAAACGCCGCACCGGGCACCACGGAGGAGCCGTGGACGACGAGGTGGGCGGGGAGCTGGTTGAATTGCCGGAAGGAGCGGCACTGGCGCGGCAGCTCGGTGACAAGGGAGGTGATCTGGCACACGGCGGGAGAAGCCTGCATCGAAGGCGAAGCATACGTGGCCCATGGGTGGTGACGACCAATTAATCTACCTGCACTCATATATCAAGGCCCATGGGCCAGACTCGATCTCTTGCTGGGCTAGCGGCTTGCTTTGCTTCGCATATATGGCCCGCGTTTATGAAGCGGAGGCAGGCAGCAAGCGGCAGCAGCATGCGGCTGTTCGGCAAGCACGTCTTCCCCAGGCAGATCGTCCTGTTCGCCGCAGGGTTCGTTCCTTCCTCTCGAGTTTCCTCCTAAACTCCTGCTTGAGCTGCCTGGCATCTAATCGATCTGAATCGCAGGCTGGTGTTCTTTGGGGCGACGACGTACGACGTGCACCGGTCCATCAAGAACAACGAGCAGCCGCCGACGAGGGAGCAGATGGAGGCGCTGCAGGACTACATCAATTCCAAGAAGAATTAGGAGGAACTATGCCTTGTTTGCGTCCGGCGTAATGTAATTATTCGAAATAAGGCCGGAGCAGAAGGGAATTTAGAAGATTCAATCCCCTTTTCTGGTGGGGTACTGGTGATCGAGCGGGCGCGCGGCAGGTGCTCGACTCTATTCATATGAAGAACTGGACGTGTGTAAATGGGGAATTATAGATAGATGTGAAATAATTTTGTGGAGATTTGGTTGGGCTGGGGCATGGGAGTTGTGTTCCGAGGATTCAACATGCTTCGATACCTCCTTATTCTGGGAAGGCAGGTGATCTCAATTCCCCCGGAAAACCAACCGCATGTGAGAGTGCTCTCACTCACAATCACAGTCAGGGTTTTGGATTTTGTTTGAACTGTTAAAATCGGTCTCAACCGGGTTGATAAAAACAATAAAAATCGGTCAAAAACTACTTTAAATAAAAAAAGTTGAACCATCTGCTACAGTAACTAATTGTTTTTTTTTATCGATCGATTTTTTTGATTTTATCGGTTTCTAGCTTTAAAGTTTGAAATTTATCAAAATTTTTCGGATCGAACCGATTTTATGGAAAAAGAGTGAAGGCACGGTAACTTCATCTGACACGGATTCTTTCATAGGCCCCGTCATGCGAGGGGATCCACGAGCCGTTGATTTGGCCTCGTGAACGGCAGGACGACATTTTTTTTTGCAGGAGGGCCTTTTTGGCGGATACTTCACCGAGTATTTAGCCATCTGATACGAGATTGAGATGAAATGCTACAGTAACTGATTGATAGTATATTTGAAAGTATATCCAATGAACACTGTCTCCACTAAGTACCCCGACGGTAGGAACATTGTTCCACTTCTCTCAACAGTGATCCTCTCCCGGAGGATCCCGGTACATCACAGGTAGTCCAAACCTTCTTCCGTGGAGCCATGTTGTGGTCAGGCATCGTGGCGTGGCACCGCGCGTTGTGGTGAAGCTGAGCAGCTGGTGTGGTTCCCAAACAGAGGTTAATTAATTTTTTGCCATCCTATTGGACGACCAGCTCCGGTTTGCCATCCTTCCGGAACGGAGCTCTCGTTTGCCATACAATAGCCACAAAAAAGGTTCCTAAACTACTCTTTGTTTAATTTAGAACTTAAAATAATTAATACATCAAATATAATATATTTCAAAATATGTTGAAATACTTGGAGTTAATAATAACTACAATATTCTCTTTGATTTTAAAATGTTGACATTGTTGATTTTTAATATCAAATTTGGTCATCTATCATTTAAAAAATTTAAATATGTAAAATTATTAATCATGTTTCATATTCCTCTAATAATAAAGTAAATTATACTAAAATATATTATATTTATCATATTTTTTAAATAAAAAAATAAAAAAAATGATGTTAAATATCAACCGTATCAATATTTTAAAACAGAAAGGAGTGTAACGATTAAAATACAAAGATGCTACTAAAAATACATTAAGTTATGAAACAGTATTAAAATTTGGTGAGACAGATACTAATTTTTTTAGTTTGTAATAAATAAAGGGTAGTTTAGTACTTTGAGCTCTTTTGTGCCTATTGTATGGCAAAGAGAGCTTGATTCCGGGAGGATGGCAAAAAATTTATTAACCCCTCGCTAAAAAAAACTCTTTTTTATTCACCAAGATATTTGATAACTATATGTGTAATATTATTTACTATAACTATTTTTTCACAAAAAACTTTAGTCGCATTTTGATCACTAAAACCTTATATATAATAACCAACAATTGAACATATTGATCACTAAAACTAAATAGCAACTAAAGAATCTTTAGTAACGAAATACATTTATCTATCAATGAGCATATACTTTGGTTACTAAAAATATCTGTCTACAATAAAATTTAAATTTTGATCACTATTTATCAATTAAAGATTCATTTTTTAAGTGTCTAGAACAATCGTTAGATGATCTGGTTACGTTGGACATTGGGTTGGGCCAGAGAGGGTGCGCTGGCCGATTGTTGTCGATTAAGATAGAGTGGGCTGACCCAGGTTTATTTCTACGTTTAAAAAGAACAATTTTTTTTCTATGTACACATAGTAAAACATTATTAACAGATATCAATTAGACTACATACACATAAAAAATACACATAAAATTATTTCTTCTTACAAATTTGACGGATAAAATCTCATCACAAATACCTTTTACAAATCTAACGGACAACCTCTTCTGAATTCTTCTGAATGTCTTAGATCTTAGGCCTACACTTATCATTGTTAGTCATCAAAACATAACTATTTGAAACAAATATATGAGATAAAAAAATTGTTGAAAAACAAAATACAACTACCTAAAATAAATATAAGAGATCTAAATAAAGTTGTTAAAACAAATTCGTCATTAAGCAGCACAATGTCGGTGGCGTCACGTGCGGGTGGGCTGACGAGTTTTGATTAGCTCGGGGTTCTGGTTCGCTTGAACCTTCACCAAAACTTCTATTTTTCTTTTAAAATTTTTTTTGTTGAGATGTCCAAACAAATTTTAATCTATATCTATATATACTTCTTAAAAAGCATATTTTTTTCTATGTACACACAACTAAACATTATCAATACAGATGTATCATACTATATGCACACAAAAAAATATATATAAAATTATTTTTTTATAAATTTAACAGATAAAATCTCTTGACAGATACTTCTACAAATCTAAAGAACGAGCCTTTTTGAATCTCTCAGATCTTAGTGCATATAGAAAATCATACTCCCTCCATACCAAAATTGTCTTATTCAAAAAATTTACAAAAATGCAAAAATAAACAAGTCAAGCTTAAATTACTTCTAATAATAAATCATTTCACAATAACATAAATAATATTTTCAAATTTTTTTGAATAAGATGAATGGTCAAAGAGATATGTTTTAAAATCTAAAACGACATTTATTTTAGGACGGAGAGAATAGGTAGTTAACAAAATTCAAATAACCAGAAAAACATATGACATCCAAAGAAAATTATTGAAAAATAAAATATAACTATTCAAACAAATATATGAGATTCAAAAAAGTTTTTGAAAAACAAAACAAATTCATTTCGGATTGTTTAGCGAAAACAAAATAAAGAAAGTATATTTGAATGATTAGTTTGTATTTAACCTTTTACGGTGAAGAATGAGAAACTTAAAATTTTAATATTAATATATTATTTTTAGGCCCTGTTTGAGATGGAAGAAATATTCGTATTCATGTGTTTTTTTTTTTGAAATTGAACTGATTTCTGTAAAATTTCTGCATTTCAACCAGGATCTTAAATTAATATTTTTTTAGACTGTAGCGTTAGCACAGATATTAGGACTAGCTGTGAACTAAAATCCCTATATAATTTTTTAAAATTCCTTCATTCCCAAGAAGGCCTTAAACCCCGTCCCCGACAGTGCACAAAACAATGCCGTGCCGACGGTGCGCACACTGATCATGCAGCTCGCGGCCCAACCAACTGCCTTGATAGTTGACACTATCCCGTTAGCCAGATAACCTAAAACATCGTATCGCGGCCAAAAGATCTCTCTTCTCCCGCACCACACATGCAGCATATAAAACATTCTAATATTTCTTCTCCACATTAATCCAATTCTTCTGGGACAAGTTTTCGACCGCGTCATCAAGCAATCTCCATCTGCGTCTCAATAAACTAGAACCTCTGCTGGGTGGGAGACGCACGGCAATGCAAGGTTTCAAGGCTCCTTAGCTCACGCAACTCGCAAGGTGTCGTTAGCAGACAGGACCGCTCCAGGTTATGTGGCCACCACCACCTCCTCCTCCTCCTGGTAGTTGGTCATCACATCAAGCGCGTTGACACTGGAGTGATGAGCAGAGTTTGCTGAATTTAGTAACGCGGTGCAGGATTTCGGTCAGATCACGCTGTGATCGCGACGCTTCACAGTGGCAAACGGTGCCATCTGTATCCCTTCCTGATCATAAAAAATTGCTAGAGTAGCTCACTGAGTGAAGCAACGGGTGAGTGATGACAAGGCTGCACTGTGGCCGATCGACCAAGGCACCAGCGAAACGAATTGCGAGAGACCGGGTCTCTCCCTGACTCCTCGAGAGACCTTCCTCCTCTGTTATACACCTGTCAATTCTAATTTCAAAACAAAGCTCTGTCAAGCCTCCACTAATCCACGTCTAATAGCGTCGTTTCTGTAGGTTTTTCGTCAGTGGTAGAAAATCACAAGCAACGGCATGAGATCGTGCACAGCAGTATGAGATCGCGTGCAGCCGTATGAGATTGCGGCAACTTCGTCGCTTCGCTTCTGTTGTGTGCGACATTCTTAGCGAGATTCCTGATAATTTATGTTGCACTCAATTGTACGATGTCGATCAAAGTTCTCATCCCAATACGTATGGCTGGCCTTCAGTTACCGTGGAGGTCTCCGTATGCACGATCTCATGCGGTTGTTCGCGATCGTCGGCCACTGACAAAGGGCATGCGGCCTTAACAAAGAAACGACGTAATTAAATGTAGATTAGTGGCCTAACAAAAAATTTGCTTTGAAATTAAAATTAACAGGTATCTAAATAGAGGAGAGAGGTCTCTTGGGTCAGGAAGAGACCCGGTCTCTCGCAATTCGCTTCCGGCACGAGCTGCCTAGTTACAACTTACAAGCAAGATGGTCGCCCACTTCTCTCTGTTTTATTTCACTTCTCCTTACAGAATTTTTTCCCAATAAAGTATAGGCACATCTGTATTCCAGCGCTTTGTACTGCTACTGTACATGGCAAAACTATTGGGTATCTATCACAGATGCCGACACGTCGATCATGTACGTGGCCTGACATGGAATTTGTACACCACAAGATTCAATTCACCACCATGTTCTGCTATGTCAAGCTGGAGTAATGTCTCTGATTCTGTGTCAGCGAAGAGGGCGGCATCAGCGATCTCAGGTAAGCCTTGGGCAGTGCCAGCAGCTTCTTCGCCTTTGGGACGTAGGCCCTCTTGGTGAAGTTGTTGTAGTCGTTCGCCTCGATCTCGTCCAGGATCTGCCGGTACAAGAGCAGGGAAGCCCACACCTGAAAGAATAAGTTGCCATGTGTGTTACTCTGAAGCAAGCGATGTCCTTTCGACCGTGTGGTGGATGCTGAAGAATCATGCATGTTAAGAAGGGAAATTAACAGAGATCGGAGCTGTTAGTTGTCAGCTCACCGGCCATCGGCTCTCCAGGTTGAGCTCGGTAGCGGCATCCTCAGCCTGTTTGAAGAAGGCCCTCGCCCTCGCGATCTGCCCACTCATGAAGCTTCTCCACTCGTCGGTGACGCGGCCGTTGAAGATATCGTCTTCGGAGAGCCCGGCCGCCTCCAGCTCGTCCAGTGGGAGATAGATCCTTCCCCTTCTCGCACTGTCGTTAGTTCACACGTAAGTGAAACTGATCATGTAAAAATAATATTGGAACTACTGACTACAGACATCGGAGATGGCAGCTAGCACGGTTAGGTTAGACACGTCATCTGAAGAGAGTGAGGTGAGACTGAGACGTACTCCTCTCCGACGTCCCTGAGAATGTTGGTGAGCTGGTTGGCCAGGCCCAGGGCCAGCGCGCCCTGGTAGACGGTCTCGGTCTTGGCCTTGGACTCCGGCGAGATGCCCATCACCGGCACCGTCATCAGCCCGACGGTGCCGGCGACGTAGTAGCAGTAGAGGTAGAGCTCGTCGAAGGTCCGGTACTGGGACTTCCTCAGGTCCATGCGCATGCCCTCGATCATGTCCCGGAACGGCTGGATGTCGATGGGGAACGCGGCCACGGTGTCCGCGAGCGCGGCGTCCAGCATGTCGTAGGGACGGCCCGCGAAGATGTCCTCCAGCCGCGACTCCCACCGGTCCAGCGCCACCGCCGAGATGTGGGACGCGTTCGGCCCGTCCACCAGCTCGTCCGTTCGCCTGCACCACACTGGTGAGCACGCACGTACACATGGTCAGATCAGCGATCCTCTGTACCTTGGCTTCATCTATTGTTAGTTTACTTGCTAGTCAAACTAGATAATTCACCGACAAAATTATCATAATAATCTTATTAGCCATGAATGAAGATTTATGCGTTCACATTCTCTCTATTTTTCGATTGGATGACAAGTGTGTGTATCTTCGTCGCTTCTACATGTCTCATGTGCTGTGAGAAAGTCTACCATGAAAAGAACGAAAGGAACCTTTACAGCGACATCAAAAACAATATGGGCATGTGGGGGCTAGGCTTGCTTGCTTACCGTAGACTGCCCAGATCGCCCGCCTCCTCTCCGGAGTCATCAGCTGCGTCGCTGCGACACAACCAACAACAAGATCAGACACATGCATGTGCTTTGGGATCGCTACTGATCACGGAATCATACTCACTAATATCTGACAACAGCAGCATCTTCTCTGTTGCGTGATTTTTAGTTACTCTTTTTTAAATTATTACGATTAGCAAAATAGTTTAAATGTGTACTAACATGTTTATCCCAGCGATAACAATTTAATAATGAAGGGTTTACGTCTTAGCAGAGTTCATACTCAGCACGGAAAGAAATGGGAGTGAGTTGGATGGATGAAGCTTGTAGCAAGAATATCACAGGAAATTTTCATATTGTTTGCTTTGGCCAGTTGGCCTTTTAAGGGCATTCTGCAGTGGGAATTTATTCAAAAAATCAGCAAAGCTCACTACTACTATTCCACTACCACTAACATATGGTACCTCGAACAAAGCTAAACCTTTTTGCACATACCCGTCAAAACTGTACTCTCTCTGATTCACAAAGTCGTTTAAACAATGATACGGTCCTCAAAACATAATTTTAACTTTTATTTTTTATAAAAATATTTATTAAAAAAGAACATATTTATTTTTTTATGAAAGTAATTTTCAACATAAATTTAATCATATAATTTTTATATTTTTAAACTTAATAAGTTAAAATTTATTTGTAATTTATATTCCGACCAAAATATTGTCTAAAACAATTTTTTTTCCTCTGAGGGAGTAAGTTGCAGTATTCAAGTTAACAAGATCAAAAACGAGTAGTAAAAAATTAGTCCATCTTTCTCGCTTACCGAGGTAGAATGTCTTGGCGTATTCCTTGCACACATCCCCGCAGCGATGGAACGCCGTGTCCAGCCCGCCGTCCACCGGCTCGCCAAGCTCGACGGCGGTCGTCGTCCTCGGCCTCGCCGCCGCGAGCGCTGCCTGCTGGAGCACGACCTCGCGCACCCTCTGCTCGGACGGCACGGCCGGGACCACATCCCCTGGCGCCGGCCCCGGCGCCGCCACCTTGAGGCCGGGCGGCAGCGAGGGCGCGGCCTCGAGGCAGCGAATGGTGTTGGAGCCCGAGGCGCGCGCGGAGGAGCACCGTATATGGCCGCCGCCTCGCCTCGTCCCTTGCCTGACCAAGAGCGTCGTCGTGGTGAGGATCGGCGCGTCCGAGGAACGCCGCGCGCACCGAGCGCACGCCGCCGTGCTGATGGTGGTGGTGGTGGAGAGCATGACTCACGGGACGTAAACGTAATTGCAGGTGGTGGCTGGCGAGGCGACCAGTTGATCACGCCAGAGACGTGTGGGATATATCGACCGGAAGAGGAGAGGGACAGAGTGATCAATAACTCAATAAGCCAGAGACGGACGGACCCTACTCTGTCAGTTTGCCCCGTTGCCTGCCTGCTTAAGGTAAGCAGAGCACAAAAACGGTTTAAAACCCTCTCTCTCTCTCTCTCTCTTCCCGTGGTACAGTGGCATTGGCAAGGCAGGTGACCGGTCACCGGTTTCAATCCCAAGAAGCTCCAAATCGCGGGTTCCGACGCGACGGTCGAGCCAAGCTTCGCTAGCGTCTAGTGGCGGCTGCTCTGGCCGCGCATGCCTCCACGACGACGCGAGGTGTGGAGCTCGCAGGCCCGCGCCGTGCGTGCACAGTCAGATGGTTCTTCTTCTTCTTCTTCTTTTCATCCTCCTACCATGACGGCGAGCTTTTTGTACTAACACGCAGCTGGGAGGCCACGTGGCTCGTTCTCGGCAGAGGAGGCTTCTGTCGAGGAATAGTGGGAGACTGCGAGTGTCCATTGACGAGTCCTGACTCACGAGTACCACTCCGTCAGGGAACTCCGAGGGGCGTGAAAGGGCCAGGTGAAGGCAGGGTTTGGATGCTGCTAGTGATAGCACCACCCGGGACGGATGCTCCATTTGCAAGGAGACAAATGGCGCGCGAGCGAGCGCATGGAAAAGGCTCGGTCCGGCGAGACGTCCTGCTTGACATGGCAAGTCCCAAGTAGTTTTGTACGCTTCCTTTTCTTTATTATCAATCATGGTGGATGAGTCATGAGCCTACTCCTATGAGATGAGATGGGATGATATGAGAGAAGGGAGTTGCAATGGGGACAATCATCCTGCGCCGGAGGCGAGGCAGGTAAAATATCAAGCAAGATTTTTTACTACCTAATTATTTGGTTGTTAGTGTCGTCGAGCTTGGCCAACCCAGGATAATCCAAGTGTGTTGACGGCGGCGGCAGCAAGTATCCCGAGGATATCGATCGATCCTGGCATGGCAGAGCGTCAATACAATAAACAGGGCATATCCGCCTGAACTCGATTCTCTCTCTCTAGCAGTCCATGTAACTAGTCAATGATGGAGTCAAGCACCCCGCCGACCAACGGCCCACCTGCGCCGCCGCGCGCGCGCGCACATGGAGGCCGGCCAACAAGCCGGCGCGCCGGATCGGAGGGACACGTGGTCGTGGCCTTGCCCTCGGCCTGTCGGCATGTCTGGTCCTCTAGACCCTGTGGGCCCGCCCGGTCTCGCAACGCACTTGCCATCGCGTGCCTCTGCCTCAGCACCCGTCCGTGTCAGCGTTCGTCACCCGCTCGACGTTCGTCCATTCATTCTTCTCACCAGTAGTCGGTAATGGTGCTTGCCCGTCGTTGTTGCCTCTTGCTGCGGCTGGCCCGGCGCTGGCGATGGTGCGCGCGGCCATCGGCGCACCGCCACTACCCGGCCGGGGCGCGTGTCCACCCGCCGTGCGCCGTGTGGTCGACCGGACCGGTATCCCTCTTTCCACTTGACCGGCGGGACGGGGCGCGGGACGCCGACCCGCGTGGAGCCGTCGCCGTCGGTCGCCAGTCGTCATCGCGCCGCCGCCAGGATAACGTTGAGTGGGACTGCGACTTTTGCACGGGGTGTTATTGTTGGGTCGTGTTACGCGCGGGGTGGATGGACCACCATATTCTCATGCTAAAAAATGCAGCTCCCATTACACAGACGGGCACTCCAATGGCGCGCGGACATTTACCGGACGAGACCGCTTTCTACCGGGCCACACACGGATGGCGCACGCGTCGCGACGGGGCAGGGCGCCGACGCCGCGGTGCGCCACGGACGAAATTCACGTCCCGTTTCCTCCTTTGTTTATGCCTGGCCATACCTGCGCTGCGTCGTCAACTTTTGCAGAGCTCCGTTCGTGAACCGTTGTTTTCTTTTCACCGGCTGGCGAGGTGCCAGGTTGTGCCGTGCTGACGTCAGTCGGCAGCCTCTCGCGTCCGCGTCCGATGGTAGTGGCAAGCCAACCAGCCGACTTGAAGCGACCGACTTGAGACGTGACCGCAGATAATTAGGCAGGCCCATTTCTTCCTCGCCGCGCATCGCAACAATATCTCGAGAACTAGGCACGCAATAACCTAACCCTGTCTGGTAGCCAGATATGATGCTGGTGCCGTCTGGTTCAAGAACTCCTACCAAGTCCTCTGCAGTCAGAATTCCTTCTAACCAAAGGAAACCAGAGCCGTTTCCTGCACTCAATTTGCAAATTTTCAGGCAAGTGTACATTAGTACTGGAGCTGATATCATCGAAGCACCTCAACTTCAAAAGCCCATTAGTCACAAAAAAAAAAAATCACAAGATCATCTATAAGTTGTCTTCACAATTACATCAGTATTCATCTGATCGGCCATGACAGACCATACAAGACCAAAATAACTGTATCAAACGCAGTAGCATCCTATCTACGCAACTGATAACCCTCATTGACCTTCTGTTGTACCATATTTTTTCTGCTAATTTCCACAAATTTCAAACATCAGGCAACCTACTGATTTAGCCATGCGAAATAAGTAACTTCA
Organism: Zoysia pacifica; assembly: GCA_001602315.1. Lineage (NCBI taxonomy): Eukaryota > Viridiplantae > Streptophyta > Magnoliopsida > Poales > Poaceae > Zoysia > Zoysia pacifica. Next base: position 45,858 of record BCLH01000186.1, on the reverse strand, counting down.
CCAAGTTCAAACTACAGTTGCAGACAGATGATACTGATAGAAACATAAAGAACGCGAAGATCTCTGTATTTGACCCACGTCGGTAGGGGCACTAAATAATATACAAGACAAAAAAATCAGATGCAAAAATCTAGCAGCTACCAGTGAAATTAATCAAGCATACTTCATGTATGAGTTGAGTGGTTGCTGCCCTGCTCCCAGCATGCTACATCAGCAGTATGTAAAAAGGCTATGAAAATGGCCTCTTCCCATACTTCTGCTGGCATATACAGAAACAACTATAGTCAGTTTTCGAAATTAGCATCAACAGTTCAACACAACAGTACAACCAACAAGCACCTATTTACGACCTTCAAGGCTAGATATAGAATCACTCCGTGTAAATCCGAGATGCTTCAACCAGAATACCGTCTGAACTTTGGAAGCATCTGAGAAGCAAAGTTTTGCGACCAACATATGAAAAAAAAAATGGTTAAATCCATTCCAAATCCTATCTCTCCATCTTACTTCTGCTGGTAAGTACACCCTCATCCCAAACTTCAATCCACCTGTACCCAACAACCGTACCATGTTAGTCCCTCTTGTGTGCCAAAAAGAAGACAAATGTACACGCATGCTTTTTGAAACACATTTAAACACAAATTAGATGCAAGAAACCTTGATCCATTTGCATCTACCAACAGGCTCTCCCCATGGCGCCATCCATTTTGGAAATGGCCGAATAAGATACTCCCATCCTTGGCATAAAATCGACCCTCTCCATTAGCCTTTCCTTTCCGAAAATTCGCAAACCAACGTTCACCACTGTGAAAATAGTACCATCCCTAGATAAAAGGAGGAAACCCAGTAAATTACATGTTTCAAAATGATTGTTGTTATTCAATCTGATTTTGAAGTATATGTTCCAAATTTACAGCTAGAATAAATTGAGCGTGGATATTTCATTCTTGGAATCTAAATTAAAAATTCAAGAAAGCGATTTCAAATCCTGATGAAATTACTTGAAACACTGTTGGCTACTAAATAATGATAAAAACATACAAATTAACTGCTAATTTTTATTTTTTTAGGAGAGTGCTAATTTTGAAATTGAGCTGCATTTTGTTAGTTGTCCTTTTCACAATTGCCACGCATAAAAGCAAGACAATGCACTGTGCTGTCATACCTTTCCATGAATAAGGTCATCCCTCCATGTTCCATGGTATACATCACCATTACTGTGAAAGAGAGTTCCCAAACCGGATCTCTTACCATACCTCCACAGGCCATCATAAATACTCCCATCACTGAAGGTTAAGCGTCCCTGCGATGTCTAACAAAGTAAGATTACTGCTGGTTATGTCAAACCATCTGAAAAGAGCATGCGGCTCCATTTTCACCTTTCCTTCAGGGACACCTTCTTGGCATCGCCCTTTATAAGTTCCTCCTCTATACTGTATTTCGATTATAGGACTCCATGTCTTTTCTGGTTCCCTTTCTGCATCCTACAAGAAAAATAATATACTTGAGATGCTAAGGCTTTCATGTCATATCTAGGAAAATTTTAGGACATGCACAGTCTTAGCAAAAAAGCTCAAGTTCTATGTACCTTGGCTGAAATGAAATCATTTTCATCTAGAAAATTTAACACAGGAAGCACCACCAAATACAAGAAACATGTTGAGGTAAAAAAAGGAAGCGCAGTGCATGTAGCACCTGCTTGCACATGGTCTAGGGAAGGGTTCGACCACTTGAGTTTTTTGTACACAGCATTTCCCTACATTTCTGCAAGAGGCTGTTTCCAAGACTTAACCCGTTACCTCATGGTCACAAGGAAACAGCTTTACCACTGCGCTAGAGCTCCCCTACATTGAGGTAACTACACATAATTTTGATTCCCTAAAATAAACTATACATAATTTTCTCATGCGCCATGTCCCTATGTTATAAAGGATAAAGTACAACTTACTCCCCTCAAGTCCAGATACTCCCCCCTAAAATATTTTTGGTTTATTTTATCCCCACAATTTTGTCATTTGGTTCAATGTATCCCCTACTGCAATTTTTTTTTTGTTGCCCCATACACAAGTGTAACCTTAAGATAAAATTTTACAAGATGATAGAGCACATCATAGCACATGTTAGAAAAATATATTATGAATTTTTATCATTATATTCATACGTAAGGTCATTTGATAGTAAATTAATCCTTAAGATACAAAAGTATATGAAAAACAATTACAACTATAACATTCATGATGTATTTCTAACATGTGTTGATGTGCTCTATCATCTTGTCAAATTTGATCTTTAAGATTACACTGGTGTATGGAGAAACAAAAATGATAAATTGTACTAGGGGTTAAATTGAGCCAAATCACAAAGTTGTGGAGATAACCTGAACCAAAAAAAAAAAGAGTTTAGGGGGTTATCAGAACTTTGGCACTTGAGGGAGTAAGTTGCACTTTATCCTTTATATAATTCACAAAATATGAGTGAGGCAGGGGCTGTTCAATACCTAGTGGACCAAATAAAACAAGAAAGGAATATCAACAAATGTCCTAGGCCAACAAATGTTATTGAAGGGAAAATCCATAGTAGAACCTAAAGAAAAGGATCTAAGCCAGTTACACATGGAACAATGACAATATCTTTGTCGGAGGCTGCAAACTTTTCTAGTCCACCGGGCTTTCAGTTTCATCAACCTATATGAGGATTCTAAAACAAAAATTAAATAAAAATAATGTTCCAGATATTCAAATGCAATCGATATTGAATTGCTCTCTTCCAAGATAATTTGACCTGGCAAGCGAATGATGCTCATTTTGTTCATGAAAAATTGTGCTTATACCATGCTTTGTTAGAGACTCAGAGTCACATCCAAGACAAGTCGCTGCAATTGGAAAATGAAAGATCGATATGCAGAGAGAGAGAGAGAGAGAGAGAGAGAGAGAGAGAGAGAGAGAGAGAGAGAGAGACTAACGAGCATCAGTGCAGCCCGGCTGGCAATTGATCCACGCTTTCGAGACCTATCCATTCTACCCCTCAGAAATGTAACTGCAGAACTACACATGTCCACTACTTTCTCCAAATGAACATAAGAAAATGATGCTCCAAAGGCTGGGTGTCCAATAGCTGGAGATGTGACAGTATTAGGAGTTTCAGGCTGTGTATTTGGAGAACTATCATCTTGAACTTCACTAGATTTAACACCAACAGGGAGAGTAATGATATCAAGCTCATGGTTTTGACTGCTTCCTTTCACTGTACGCTCTTTAGCCCACAACTGTGCAATGCCAAAACCAGGTGAGCCAGTCCAGAAATTATGCTCCTGCTGTGAACTTATTAAATGTTCTGTCAATGAAGCTTAAGTTAGAAAAACTCCTACAAACAACGCAGAGATTGAGATATGTGAAGGCAACATTACCTCTGCTGTCATCATTGCAAATCCCTTCAGCAACTACAAAATTAGCTTCTACAGATTCTGACTGCATATTCCCATTCCTGTTATTAGACCCTCAAAGGCAGAACTCATATCACCATGAAAGTGAGATGAAAAAAGAACATTTCCTGGAGTAAGAAGAAACAAGCCAATCCATTACCTCTCAAATTTTACGTCTTCAATTTCTTCAGAAGTTAATTTTGTAGCATCAGTAGAACCATTAGAAAGTTGTGAAAGCTCTTGTTCTGCTGAGCTCGATCCACCATCATGGAGTTGATTAAGTGAAAGGTTTGATCTAGCTTGTTCCTGTTCAGCAGTATCTCCTCCCATTAGAGAGGATATAAAAGGAAAATGCAAGGCCAAACTTGAAAGAAAGCCCTCCTTCACTGGAGCAACATTTTGATCATGGTGGTTTCTGTAAACAAATATTGTACCACATTGTCAATCACTAACGTCACCAGTCATCACCAAATGGCAAGCAAAGCAAATGTCAAATGAGCGGTATAACTGGTATTGTAACTTAACTTCAATGCATAATAGTCTGATATGACCTAGCGGAATTGCAAATCAATAAATTACACTTACCGGATAGTTAGAAGGGAAACTACTATAAGCTTTGGCTCTAAATCAGATTCAGAATTTCTTGAAAATATAATATCTTTGGTGAACCCAGTGATTCGGCGGAAGATGTGCAAAGTGGAGATCATATCACTTTCAGACAACACTCGAGCAGTCGTAAAGGACAGGAAAACCACATTGTTCAAATCCTACAAAAAAATATATAATTGTATATAAACTGATCAATGCACTAAAAACATATTAAAGTTATAATAGTAAGAGATATTGCGGGTGCAATGGACTTTCCAACGTCAAAAGCACATTGAAATTTCACTCAACACAATATGTATAATGTACTGTTGTTATAATCTAAAGTCAGACTCAAACAACAGGACTATGCGTGCTTAAGAATAACTATAGATTGCGAAGGTTTAGAGGAGGATTATTCAGTAACAAAAGGATCTGGGCCTCAATCTGTCATTCCAAACAGGCCTTAAAATTGTAAATATGAAAGAAATATGCTGTTCATTTTCCAACATATTGGCGAACATCATCGAGTATGCAGACAAGAAAAAACTAAGGACTCATGTTTTCAAATTTCCTCATCTAAACAACCTTTGTAGATGATGGTTCATGATATCTGTTGGCGCCTTTGCATATACACAATTGAATTTAGAATGACAATTTGGATGAGTTTTTTCAAATATTTTTTAATGAATACGCAGGAGAGTTGCAGTATCTTTGTATTAAGGAGAATGAAAATTGCCCTCACTCCAGACCGGGCTTTGAGGGGTTATGGTACATTCTCATGATAATAACTGAATAAAAATACAAGTATGGAACTTAACCAAACACTACAAGCTCTAATTATGCCACTGCACTTTTCAAATTATGCAAGATACAGTATAATCACCAAAACTTAAAAGAAAAAAAAATCAAGTTGACCTTTATGCCACCACGAAGAAATGGACAGTGGAAAACAGCCTGCTTGATTGCTGATTGAATGTTGTAACCAGCACCAAATCCAACTCTAGCTTCCCCATAGCTTCTGAGTAGCTGTTACAGCTGTCTGAAGTAAGAATCATTCAATAAAATCTTTTCCAGATGTACAACTAAGCAGGAAATAAATAGAGTAGCCTACCTTGCCTACTTCCTCAGGATCAACTTCCTTAATTTGAGCGTTTAGGGAGCTCCAGAACATCTGATTATAGCCCTGATATTTCAAGATTGGGATGAGAACCACAAAAAGAAATATTTCATAGCAAAGGAGAGCATAAGAAGCTTTAGAACTCACAGACATCATGATAGATATCATGCTAATAGTTGACAGGACAGCATTATTGGCATTTTCCAATGCTTCCGCAAGAGTTTCCACTTCCGTCTCAAGCAGCGAATCAGCTTCCATAACTGCACCAGTAGAGATAAGATTTAAATTATTTTTTAAACTACAGATCATTGTTCTTGGTCGTGGGTACTTAGTAAATACTGTGTGCTAATATTGTATTGAAAACAAGATGAACTACATCAGGTTCCATAATACATCAGTATAACTAAACAATGCTGAGCATAAATATCCACACTACCAAAATAAGAAATCATTGTATTATGGAATGCATAAACAGTCACTAAGCTTGTGCTAAATGTCTTATAGTTACATCCTTTGTAAATCATTGATAAGCAAGTCAAGAAGCATCATTTTCTATCTATCACCAATTCAAACTTTGGAGGGACGGAGTGGGCATTAGTCTCCACAAACTGCAAATCCGGTAAGCCAGAATAAGTTGTAGCTAGAAATTGTTTTAAATATTAAACAAACCATGTAAACTCCAAATATTGCAGCTTGAGAAAATTTTACACATCATTTCATTTTATCACCTGAAGAGCAAAATGATAATGAATGGTGTAAGTTTAAAGGTCAGGTAGAAATTGTTTACCAATGTGAAAGTTTGAGCACATTCGAAGTTTGCCAATCAAATCAGCTGCCTGCAGGATCATCCTATTAGTATATCTTTAAAATCATGCATTCCTTAAGCAAGCTGTATGAATAAGTATACTCTCCATGAAATAGGTTAAAAATGGTAAAGAACTTTCACCTCAACTTGTCGTCTTTGTCCTTCAAAGCAAAATGGCTTCAAAAATATTGACGCAGCCAGTTTACCGGCAGATTTGACAGAATTAAGAAGTTCCATTGCAGTAATATGATCAGCATCCTTCCCTGCACTCGAAATCTAAAAACGAAAATACTGTCAGATAGATGATCGGGAACCGATCTCAGCTTATAAAAAAAAGAAGTAAGATCGCCTTCCAACAGAGAAATAAGATAGATAGCCTGATATTTATAGAGCAACTGATCCTGATACATGCTCAGTCTCTTACTGTTAAAATATATGAAAACAACATACAGTGTAACAGAAAGGTAAAGCGTACAAACCAGAATAACAGCAGGAGGGCAGGGATTAAGAAACAAGGGACCTTCCAGATCTCTGAATACTGCTTCTGGAAAATAAAGAGATGCAAACTTCAGAAAAAAGATACCAGAAAAAGTATAGGCCATAGAACATTTCCAAGTAGGTGACACTAAATCAATTCAAGAAGTTGCAACTGATAAACATTAGTACCAGTTTTGTGACCCTTCTGTATTAACTGCACTTTAGAATTATCCAACAGATTTACTGTCCTGAAACGAAATTCTGAGATGATCAAGATTTTTGAAGAAAAGAATATGGCAAATGAAGACAAAACTACTATGATAATAGCACATAAGCATGAAACTTCAAAAGTTCTTTAAGTACACTCCTATTGAACAAAGAAAAGGTAAGGATGTGCTTGTGTGCACCATGGAAAAAAAGCGTTAGGCACTAAGCGAGCGGTGAGCCACCGCCTAGAGCTTAAGCGTGCTTAGGAGCGCCTAAGCGTTTAAGCGCTAGTTAGTATCACATTTTATATAACAAAATAAGGCTGAAAGGAGAAAAAGAAAAGAAAAAAATAGACCACAGCACACATCTGGCCCATCACCCACCATCTCAGCCCATTCAGCCCACTCCCTCTTCACTTTACCCTAGAATTGAGGCAGCCACCAGACCAGCCAGCCACCAACGACCAGCATCCAGAAGCCGCCACAAGTGCATCGATGGCCTCTCCCCCTTCCTCCATCAGATCCGGCCACCACAGGAGCAACAGCAGCCATCGCGCTCCCCCTCCCTCTCTCCCCCTCCTCCTCTCCTCGGATCCAGCAGTGTAGCAGCCGGCAGTGGTTGTCGCGGGGGTGGTGCAGCCACAGGGACGCGACCCCGCGGCATGGCAAGGTGGTGGGGGTCTGGGCGGCGCTGGCAGAGGCATGGTCACCGCTTAGTTGCTGCCTATACCCTGAGGCGGAGCAGAACCCCTCCGCCTAGCGCTTTTGCGCGCTGAAGCGATCGCCTAATGACGCTTATTTTTTCACGGTGTGTACGTGTTTATGTGTGTGTTTATAGCTCTGGCAATAACTATAACTGATTTAGTTGAGATATGTCCAAGTCCTAAAGAGAAACTGCACCATCAACTACCCCACTTCGATGATTTGTGGCAGCACATTTTAAAATTTTAGTAAAGATGGATAGACCACAAATTGCTTGGGACTAAAAGGCTTTGTTGTTTTTGTTTTATAGATGGCTAACAAACTGAAAGACATGAGCAAGCAAATCCTGTTACAACCTCGACATATATGTGGAACCATTTTGCAACATATGTATGGAAATTGTTTAAAAGACAAGGTCAAAGCCTAGGTTGAAGCTCCTTAAGAGGGTCTCTTTCAGCCATCATCCAGCCCCTCCCTGTAATTTTTCAAAACTAAAAAGGAAATGACAATTTGGTCCAATGACTCCAGTAACCACATGGAATATCAGTATTCTATAAGCCATATTCGGTGCTATTACACGAGTAACAGGCACAAGCTAGTCCGTACTGATTCATATGGAATCAGCCTGACCTAACGATCAAACTCGTGTTATCACTCACGCACGCACGCCTAGTGAAGAAATAGCTCAGATCCTATTGTCTACTAATTGACATATTAGTAACAAAAACCCCAGCCTCATGTATCCAAAATACTACAACAAAAGTATTTAGCTGTACTGGAAGCTCCTTTAACCCTCATTATAGAACTGTAAAGGAACCAAAATACCACCCCATGTATCTTAAAACAGGTGCCAAACAATGTACTAGCAAATGGACCTCATGGCATCCCGTTAAGACATTGTCTTTCATACTAATTGATAACAAAAATCTAACAAATTCAAACAATTGTCTCCTCTCCCTGAATATTGATATTGTATTATTGTATACAGAAAATCTTCTGTTGACAAGGTCAAATAACTTACATATTGGGATAACACAAGACTATGCAAAGTTAGGGAAACAATGAAAAAAAAGGCAGCTATTTTCCCTACTCTTGCTTGCACAGTGTCCAGGGAAAAGCCCAGGATAAAGTTTGGGAACTTCTGGTTGTGATTAAATTTTCTGGTAACAGTCCAGAAAAAAAAAAATTGTCCACATCTGAACACACGATCATACTATCCAAGTACAGCATCATGGAAAGAACGTGAAGTGCTTAATTTAAGGATTCGGTAACTGAAAATTCACTAAGGGCCTGTTTGGATCCTTGGAATAGAATTCATTTTAAGAATTACAATTTAGGTATAGATTAATTAAGTTAATACAGTTATATATGGAATATATTTATATATTTATTATTAAGCAAACAAGAGACATATTTATATGTTGAATTTTTATTGTAGAGAAGTGAGTTGAAGAGTGTGTTATAAGTTGGAGAATAGAATTGTAGCATAATCATCTATAGAATCCATTTCCATCTTCCAAGAATTTGAGATAGGCTTATTTGTGAGCTTGGAAAAGTTGTGGAATGCCAAATTCCAAGCTAAATGAACTAATCATTATGTAGATTTCAATTCCTTCAAAATTAAGGGATCCAAACAGCCCCTAATATAAAACAAAAGTAACGCACTAAATTAACATCGAGTGCCAGCTGGGGTTTGAATTCTATAATTGACAATTCTCCTGAGCTACATTGCGCACACAACGGTGAGAACGAGCGCCGCATTGCTCAACCTGCCCCCCTGAGGGTTCCAATACCGTTTCTTACCAGAAGCGGATGGGCGTCGAGGCGAGCGTGCGCGAGCCCAGGCAGAAGTCGATGACGGCGTCCTTCCGGCTCCCGACGCCGACCACCTCCACGGGCTCCGGCGACAGCGAAGCACCTTCCACCTCCGCCGCGGCGCGGACTCCCAGTGTGCGGCGCCGGTTGCGGCGGCAGCGCCCCCGCAGCGGCGCGGATGCGCAGGGGGAGGCGAGCGGCGGCGAGAGCGCGAGGCCCCGCAAGGAAGCCGCCATGAACGACGGACGAGGTGGGCGGAACTGGCAATGAGTGGGACCGTTGGAGAAGAAGCCGCAGACGTGCTGCGTAACGGCGCGGCGTGTTGCCGTCAGCCTCTGCCGGAGGAGGCGGTGAAGGAACTGGGAGCGAAGGCTGCCATGGAACGGAATCAGATTGGGCTTGCCTGAGAATCGTGTGCTCCCCCACCAAGGCCGGGCCTGTATGGGTTGAATGAGCCCGTAAAGATGGAAAGAGGCCGATCATCGCGGGCCAGTTACTGCTCCACTCGAATTACAGATCTCCGCGGCATGATGAGTCCATTGCGTAGTCGTACCAACTAATAGCTCCATTATACTAGGCAAGGTTTGATTCGACTTTTCACTGTTCTCAATGTGTGTGGATCCTGTTACTAAATAATTATTTCATTGCTTGGTCTAATGTGGGATGAAGCCGACCACTGTCCCAGCGGAGGTGCGGCAGCCCTTAAAAACATACTCCCTCTGTTTTTCTAACAAATTAAGGATTTAATAAGTTCCACTTATTTTCCCTTCCAACTAAATTAAAGAAGTGTTTGATTCAACTTTAGTAATAGTATCGCAATTGTAATCAAACACGGGTGTAATTAGAATCAGTATTTTCTAATACAAACTTTATTTTTTTTATTATGTAACTGTCTCTATTCTAATACATTATTTAGTTGAGAAAAAATGTAACATAATCAAATCAAATATGACATCTACTCCTTCTATATTTTCAACACACAACAATACAAATTCAAAACTTTTATGTTTACGTGATCCAAATTAAATAGGAGTAGCACCCAAATTGTTGATATTCACCATCACTAAAATAGTTGAAATCACTAAAATTTTCAGACTATGGCCTCGAATTCCATCAAGGCACTCGCACACAGAGGATGCAGCGGGCAGGGCACAGAGGCCACTCGGCCACGCGCACAGCATCATCGCTGGGACCGGTGGCAAGCGAGCGGCAGCGCTTGCCCGAGCGACGGCGGGAGGGCCGCCTCCGGTGCGACGAGGCGCCCCCTGGCCCTCCGACCTCACGCTGGCGCCGCGGCCCCTCCTTCCGGCGCGGGCTCCACGCTCAGGGCCAAGTCCGGCGACGCGGCGGCGGCACTGCTTTCTACTCCAGGCGCAGTCGCGGGCTCCACGCTCGACGGCCGACTCCAGCGACGCGGCGGCGACACGGCTTTCTACTCCAGGCGCAGGCGCGGGCGCGGCTTGACTCCGACGCCGCGGCCCCTCCACTAGCGCGTCAACCGAGGCGGCGACTCGGCGCACACGGCACACCCCGGCGGCCAGTGCCGCAGGAAGGCCACGCGCCTGCGCGCCCAGGTGGCCAGGCACTGCTCGTCCTTGAATCCTCGTCACCGGATGAAGATATCGGCCGAGTGACGACGGGTTGCATTGCTCGACTTGGTAGGCGACGAACGCGCAGAGGTAGAGAGCGGTATCGATCTGATACAGGTGGGTGGAGGAGGGATTCGAGGTTGTACACGATGGTATTGGATTACCTGGTATGCGATTACATTGTCATAATAAACAAACGAAAGTAACGTAATCGTATACCTATTGGGACCTGAATACGTTACAAATCATTAAACCAAACACCTCCTAAACTGCATCAACCAATTCAATGTTCACCTAAGCCGCGCCCCGGCCGTGTGAACCCCCGCCACCCGGCAATGTTGGCCTTCCTTCCCTTCCGTCGACTCATCAAGCCTCACGGTGTGGCACCGGTGACCTTCTCTTCTCCGTGTCTAACCCTGCAGGGCTTACCATGGGCTCCCGTGTGCAATGCGCTATTATGCATTATTCTTGTGATAGCCATGAACTGACAACACTGCTAGCCTAGATGGTTAGACAAAGAAGAACCTCGTCCTTTCTCTTTGAAACTGAGCCCGTACTCATCAGAAACAAGCGGATTGTAATGATGTTTTTAAAAAAAACAAGGAATTCAATTACTGTATGGCATTGTGTTGATGCCGAAAAAGATTACAGGCCAATACACCACGCGCACGTCTATGTGCAGAACGTCGATGTCGTCTTTGACACAAATCATCATGAGCATCTAGAAAACCCTATCGAAAGGGATCAGTCGAAGGAGAATCTTCTCAGGGTTCATCCGAACTCGATCAGACCAGCCAAATCACCTTCACACGTCGTCAAGACGGGAGAAGAACGAAATTTAAGTCGAGTAAAGGATTACTGTTTGCAGAGATAAAAAACATAAAGACAAATTGATAGAGCTTTGATCGGCCTAAGGCCTCCTTTTATAAAGATGGGGCAGTCTCACCTCAAATGGTTTTGGATCCTACTAATTAGTAAGGTAATTTGTTTCAAAACAACCGAAACTGATATTGCCGGACTATCCGGCATATGGCTGGAGACTCCGATAACCGGACACTCCGGCCTTGTGCCGAACGCTCCGGTGAATTTTTGGTGATTCCAAAAGGGGTCATTCGGACATTCCGGTCCAGTACCGGACACTCCGGACATTAAAATACCGACTTCAAAAGGGGGTCGATCGGAGACTCAAGCCTTGTTCCAAACACTCGAGGCACTAAAAATGCCGACTCCAGAAGAGGGTCGGCTGGAGACTCCGGTCTAGTGCCGGACACTCCAGTACCTGTAAGTTTTAAGTGTCAACATATGTCCCTTTTTTTTAAAAGGTAAAGTGAGCTTACCACAAAACATCTTAAACACTCAAAAAATTACTAAGGGCGATGATTGTTCTCTGACTCATCGGCCATGTTACAATCTTTTAGCAACAATACTCCTCATATTAGCTCTTTTTCTCTTAAGCATTTTGCCACACGCTTGGGAGGTATTTCTTCAAGTATCGATCATTAAGGGCCCTAGGCAACGATAAACCTTGCATATCTTCTACCATATATGTATTTTCGGCTATGACTTTCACTATTCTGTATGGTCTTTCTCAACTAGGAGACCACTTCTCAAACTTGTTATTTTTCGAACCGACGGGCAGAATAGTTTTTCAAACTAATTCGCCCACTTGAAATGCTTTGACTTTCACCTTCTTATTGGAAGCCCTGTCAACTCTTACTTTGTCTTTCTCAATTTCTTTTAAAGGTTTCAAACGCTTATCGGTCACCTCATCAACATTATCCAACATCAAGGCATTATACTCATCGGTAGACAAATTATTTTGTTTGCCTAATCTGAAAGCTCCTAGATTTACCTCAACAGTTAAAACGACCTCTTGTTCATACACAAGCTCATAAGGAGTTACCTTAGTAGCTTCATGCCTAGATATCCGATAGCCCACAAGGCTTCTGATAAAGTTTCATGCCATCTTTTGGGGTTATCCTCTATCTTCTTCTTAATAAGCTCGATTAACTTTTTATTACTAGACTCAGCCTGACCATTGGCCTAAGCATAATATAAAGAATAATTGAGCAACTTAATCCCATAGGATTCGGCAAACTCACGAATATGACCCGATGTAAATGAAGTACCTTGATCGGTGGTCAAAGTTTGCGGTATGCTGAACCTATGAATAATATGGTTAGTAATGAACTCAATTACCTCTTTATGTGTCATGTTTTTAAGGGCAACTGCCTCGGTACACTTGGTAGAGTAATCCGTTGCCACCAACACGAAGCGGTGTCCCTTCGAGGACGAAGAATGTATTTGTCCTACAAAATCCAGTCTCCATTCTCGAAAAGGCCAAGGTTTGATTATGGGGTTCATCATGGCAGCGAGTACTAACTGAACATTCTCAAATTTTTGATACTCTTCGCACCCCTTGTAGTAGCGGTAGCAATAGGCAATCATAGTGGGCCAATAGAATCTAGCTCTTCTCAATAGTCACTTCATTTTAGGAGCCGATTGATGCATACCACAAATACCTTAATGAACCTTCCCCATAGCTACTTTAGCTTCTTCGTCATCTAAGTACTTTAAAAGCAAATCATCCCCTGTTCGACGATACAAATGGCTATCAGTCAAAGTATATTTGAAAGCCATGTGCCGAACCTTTCGCTCTACTCATCTATTTGTGTCACGAATATAGGATATTATAGAAGACCTATAATTGGATAATTCGGTTTTATCATGGTCTGGGTCACTACTAGCAGAATTCTCCATCTCTAGGATCTCAAGCATCGATTTCTTAGTTACTGAGAATTTTCCTTTGCCAACATTATAACCGAATGCTTGTTGTGTTAAATCATTAGCTCTACTATTTTCATGCCTAAAAGCATTGGAAATTCTCAGCAACTTGCTGCACCACTAGTAATGAATCACCAAAAGCCTCTACATGTTTTACTCCCATGGATTCTAACATCTCTAAACCGAACAACAATGCTTCATCTTCAGCTTGATTATTAGTGCAAATGTACTCTAATTGGTTAGCATATTCAAAGCACTCATTATGAGGAGACTCTAACACTACACCAATACCTTGACTTTTTTTGTAAACCGATCCATCAAAGTATAACTTCTAGGGAGTAAATGTGACATAATTGCCTTCTAAATCACGTTCTAAATCAACCTGATGTTCAACTATGAAATCTGCAATAATTTGAACTTTCATAGATTTTAAAGATTCGTAGGCCAAACCATATTCAATTAAAGCATATGTCCATTTACCAAGTCTACCACTAGATATTTGTCTATGCAACTGTAAGGATCAAAGACACCGAGAAGAGGGTTGAATCGATGGACTTATAGGACTAAATTCGCTACAAACTTAAACTTTGAGGCTTAATCACAACAGAAGCAAACCTATATAATTCTATTAGGCCAAAACTTTTAACAATGCTAGTAAAAAGATATGAACAACTAGCAAGTACTAGCACAATAGCCACCAAGAGGAATTAAAGAACAAGCTATCACTCTACTCAAACAGTGAGTAAATGCGGTAAGTAAAGAGAAAGAGATAGAAAATGCTTCGTGATTTTTCTGAGGTCTTGGAAGGTAGGCGCCTTCCTCTAATCCTCATTGAACCACTCCCGTCGGAGTTTTGGTTCCTCCTGTTGTTCCCGGAACGATGCTCACAAAAGTACGTTTCACTCTCAGAGTAAAGACACTGGTGGCTCGGCTGTCGTACACAATACTCTAGCGCTGGAGCAGGCCTCCAAGGCACATGCGCTCTCTCTTGGTGTCCCTTTCGAGCAGAGGGCCCAAAACCGAGTATAAACTTGGCGTTGTCTTCCACAATCTCCTCGGAAGTTCGAACACCGACTCCTAGCCGGTCTAGACTACCCACACCAAAAATAATAGACAAAGATTACGCCTTTCAAGCCCCACAAGCTCTGTAAGTGTTTGAATGCTCTCTATCACTCTCTTACTAGCGCCAAAAATCTCAAATCTTGTCTTGTGCTCTCTTGGTGGTGTCCCTTAGCCTCTCACAAGTTTCTTCCAGCAGTTCAGATCTTAGACACACGGGAAAACATCCTCCTCCACGGTTTAAATAGGCTCCAAACTCAGAAACAACCGTTGAAACATGATGTCATAAAGCTAACTGCTTTATGCAATCACCGGACTATCTGGTGATTGGACCACAGGACAGTTTTTCTCCAGTTGGCCAAGGAATCAACCTCTTTAGAATCCATTCCATATGACACCAGACTGTCTAGTGTATACCTTCACCGAACTCTCTGGTGACTTTTACTTTTGGACTACCAAAGATATCTTCTCTTGACTTTGTCTTCGACCTCACTTGACTGTCTGACGGCTGTCACATCGAACTGTCCGGTGTCTTCTTTGCAACAACTCTAGGGAGCACCTCTCTCTGGACTCTGATGTCCTAACTCACCGGACTGTCTAGTGACTGGTTCTGCAACTGAACTTGAAGTCTTCATCTTTAGCTTTGCTTCGACTTGCTTCCTCTGTTATCTTTAGTGTTTTCTGGGGTATCTCAAGAGCATTCACACTCTGTAACACTTGAATGATAGGAGACAAAAAACCCTACCCTCCTTAATAGTACAGACGGTCCTATGGACTCTCTAGCTAATCTTTAGCCTTGGTCCTTCGACACTCGGATACTCCTTTTTTTGGGATCGTCCTTGTCATCTATCGAGAAAGCCCACCATGTCGTTGTAGAATAAGGAGGGTGAAACCTACAATCACAACCGTTACCTATGGTGTTCATTCAATCACCAAAATCTATGCATACCTTTTAGGGAACTTCAAAAGTTATAAAGATAACAAATCTCCCTCTTTTTAGTGATTGATGACAACTACAGTACTCACAAACAGGCTCAAACGAGATGAAAGAAGATAGAGAAAAAAACACATCTCGAAAGAACATTTACCCCCTTACCTTGATGACTACCCAGAAAATTTTTCCAAGAGTTCCTTTCCTTTATCATAGTTTGGAAGTGCTTGCTCTTCCCCTATTTGGTAGCTCTCTCCTCCCCTTTTTCATCTAATCACACAAAAAGATGGCATCAAAGAAGCATATAGAGAGGGAGAACGTTGTAGACACAAAGGTTAGTGCACGATAGAATAGAATGGGAGTGCAAAGCACTAAAGAACCTGCAAAGACAATCACAGCACGGAGAATCATACATAATGAATCCACGGGGTTAGACCAAAAACCAAGTGTATTCCAATGAGCTAAAAGAGTAAAAAAAACACAAGCTCATCAAAATAACACAAAGAGCCAAATAAATCTGTCAAATAAAAACTAGAGCCCTAATTTTCCATCCATGGCCTCCCACTGGACAGCTAGCCACTCAAAAAGCGAAACACCACACGGCTCACTCCCAACTCCTACAAGAAAACTAGTCTTGTGCAGCTAAAGACTCGGGTGCAGTGACGGTCGGTTGCTGCTCCTCCAAAGCTGGCTCTGTTGCTGCTGCTGTTGACTCATCTCTTTCAGGCTGCTTGGAATCATCAAAGGCACTCAAACTAAAGAAAGATGTCGAGGAGGGCTCTTTACCATCAAGAGAAGCTAGCTGATCAGAACTGGAACGGGCCTGAGCTGCCTCCTCTGCTGTGTATCCGGTCTCAACCAGGATAGCTATATCTGAAGAACTCGGCTGCTCGACTGTGATGGCTGTAGGCTCTACCTCTGAAACCGCTGGCGGTGGCTCTGTAAGACTGATTCAGCAGTGGTGGCCTCAAAAAAAAGAACTCTCGGAGTAAGCGAAGAACTACCAACCACTATCCCTGACTCAAATGTCGGTATAGAAACTCTGGGCTCAGCTGAAACAAACAATGCCAGCATCAAGTACAAGGAAACCGGAGAGAACTGAGATGAAGTGACTAGCACACTAACTCCACCGGTAGTCACTATCGTGCTAGCTGCTTTAAAAGGTACAAACGGTGATAGCGAACACTACAAAAAAATTGGTAATCTATGACGCACTAATTTCATCATAGAATGCAAAAAATTTGTCACAGAATCTTATTTATGACGAAAAATGGTATCGCCATGTATCTTGCGTCACAGATTTACTCGCATGACGGTTTAGTTGATTTCATCACAGATTGTACAAATCAATGACGTTTCCTTTTCGTCATAAAAAACGGCGAGCCCAGCAAGGCCCAACTTGTAGTGACAAAATCTATTCGTCATAATTTGACAATTAGTGTTGACGTGGATGCTACGTCACGTTGAACTAAGATGAGTGATATGGCTGCTTACGTGGCAAAAACTATGCTCGGTCCAATATGAATTTGGCCCAAATAAGTTTTTTTGCACTACACAACATTGCAGCCCATTTTTAATGCAGCCCATAAATATTTTTTTTCATTGGTAGAAAATGGCAATATACGAATTTGTAACCCATATTTGATTGGGTTTTTTTTTAAAAAAAATATTGCACAATTTTCATGAGCCCACTGGAATTTCCACCAACATCCATCCAAAACATACCAATACAACATTCAAATTCACAGGAATTCATTACCACACAGCATCACTTCTTAATATAAATACTTGTTCATACATCATAATTTATACAATATCATCCCAGAATGATCTATGCAAAAGTTCTTAACCGCAAAATGCTTGCATTCTACTTGTTCTTCAACAGATTGCAAACATTTTGCAACAACAAAATAGTGAAGTCAACTATATAACAGCCACAGCCATATTTTGACTTGATCAAACCATGTCAGCAACAAAAGACCAACTAAAAGTACTTTGCAGCAAAATGCTTAGATTCTACTTGTCCTTCAATAGATTGCAAGCATTTTGCAACATTAAAATAGTGAAGTTAACTACACAGCAGCCACATCCATATTTTTGGCTTGACCAAACCAAGTCAGCAACAAAAGAGAACTGTTTCCCAAACCACCTTACCCGTCAACTTAGTCAAATGCGACCTAGCAAAAGCTCAAGTTTTGCATTAGTATCAGCTAGTTGCTTCTGCATCTCCTCTTTGTCCTTCACCCTTGCTTGTTCTGCTTCTTGCAGCTGCACTGAAAGCACATCAATCTGTTCACGTTGGGTTGTGACAAGCAATTGAAATTCACCATTTGCCCTCTTCTCCACCGCCAGCTCTGCTTGAAGGGTTTGAACATTTGATCTAGGTTGAACATCTTGTATGCCCACATTCTGAAGGAACTTGCATTTTTTGGTGTGTTCAGCAAGGACATGAGCAACAACCTCAGTCACTCTCTTAGGTTACGGTTCAGCATCTATAACTTCTGTAGGTTCTGAGATCATGGTCTCCATTTCAGTCTACAAGTGCAACAAAGAAATGTTAGTTACAACTGAAAATAAGAACTGCAATGACAGATTTTTGTTTTAAGAAATACTAACAATGGCAGATTGCACAGAAGGTGCATAGCCTTGCTTCTTCTTGCTATAGTGGCACTCTTTGAACAAATCCAATGCGTTGGGATCTTCATTTTTGTACTTCTCTCCCTGAAAACAGCATATACATACATGAAACTTACAAACTTAACCCATGTTCTAACAAAATGTTCCCTAAAAACAGTATCATTTATACACATAAAGCTTAAACTTATCCCAAGTCCTAGCAGAATGTAAGTTCTTGAATATTACTAGATGTTAGCATTTGTTTCTTATAATGAAGTTCTGCAGTAACAAGACACTTACCAAATTGTCTAAGTGCACCATGTAGCTGCGTGAGCCAGTTGCTTGATGGAACTTCACTTTACCTCGGTTGACTTTATTCTTTTCACTTGTTGCCTACAACAGAAATAAAATACAAGTTAGGCATGTTCCTAGTGAGGATGTAGAAGGAAAGATTTTGGTTTGATAGAAGAAACATACTATCCTTGT
>BCLH01000186.1:0-23565 GCA_001602315.1 Zoysia pacifica | reverse complement strand
AACTAAATATTGCGAATACACATCACAAGACAATAAAAGTTGTACATTGAAAGTAGCTACTCATCGTCACTGTCAACCTCTCTGTCACTTTCTTTATCACTGCAGTATGCCATAAGTGTGTCATCTCTTTCATCTTCACTGTCACTTTCAAACATTCCTTTGTCTTTTTGATTCATTAGAAGGGTTATTTCAGCAGCTTCGATCACTGTGTTTTGTTCATCATCTCTATTTAAAGGCTGCTCATATGTAACATCAGAAACCACCTTTCGCCTACCCTCTTCTTCACAACTCTCATCATCTTGATATGCAAGAGCACTAGACAAAGCACAATCAGATTCTCTAACATTGTTTAGATGCCTATGGTCAAATGTCTGAACAATTGGCCAATTTTTACCAAACTTGATATCTGGGATATAGAAAACCTTTCTAGCTTGAGTAGCCAGAATTAAAGAGTCATTCTTATACCATAGAGTTCCAACATTGATGCTTTTAAAATACCCATCATTTTTTAGCTCAGACCTCTTTCCATCCAATTTGAACCAGTCGCACTTGAACAAAACTACTGATCTGTCATCACCATTGTAGTCTAACAGAATAATTTCTTTCAGGGCGTGTTGTTATGTGTACCTTGTGACATTACCCCACTGTTTTGTGTCCTCTTATTCTTATCACAGTCAATAATATTAAAACGAACCCCATTCACTATGCAAGATGAATATTTCCTAACTCTGAAATCAGGGGCACAAGCTAAGGAAAAAAGATCATCATCTACATCTTCTTCGTTAGCTGTCCGCAACCCCATCACCTGCCACAACATGTATAATACAAATATATATATCGATCAGAATATATATACTTAAAATGGCAAACCAAAAACATGTGAGTGAAAACTAACATGGTTCCTAAACCAAATCTGAAATCGTTGCTGAAGAAGTCTTCTAGTTATAGGCTCTTGTGCTCTCTCTAATTCGTTTTTGAACATTCTGTAAAGAAAAAATCCTCTTGTCAATATTACCAACATATGCAATACAAAAGTAGGATACGCAAGTTTAGAAGTGATAACATACCTGACATATTTCTCAACTTGGCTACAATTGTTTAGAACATACCACACCATTTGACCAAAATTATTTTCATCATATACAAGTTCGAAGGAGGAAGTAAAATTAACACCATGCCCAAAAACATCAACATTGTAGGCTTCTTCATTTGAAAATCCTTGGTTTCTAGGTTCCCGATTGAACCTTGTTTGAACATCGTCCATGTACTTAGAGCAAAATGTTAGGCATTCGTTAGCAACATATGCTTC
The DNA here is from genome assembly GCA_001602315.1 of Zoysia pacifica. Taxonomy (NCBI): domain Eukaryota; kingdom Viridiplantae; phylum Streptophyta; class Magnoliopsida; order Poales; family Poaceae; genus Zoysia; species Zoysia pacifica. The sequence continues at coordinate 22,256 of BCLH01000186.1, read as the reverse complement.
AGCAATTGAACCTTCTAGCCGTGCTCTATTCCTCACATAGTGCTTCAAAGTACATAACCGTCTTTCAATTGGATACATCCACCCATATTGCACAGGACCTCGAAGCAATGCCTCCTCAGGAAAATGTACAGCAAGGTGCACCATCACATCAAAAAAAGCTGGTGGAAAAATTCTTTCAAGCTTCACCAAGATTATAGGGATTTCTTTCTTCAGTTCAACCAATACATTCTTGTTAAGGGTTTTGCTGCATAATTCCCTAAAAATGTTCCTAAATCAGCTATAGCTTCATAAATATCATGGTCCAGTAATCCTCTCATACCAGCTGCTAAAAGTCTTTGCAAAATGATGTGACAGTCATGTGTTTTGAGGCCATGCACCTTGGTTCCATCTCTACTTAAACATCTTGAGATGTTTGAAGCATATCCATCTGGGAACTTTACATCCCGTAAAAAATCAATGAAGGCAATCTTTTGCTGTTTTGACACGAGCATGAGGCATTCGACATAAATTTCCTTCCTCTCTCAGTTGCAGCTCTCTTAATTCCCAAATCATTTAGATCAAGCCAAGATTTAGTTGTGTCCTTTGTCTTGCCAGGTATATTGAGAATTGTTCCAATTAGGTTCTCACATATATTTTTCTCTATGTGCATGACATCAAGATTATGTCTCAACTTCAAATTTTTCCAATATTCTAGGTTCCACAAACTAACCCTATGCTTCCAAATTTTTTTATCATTGCTGTCCAAGTCCGAGTGCTTCCTTTTCATGCTTCTTTGCAGCTTCCCTGGTCTAACATCCCTAACCTTCTCTAATTCTGAGAGCAACTCTTCTTTACTAAATTTTTCCGGCGGATCATTGCTTCCATGAAGGGCGGCATATTCATTGTTCCTTCGCAGATGATGTCCCCTTGGAAGGAAACGATAGTGCCCAATATACCCAATTTTGCTCCTCAATGCATATGACAAAGGGTACTTGTCACAATGAATACATGCATAATAGCCTTTCGTGGTACGCCCGGAAAGAGTGCTCAAAGCTGGGTAGTCATGAATGCAACATATCACTGCAGCACGAAGATTAAACATGGTACGACTAAGAGCATCATAAGTTCGTACCCCTTTCCAAAGCTCAAGTAAATCTTCTACAAGAGGCTCTAGAAATACATCAAAATCCTTCCCGGGTGCTGACAGACCTGGAATTAGCAAAGCCATCATGAAATTGGACTCTTCCATGCACGCCCATGGTGGAAGGTTGTATGGCACAACAAATACAGGCCACATGCTATATCCGGTGCTCATATTCCCAAAAGGATTAAATCCATCAGTAGCAATGCCAAGTCTAAGGTTTCTGGCATCTTCTGCAAAATCTGGATATTCTCTATCAAAATCTTGCCATGCCTCACCGTCAGCTGGATGACTCATTTCCTTCTCAGTAGGCTCTCGCTTCAATCTGTGCCACTGTGCTTTTTCTGCATCTTCCTTGGAAACAAACATTCTTTGCATCCTAGGTACCAATGGAAAATGTCGCAACACTTTCTGTGGAATCCTTTTCCTATCAGGATCTTTCCATCTTGAAGCACCACAAAACAGACAAGTATCATGCTTAGCATATTGCTTCCTAAACAGAAGACAATTATTTAAGCATACATGTATTGAGTCATATCCAAGACCTAAGCGCTTTAATAGATTCTTGGCATCACTATATGATTTTGGAAGTGTATTGAAATCCGGGAACGCTTCTGCTAGTAACTTCAATATTGATGAGAATGCAATATTGCTGATCCTATATAATGACTTCATGTGGAGTAGCTTTACCACAAATGAGAACTTTTAAAATTTTGTACAACCAGGATAAAGTTGACGCTTGGCCTCTTTCATCACATTTGCAAAAAATGACTCGTTCTCATAAGGTCTTGCATCTTCATTTTCACCATCCTGATTACCTTCTTCCACTGCTGTGTGTAGGTCTGCTAGAAGCCCTTCAAACCGATCAGAACCACAATTGTCATTCTCAGGCACACTTGTCCCTTCTGTGAAACTAGCATCATTGCCATACACATCATCCGAATGTTCAATAACATCTATGTCCAAATCCTCTCCATGATGTATCCATTTAGTGTAAGTACTTTCCATTCCATTCAACAATATATGCCTCTCCACAATGGGCTGATGCAAGTGAATTTGATTAAGACATTTGCTACATGGGCACAATATTTCTTCGTGTTCACTAAATTTCCCTTTAACAAAGTTTATAAAACTTTCAACTCCTTTTATGTACTCATCAATAAATAATATCCCATGCACCCATCTTCTATCCATCTAAATAGAAATTAGACAAATATAAATCAAGAAGCATGCACACCACTGAAATCAAGAATTTAGCAAAATCAAAATAAATGCCAAATCCACCTTGGTTGCCTGTTGATGTTGAGATGGAGAACAGTACAGAGGAGGTGTCAATGGGCCTTTGTCTCCCTGCTGCCCCGCCTCTCCTGTTGTTGTTGAGGTGGGGAATAATACAGAGGAGGCATCAATGAGGAGCCTCTGTCTCCTTGCTGTCCCGCCTCACTGGATTCAGATGGAGGCACGCCGACATACTCCAACACGGCAAGAAGATGACAGGTGGGAATGATCCAATGCGTGCTGTAGAGGTACATACCACAAGGATCTAGCTGCCCATGTAAGCCACCACCGGAAAATCGCCAGCGCCGCCGGGAGATGCGAATGGTTGTGGCTATTTTGACGAGTCACCTGGATCTCGAATGTTTTGATCTGGATGGAGCGCGCACACATAGTACTAATGAAATAAAATCCACTGCTAACGCAAGCTGCAATGCTAGCTCAGTGGTGACGTAGAAAAATCGGAAGTGAGAGGTTGCAGGTTCGAATCTCCCTGGGCACATAGACTTTCTACGCTATCATTGACAAGTGGGATAAGGCTGACTTGTGGACCTGTTATAAATATAAATATTTTCCCATGCCTGTACGTGGAGCTTGGTCTACGTGTCCTTGAAGTGGTCAAGCATGACATGTCAGCGTAGTTTTTTGTCATGTGGCTCAAATTGTTTCACTCCATATTTTTTATGACGAAACAGATTTGTCATGGTTCCATCATCGACTCTGAATGGTAAGCATGACGATTTATTATTTTAAATTATGACGTTTTTTATATTTTGTCACAATATAGTCGATCTATGACGATTTTAGTTTCATAATTATGACGGTCTACTAGTTTTCGTCATTGAAACAAGTGGGCTTTTAGGCCCATTGTGATGGGTGACGAAATAGCACTAAACGTCATGAATATTGTACAATTGTGACGCTTCAAAAAACCGTCATCTCATAGCCGTCATGGATCATCAAATTTTTTGTAGTGGAAGCTAAGAGAAAAGTAGTAAAAGTGGTTGCTGCTGCTGCATATGAACAGAGGGCAGTACCACACTTTGAAATAAGGTGGCAACAACTATTGGACACTTACAAGCTTCATGATAATTCTTGGATAGGGAACATGTACAACCTTCGTAAGAAATGGGCTACTGTCCACCACCGTGATTCTTTTTTTGCTGGGATAACAAGTAGTCAAAGGAGTGAAGGTATGAACAATGCTTTCAAGCAAAATTTTCGAAGGAAATTATCCATGTCTGAACTGTTAGTAGAATATGACAAATGTGTTAGTTGCCGCCACTGAAATGAAAGAATTGAGGACTTTAAATCACGCCACTCCAATCCAAGTGTCTATGTGTCTAGTTTGCCTATGTTCAAGACAGCTGCTGAACCTTATACAAGAAATCTGTTTGCCGAATTTGAGATGGAATTTAAAGAACCGTTTCCTCTTATATGCACACTGCTACAGGAGGGCACTACAAGTAGTTATAAAGTAACAAGGTTAAATCATGATGAAGATGAAGCAGTAGTTGCCTTCAATTCAGAAAACTTGAATATATCATGTTCTTGCAAGATGTATTAATGTGAAGGTATGTTCTGTTTTATCAATTCGCCAGTATAATCATATCATGTTTTTGTTTTCTTTTAAATAAAAGAATATTCTAAACATGTACATCATTTATGCGAGTTTATAACTACAAAAATATTTTTATCCTTCCACCTAAGTATATTTTCAGCAGGTGTACCAAGTATGCCAAGAAACAATCCATCGCCATTGAAAAACAAAAAACAAGGGAAGCACATATATCACGAAAGATGGTCTCTGTTGCACTGCAGTGTTCCGATTCAGAAAAAGCCGTTGAATACTTGGAAGATAGTTTCAACAAGTGGGCTTCAGGAATAGAAGATTTTCTAAGCCAAATAAGCTTAGATGACAATGAGGTTCCTCAATGTTCTCTTGAGTGCACTGAAGATTTTGCAAAGGCGCATGTGTCATTTATAATACCCTCACGCATAAAGGGTCCAATGCAACAAAGAAAAAGAAATGTGCTTGAGAGAGGAAACAAGAAATCCTTTAAAAATACTACAAAGAGAGGTCAGCTAACCATTTTATATGAGTCCTGCTAAGGTAGACCAACCCGTGTTCCTTTACCTCTTAGAAGGTGAAACACCAAATCAATCCGAGCCGTTAAATTTCAGAAGAGAAAAAAAGGAAAAATTGAAGAATTTAGTTTCCAAATCTATCAAATGGTTTATTTCCAAAAAATGAAGGATTTAGTTTCCAAAAACTACCGCATGCATTCATAACTCATTTATTTTTGTCCAAATGAAATATAATAATAATAATTAATTATGAAAGTGCTTTTACCTCCTAGGAGGTAAAAGAACTTTTTACTCATCGAGATCCGTGCAAATGAACGGCTCACATTAATTTTGATCTACTGTAAAATCTGCCTTTTATATGAAGTCTTCACATGGCATACACAGAAGTGATGGTTTGACATATCTTATAATTCTTTCAGGTGGAGACAAAAGGAAATCACAAAATATTGAGTTCGATGGACATTCACAAGACAGTACAAAAGAATTAGCAAACACTGATGTACATAAACCTCCATGCGTCAGTGTAAGTATTATAAGACTAGAATCCATGTTATCCACTCTTGCAGTTACATAATGCACTATGTAAGACCCCCCCCCCTTTTGATGAGTGTCCTTGTGCCTCCTGTATCAATCCCTATACCAGTAGTTGGTACGCATAGCAAAAACAAAGTGATAACATTACACATACGGTTCCGATTACATTAGGTCGCACCTTCGATCAAGGTCTAGCATACAAAAACTTAGATTACAAACCAACTAGTCGACACAACGATTCTTATTCAGGCATAAAACAGAACGCAACGACTCTTATCCAAGTGTAACTCTAATACATGGACTTAGAAGACTCTTATTCTATTATATTGATAGTTCAACTATAGCTTAAGTTTTGTCAAATTTACAAGAAGCACATATTTCTTTAGGCTCAATTTTAGCACACTTCTTATAACATTATGGAGCGTACTTAGAACCTTAGATACATCATGCACTGAATGCATTAGACGTTGGTCATAATGCATTCAAATGTAAAACTCAAGCCTCTTTATTAGTATAAGTGATCCAGTGGATTGCTCCCCTAGATCCAAGCAAGCATACAAGAGACATTTCATTAACTTTACTCCTACTTGACCAAAACTTATATTGCCAAGAGTTTTCTAATAGGAAGTAACTAATTAAAAGTGCTTCTCCATAATTTAAGGAAATAATATTTGACAGCTTACTGTTTCTATTGTTTTCTAGAAAACTAAGAGAGAACCCACAACTTAAGGATTGTAACAATAGAAATATAGTAAAACAACTCATATTCTTAGAGTTATCCATATGGACATGACTCAGAACCCATGAATCTAACTAACTAATTTGCATCACCGTTGGGCAAAAACAAAGTGTACTATTCTTAGGCAACAATTCCACCAAAATTGTTTTTTTATGCTTGTATAATCTAAATTAAGGGATGAAATAGAGAACACAATCAACGTTGGTCACACTGCATTCCTATCCATTACTTAATTTTGAACAGCGAATAATCTCCAATCAAGACTTCCCGTTGCTTCCATCTCAATTGGAGCCATCTTATTGCTGAAGCATAAGATTGGTGGATTATGACATGACGGCATAATAATAAAGTATGATCACAGTAGCTTGAGACTTCTATACTCAATAACTTAGGTAACAAATTTCTCTTAAAGTGACACTTATCATGACAAGGTTGCTTAACTAATAGTCATGAGCAACTAAAAAATATAATGCAGAAAGTCTCCAAACTACAAGTGTGTCAATGATGAGGTCATCTTAACTGCATTATTATAACTCATAAACTCTAAATGCGGAAGCGGAAGCAAATACATTAGTTGGCAGGTAAATTCAAATAGTAAAAAATAATGCTTAATATATCTTATTATCTTATTTCCCATGAGCGAATATAAACATTATTGCCCCAAAAAATAGTCTCAATGTTATACCCACATTATATACATTAATTCTTATGTGCAAGAACTCAGTAAATATAATTGGCTAACAATGTATCCACAGCCATACAAGACGTTGTTCAGTTTATGACATACATTATCATTATATCGTAATGCCAAAAGGTTTACTTAGAACATAAGGAGTTCCTATTATTCATTATATTTGAGACTACAATTATCATTAGAGGCTCAATTTTAACTAAATTTGGACTTTTGACCATAATTCTTCATTCAAACAATGCATCATGAGTTTTAAGGAAAATAATCTCAAATTTTAGAATCTTAATGGCTTATCCAAGTAATAAATTCTTGGAAACAAATAGGCCTCATAATAGTCTTAGTGAGATTTTCCTACAACCACACTTAAATAGAGAAGACTTAACTAAAATTTAGTGGTGGGTTTTGCAATGTTTGAAAGTTTCTTGATCAATTGTCATTTTAGATCAAAAATCATCAAACTCGATGTCCCTTGTATATGGTCTTTATTTCATTAAAGAACTTAGTCTACTTTAACAGATAACAAGTTACCTAATTTTTTATCATTAAATCTCAGGGAAGCTTTCGTGTGTCTTCTCAAAATAATGAAAAAACTAGATATGATTATTTCCTGTAATAATAAGACCAGCTCAACTAAGTTAGCCCAAAGAACTACTTATAGCTAATAAAATTAGTCCGCAAAATGTTACTCATTGGATGGATAATGCGCTAGACCATAAGATTAAGCCCTAAAAGTTTGTTATACACTAAATAAAGACAAAAAGATCAATTTATGCCTAAAATATTAGTTCCAATCTTAATGGACTAATATGTGATATAAGATATCGTTGAAGCGCTCAGTTTCTTAGTTCCCAAAACTTCGGAAACTAGAACAAAAAGACTTAATGCGCAAGGTAACTAATTTAGGCAAGTGAAGTGTGCAACACTAACATATGTCACTATAGCCTAAAATCATCCTACATCCACCTCAATTAAAATGGAATCAAAAGTTAATAATTATGCATTTTATCTTCAACTAATACATATACTTAAGGCCCATAATTGAGCAAAATAGACGATATTATATTTGCTCAAAATATTATTCAAGCAGCAAGTAATATCATTATTGGCAGGACACATAAATAAACTTAACTTTGATCAAAACTAATTATGTGCCATAACATAACGCCGAATACTATAAATTATCTGAATAAATTTCTTTTTCCTTTCATTTACCAAGAGTAATTACTTAGTGCTTTAAATAATTTCTCATAATTTTCCAGCTTCTAAAATTATCATTAGATCTCCGAATGAGCTTCCCATTGGTTCCACTCATCTGGATACATTACTTAGCAATTTTCAGTAAAACTTAGTTTTCATAAAACGATCGATAAATGCTGAAAATCAAGTTGGAAAAATTTACAAGCTATGCTGCAAGACTTGTGCTTATTGGGCCAAAATTATATGTGTATTTAAACAAGCTTAAATAGCTGAATAATATCAAAATATGCTATCTACTTATTGGCTAATTAAATTATTGCCTAGTAAATCTCTCGTTAAAAAATGCCTAAAACTTATAGGCAGGGAGATCGTAAAATATAGCAAACTTTTATTCAACCATTTATCATAATTTTACTGATTTACCTTTTTTATCATTAACCATTAAAACATTAACATTAACGGAGAGATGAAAATAATACGAAATGGCCCCTCAAACGAAATAGGCCTCAAGCATGAATTCGGCTCATTTAACGGTGGTAGAGGGTACGCGAAGATACGGGCCTCCACCTCGTACAGGACGTACAACGGTACAACAAGGGTTGGATGTGCCCAAACCCTGCCAGCGTGGGAGTCAAGATCACGGGAAACCTATCGATATCAGCCGTCTCGGCACCCAAGTAAATTCAGATCCATCTGCAAGGAGATGGCAAACACAAAAGTCAGTAACCTGAACGACAACAAAAGAGAAGTACAACAAGAGAGTAAGGGAAGTACAGTGCTAGCACACTAACATTAAAGATAAGTGTTGGGAGAAACCCCACTAGAATAATTTTATAAAATAGTTTTCGATCTCCTAGTGCATAGTCTCGTGTCAAATCTTAGGGTCTCGTACTACGATCAAGTATGACTCTGATACCACTCTGTAAGACCCCCCTTTTGAGGAGTGTCCTTCTGCCTCCTGTATCAATTCCTATATCGGTAGTTGGTACGCACATCAAGAACAAAGTGATAACATTACACATACGGTTCCGATTACATTAGGTCGCACCTTTGATCAAGGTCTAGCATACATAAACTTAGATTACAAATCAGCGAGTAGGCACATCGACTCTTATTCAAGTATAAAACACAACGTAACAACTCCTACTACACCACAGGCAAACCTAAGCGCAAGGCGAGACTTCTACTCTTTATAGTTGGCATCGTCCTCATCTTCTTCATCCTCTGGACAATATCAACAAGGGGTGAGTACATAAGGTGCTCAGCAAACCCTAACACTACGTCTGAGGCTTTACATGCATATGACGGAACAAGGAATGGATTAAGGTTATTGTTTGCCGAAAGCAAATTTTATGCAGGAGCTCCCTGATAGGAAAGTTCAATCAGGGAGAAAACAATTTTTGCCATTTTTATTTAGGTGGACCTGAGAAAGGCTTTCACCCCTTCCAACAGTTCTCAAATTTTAGTCATACACTAGAACGCTTCCATGTCGGCCCTTGGCACACAGCCAACACTTTCCGAAAACACGAGCATCTACACCCACTCACATGCCAAGGATATTAGAGAAGACTAATCATTAAGTACCCGAACAAGTAGCATCTCAATATTGTGACAACTGCCATCCAAGAAGGACCTTTATACTTTGAAGAAGTTGTACACTATACCCACAGGCTATTCTCTCTTTCGCGAGCAAGAAGAGCATAACATTTACCCCACAACTACCTAGGCTTCCACAGATTCCACCCAAGATGTACTCAGAGGCTATCCGTCGGGGTTTCACCCTCCCGATGACACAATAGTACATTCTTAGAGCCGGATCGTGAGAAACCATCCACATCTTCTCCGGGTTCCCTACGACGCCGGGTATTACCAAACTACGGGTTATATCCGTGGGCTTACGGTCCCATGACGCGGGCAATTACATAGTCGAAAGCCGGACAGCGAGTTACCTCACGCCCTTCTCCTGGCCCCTTGTGTCCCTTTGACCGCAGTGGTTCGATGCGGAAGACCTACGTAGCGGGGATAAGTCCCGCCCATATTGGGTTTTGTGGTTGCACGTAATTGCTAAGTCAAGCAATAACGAACCGGTCCTTATATGGCAGGGTGGCATGCTCGTCCAAGGCAACCAGAACCCCTCTTCACTTAGCGCATGTTGCAGTAATTCCACCCCATTTATTTTACTCACGCAACCAAACTCCTTTCAATACATTTGAAGATAATTGGTGTGTAGTGTGGCAGTGCGAGGCACCACGGTTGGAGACCTAAGCATTCTAATACAAGGCAACTTTTCGTTAGCTAAAAGTAGTTTAGCTACGAAACTCCTAGGTCTAACAAGGGTGCATAGTCAAACGGCTAACAAAGTGGTATTTCATATTAAATACAGCAAGTAACTGACAGTAATATAAATACCAAGTAGCAATGTGGGTATTTAACTGCACAACATTTCAACATAGTTTAAAATAGATGCAAGCATTCAGGTCCAATGGGTGCAGTGGCAAATCATGGGTTCAGAATGATCAAGAGGGGTTAGGGCTTACCTTCGGTGGCGTCCTCTAGCTCTTCCTCGTACGCGGGGTCCTCAACTCCTCCTTCGTCCTCGGGTTCTTTGTTCGCTACAAGCAATAAACCACAATAAGCCTACTAAAAGAAAAGCTACAAGAACTCAATTAAAACAAGGACCAAATAGAAACAAGGAGTTTGGATATTTTGAAGTGATGGGGCTTGTGATGATGGTTCCAATGGTGTTTTGGTTGCTGTGAACGGGGTTAAGGTGTAGCGGTTGTGAGGCAAACAAGTTGCCTAGGGCTTGAGATCAGAAAAGTCCCCGTGGACACGCTATCTGACTCGTGTCCATGGCTGTCGGGTATGTGCATGCGTGACACAGAGGACAGACCTCATGGTCACGATGTCCGGCCCATGTCCATGGTTGCGGGACATGTGCGGTTGTGTAGTAGAGGAGCAACCCTGTGGTCATGTGGTTTGGTCAGTGACCTTTGCCATTAGGTAGGTGCGGGTGCGGAGTGGTGGAATAGTCTTGTGGTCATGAGGTTCGGCCAGTGACCTTGGCCGTTGTTCTGACATTGTCGTGAGGTCTATGACCGTGCTGTGGGTCACACAGCCAGCGCCGTATCCAAGCTTCTGGACACGTGTGTGAGTCCGGCTGTGACTGTGTCTGGGCGCGGTTCGGGGTCACAGGGACTTAGACCGTGTCCGCGCTCGGTTCGGGGTCACAGGGATGTGACTGTGTTCGGGTTCGGTTCGAGGTCACAGGGATGTGACCGTGTCCAGGCGCAGTTTGGGGTCACGGGGACGTGACCGTGTTTGGGCGTGGTTCGGGGTCATAAGGATGTGACCGTGTCCGAGCGCGGTTCGGGGTCACATGGATGTGATCGTGTACGTGCCCCAAGTTCGGTGTCACATAGCCGTGACCGTGTCCAGGACACGTGCCGGGTCCATGTCCAAAACCCGGTGCATGTGTGCTTGGGTTGCTAACCCATGGGGTCACGCGGCCCACTGGCCAAAGGCCAGGGCCGCGCCCTCTACCTTGGGGGTGCGCACCGGTGGCGTGGCATAGGGCAGCGCCCTGCTGGGGTCGTGTCAGCGTTAGCCCGGTGCCGCGGGTGGTGTGTGTCGTGGGTTCTAGCTAGGTGGTGGAGCCGAAGGTGAGCCTGCCTTGGCCGGCGGCGACCCGGGTCAGCAGTGGTGGCGCGCCGAAAGCACGTGCAGTGGCGGTGCCGATGACGGTGTTAACGGCTCCACGTTGCGGTCCCTCCTTGGGCATAGAGCAGCGCAAGGGTGCAAGGACCGTCGTGGTGCCCATGGCTTGCCCCGAGATGGTGCCACGGAGGCCGGCGGCGGCTCAAGTCGGGGAAGCAACCGGGGCATGCGGCGGCCGTGTGGCGTGCTCGGAAAACTCGCGTGGCGTGAGGTGGTGCTATCGGAAGGCCATGAAGGGCCAATGGTCGCCGCATTCGTGGGAAATCGACGGTAGTGTGCAGTGGCCGGCAGTAGGCAAGAAACGGGCAAAACTCAGAATTCGACGCAATGCGGGTGAGAGAGAGGCGGGACCTGGGCAGCGTAGGAGCGCGGGAAGGTGCGCATGCGAGGTGGTCCTTCTCTTTTATAGCCGAGCAGCAAGGAGGTGGGTTCACCTGTCTCGGCCGCGGGCGGCGTTAATGGCAGAATCGTGGCGGGATTGCGTCTCTCGGTCGGGACGGCTCGGGGACAGCTGGAGTGCCCCATGGCGAGCAGCGTCTGCTAGTGTGCGATCGTGGCCAGTTTGCGCGGCGCCACAGCAAGCAATTCCGACCAGCGGCACGAGAAATCATTGCGCTGGAATTCAATTTCGATGGGACCGGCCGAGTGGAAATGGATTCGAGTCGACGGCGTTCCCCGGGTGGCGGCAGCTGCGAGGGGTGCTGCATCTGCGTGGGACGGGGCCTGCACAGGCAGCGTGGCAAGGCCGATGGCGTCCATTGGAGGGCGTTGGCCGTGGCGTCCGTCAGTCCAGAACCGCGCGCAAAACTGTGGGTGCGGTGGGGGTGCAGAGGAAGGAGAAGGGGGGCGCGCGAGCTGGGCCGCGGGAGAGATCAGGCCGACCGGCCCAGTTCAGCAGCTTCGGCCCGGCAGGAGAGATTCAAGTTCGTCAAAAGCTAAATAAACTCCAAACTCCAAGAAAATCCAACCAAAGAAAATTTCTGGAAAAACGGCAAGGTCAAGGAAAATCCGAAAATCAATCACTTTACACTTCCCGTTTTAGATATTTTTTTTTGAAATTCTCTATTAGCTGTGTTTTTCTACTTTAGTGATATTTTTCGAAATTGCAACTAAATTTGAGGGGCAAGGAGAGAGATTAAGATGATTAAGTTCTTGGATTAAGGAATTCGGATTTTGGGATGTGACACACTAACAGCTTACTTATAATATTGCAGGATCTCAATCAATCGAACAATGTTGCTGCTAGTAATGAATCCACTGTACTGAATAATATGCCTTTTGGAGATCCTTCTATGACATATTTTCCTTTTGTTCGAGAAGAATATACAAATCTCTTGCTACAAGAACAGATTGGTGCTACAGCATTTTTGACTTCACGAAGATTATATTGTATCTAACTAGCCCATTATATTTTGATGAAGGCACTAGCACATTGACACAAAATGAATGACTTACATCGAAGATGGAATAGAATTTAGGATGGTCTCTCTGTTGCATTTTCTTTTTTTTTTATTTGCTTACTCATTTCTCAGATTGCATTGCAAATTGGTACTGTCATCGCAGATATTTCAGATTGTAATTTGTGTAAGCTTTTGGACATGAAGCTTTATTAACCATCGTGTGGTACATTATTTTAAACTCTTCAACTTTTGCATAACGCATATGCATCAGGTTTGCATGCAGCTGCCACCGTCGTTGCCGAAAATGCCGACCGTTGCCGCACACCAGCAGTTGTTGCTGCTGAAACACCAGCAGTTGTTGCTGCTACCACCGCTGAAACGTCGCCGTTGCCGAAAGGCTGCAGTCGCTGCTAATACGCGAGGAAAGAGAGGACGAGGGGCATCGTGGGAAAAGAAAAGAAAAGCTGGAAAGGAAGTTAACGGAGGATTAGTGGGCCATTACAATTTGCTACGTGGCTTAATGAGATGATGACTGCTATATAAGTTTTGTGGCACCTGGTGCCAGAGAAAAAATTTCCCCCGGAGAGACCAGTATACAGAGGTTATTTAGCTCTAAACAATTAACTTGTACAGTATTGAATACTTAGTTATAGTATTGTAGTTGCACAAGTAAAAGGAAGTCTTATTTTCTTGGTTTCATCCTCAAAATGTAAACTTGATCGCAAATACATTCTAAATTGGAGTAGTTTATAACAATATTTATTACTCCCTCCGTCCCACTTTGTGACATTTTTTATTTTTTGAAATCAATTTTTAATCATTCGTCTTATTAAAAAATTTGTGAAAGTATTATTTATTTTATTATAAAATAATTTATTATTAAAAGTACTTTAAACTTGATTTATTTATTTTTAGATTTTTGTAAAGTTTTTAATAAGATGAATGATCAAAGGTTGATTTTAAAAAAAATCAAAATATCATTTACGGTGGGATGGAGGGAGTAATCTATTATATTTATATAAACATAACCAGAGTCTAATCTCAACTCTTAGTAAACCACATCATCTTTTTTTTGTTTAAACCATTGGATCTCCGAAGAATTTTTGATCAGGACCGTCCATCTATTCATCTCCCAGCCTCGCCTCCTCTCCCAGTGCGGCGGCGCCTCTCCTCCCCCGAATCCCCACCCGAGCTGCTTCCGATTCAAATGCTTTGCGAAGAACCAGCTTCTTCGCCTTGCCCCCATCCTGGCCTGGCGAGGTCCGCCGTGGCAGGCCTACCCGAGGTCAGCACCTTGCTGATGAGGTCCCCTGGGAGCTCCTTCCGGGTTAGCCACGCTAGAGATAAAAATCGGCGCGTGCACGATGGCCGGCAACGCTCGTGGGACAGGCCGAAGCTCAGGCGGCCGCATCACGCGGGAACCCATGGCCAAGCTGGTGCGAAGATAAACTTTCTTGCTTGATTCATTTATTGTCGTTCAGTACTCTTGACGAGGATTGAGCTGTAAATTCTGCAGGCTGCCGGTTCCATAGATCAAGCGCGAGATCCAGGTCAGTTCCAGGCAATTGTGGCTGCTGTGGACTCCTTTTTTTTCTGCATTTTTCCGATGTGTTTGATGTTTTGCTTGAGGATCAGGAGATGTGCTTAACCTCGACAGCATTGTTTAGGTACAATTACAGACATCCATTAGCTTTGATAGTATTGTTTGGGTACAATTACAGACATCCATTCTGAGCTTTAGTTTTTATTATATGTTGCTGAAAGAAACAGTGCTGATTTGATGATTTAACAACTTACTATAGAAGCGAACAAATGGAATTTTTTTTTTGCTCAGTTTAAGTGATTGATGTCTCTTTTAATACATCTTTGGTCTTTTTTTTAGATAATGGTAATAACGTATCGGCTTTTGCTTCAACAGAAGCTACAGCTCGTTATTACAAACTTCAGAAAAAACGTTCAAGACATCACACAACCACAGTGAAAGACTATTGAAAGTAAATTCTATTGCTAAATCTTCATCCATGGTCAACGAAGATTTGCATTACCGCCGTCTCTAAGCTCTAACACGCGACCTTTATTGTTTCCTTGTCCTCTTCTGTCTTTTCAAGTTGACTCCAGAAACGGAGCCAATAAGTTCCCCTGTAAAGCAGCTGCATATAAGTTTTTTGTTGGAGCCTTGTCAAATACAACATCATTCTTGCTAAGTCATATTGCCCAGCATAAAGTCGATGTCCCAACTAGTAGCTGTTGTTTTAACTTTTTTCTAAAATTATTTAACCACATACCGAACATATGTTTTATATTTAAAGGTGGACTGATCCCAAAGGTAATATGAACCAAATTCCAAAGAAATCTTGCATTATGACAACTAAAGAACAGGTGGTCAATAGTTTCATTCGCCATACAAAAACTACTCAATTTACATCCATCCTAGTTTCTACGTGCTAGATTATCTTTGGTTAATACCACCCTTTTATATAAGTACCACATAAAATTTTTTATTTTGATCGGTAATCTGATTTTCCATAATACTTTATTTCGTTCTATAATCCCATTATTAATAATAGCAAGATACATGAAGTGAACAGAAAACTTTCCATTTTGATGCAACTTCCAAATGATTCTATCCTCATTTGTATTCAGTTGAATATGGACTATTTTTAAAACTAATTCCTGCCATAACACTAGATTATTCTCATATAATGATCTTCTAAAAGAAATATTGAGCGGAATAGTTCTGAATACAGTTTCTATAGTGTCACTCCTTCTCCTTACTATATTATATAATGATGGATATTTATCTTTCAACGTCATCTCACCAAGCCAAATGTCTTCCCAAAATCTTATTTGTTTTCCATCATTGAACTCGAAAGAAACAAAATTTAGGAATTTAGCTTTAACTTTCATTAATCCAGACCAAAAGTGTGAATCACCTGGTTTTTTTTTTTACTTTACCTATTGTATGTTTCTGTAGATACTTATTTTTTAACATGGTCTGCCACATGCCCTTCTTATTTATGAGTTTTAAAATCCATTTACTCAACAGACATTGATTTTAGATTTCAATATTTTGAATATCTAATCCCCTTTGATCTTTTGGTTGGCAAATAACGCTCTATTTTGTCAATCTATATTTTTTCTTTTGATTATCATTCTGTCAAAAGAACCTTGATCTGTAATATTCTATTTTTTCAAATACACCTTTCGGCACTTCAAAAAATGAAAGCATAAACATCGTCAAACTTGTAAGGACTGAATTAATCAAAACCAAACGTCCCCCTACTGACATGTGTTTCTCTATCCAACTACTCAATTTTCTTTCTATCCGTTCCTCAATGACTTTCCAATCTGCATTACACAATTTTTTGTAGTGCATCGAATGTCCAAATACCGAAAAGGTAATGAGCTTTGTTTGCATCCGAATAGATGTGTATACTGATCTTCAACTTCTTTCGTTATGGTCAATTTTTTACTGCTTTCAGTTAGAAACAATAAAGTGGTAAGCTCTGAATCAACCAGGTGGTTGTAGGGTTGAAGCCTTGAAGTAACAGGCAACAAGGCACTGTGTCGTGTGACGCGGCACGGATACAGGGAATTCCCTTTTACCAGCTGATGAAGCGTACGCGCGTGTGCGTTAATTTGGTCAACCGAGGGGCTGGAGTGATGATGGGACGGAACCGGAGATTCCGGACAGGACAGCAAGCCGCCAAGCGGCATATCGCCGCCGGGCCGAGCCAACAAAGCGATTTCCAGAGAAAAAGTAGTAGGAGTACCTGCTTCCTTGTCCTGGGGCTTTCAACAAGGCATCGGCTGCAGCGGCAGGGATCGATGGATCAGCTTCCGCAGAGAGCCAGAGCTAGGAGCTCAGTTGGCACTTGTACGTGTGGACATCTCTCTACCGAGACTTCTGCTTATACATGCAAAGGCTGCGTCGCCGGCGGTCAGGCCGGGTTCAAGAAAGTTGGCAGAAGAAACAAGCTTCATTAGTCACGGACCCAAAAGTACTCTCGATGATCGAGCAGCTAGTCACGGAGAGCTAGCGTGGCCGGCTAGGTCGTCCCTCGTGGCAGACAGACACGCGTCGACAAAGTCCATAATTCCTCTTACACAGCGGACAGGATGAGCTCCGTCTCGTGTCGTGCCGGCGCGCGTCGTTTGACTGTGTGAGAATCCGGCAACAGTGCGAGACCTCTAGTCCCCGACGGCGAAGGTAAAGCTGCCGCGCGCGAGCAGAATCGCCGCCGGTCGCCACGGGACAAGGCGAAGCAGTTCCGGTTTTAGAGACAGTCGCAGGGCCCGGGCAGGGGGGCGTCGTCGTTTGCGGGCTCTGCTTTCCACGAACTAGGCCGATCGATCGGCGCCGACGACGGTTGTCGCGGTCACGACGCGACAGCTTTGGTATGGGTTTGCCCAATAGGCACACAGAGGGAAACGACGGTGAGGTGTGAAGTCGGCAAGGGGACGAGCTAGTAGGTTTTTTGGTATCGGAGTGCTGGGCGTACGCGCTCGCCGGCTCTGTCGTCAACGCCATGTGCATGTGTCAACGCAAATCTGAAACGATAAAAGAAGAAACAGGACAAGCGATTGCCGTGTCTAATCTGAAACGAGTGACAAGCTTCTCATGGGCAAGTCTGGGTGGCGTGTCGTGGCCGTCCACTTGAAAAATGGTATCTTGCCTACAGATAACTAAGCAATTGTGTATAATTATATGCTGCGCACAACTAATCTCATCTATGATCAAAAGTCGGATTTACAAACGCTATATACATTTAGACCAAAGGCAACTTTGGCCCTGCTTTATATAAAGCATACAGAGAAAAACATAGTATCGCTGAGGATTCCAGCTTACAAAAGGAGCTGAACGAAAGTTCTAAACTTCCAACATGCTCGGGCTGCTTAAACTCTCTCTCAACACCCTCTCAGCCAAAACAGTCTAAAGTAATCGACTCAGTATCATACCTAAAGGTCTTGTTCAAAGTTACCACAAAAGCCTTACACCTAAATTAACCAGATCTAGATCAAGTTAACCCCTGGGCTAGGGTATTTACTTTACAACTTATCAACTCAACCCACTCCAGCTGGATCCATCCTTTTAGAAGTAAACCTCTCCATCTTTGCCATCAGGCGCTCCACCTTAATCCTAGCGTCTCCTTTGACGAGGGTCTTCCAACGCTGCATAAAAGATACCATTTGTTCCCCAATCACATCACATACAATTCCCTGTGAAAGCCGCCCTGTGCATAACTGTAGTGTACACTGCAAGCTCAGCCCTGCTAGTTCAGAACTTGCATGCGTCTTTCTCCTTCAGTCCCTCACGTGAACGCGTTCAGGCATTCATCCTAGCTTTGTTCTGTAGCATTTAGCGTCATCCAAGTGTTCACTAGCTACCTCCATTTTGTGTGCCCACAAATGTGCACGCAAAGCCCTCTTATCAGTATGTGTGTGTGTGTGTGTGTGTGTGTGTGAGAGAGAGAGAGAGAGAGAGAGAGAGAGAGAGAGAGATGGAGTTCAAAACTGTCGCAGGGGCTGCCAAGTCTCAAGCAGCTAAAGGAACAAATAATTACTGGGGAAAGCAGCCGTATATGGCAGTGGGTGTGTGCTTGGGTGTATACTCCCCCCATTTCAAAATAGGTGATATTTTTGATTTTTTAAAATCAATGTTTCACCTTTTATCTTATTTAAAAAAATTATGAAAATACAAAAACAAATTAGTTACATTTAGAATAATTTTAATAACAAATCATTTCACAATAAGATAGATAATATTTTTATAAATTTTTTGAATTAAACAAATAATCAAAAGTAGATGTTTGAAAGTTTAAAATAACACTTATTTTAAAACGGTCCATCCAAAAATAATAGCATTTGAAGCTTAAAAAATATGGATGGACTATCTGCTTGCATCTTCCTGTTCTGTCCTGTGCGGTCTCGAGTCCTCATCGACCTTGCAAAGCCCCTAATTAATGCATTCCTGTGCCCTGCCTCGAGCTTTGAAAGCAACACAACCCAGAGAAGAAACCAACATGAAATATAGCAAGCACATAACCAGAACAGCACGAGACAAGCAGGAAACGTCCAAATTATCCTGCCTAGATTCTTGCATGGTCCAGCCTTCACATGATGAGCTTGGCATCGAGGGAGGCCACTAAAACTAAGCGCATGAAAACATCCATTAAAATGTAAGAATCTTAAAATTAAGCTGCATATATGCCTAGCCACCGACGACATAGTCTATAGTTGCATGAAAGAAAAAAAATACCACATTAAGTTTAACCGACTCCAGAGAGGCAGAGACTTAAGTTCTTAAACTATTATTTATCTCTCCCTCACCAGCTCGCATGCAAAGATGCATGCCAGATCTTTTGTTTATTAACGCCTTGAATGACGCCGTTGTGCTGTTTGTTGTTCATGCCCTCATGATCATGGATGGATTACTTCATCTGGGCTGGATCAAGTGCGCCAATGTGGAGGCCGAGCGGAGCCATCGAGCCCCTGCCGACGCCGAGGAAGTCCCTTGTGCTCAGCTTGTCGTCATCCAACCCTGCGGTGCCGCCGGAGAAGCCGCCACTTCCACGGGCCAGAGAGTTCATGATCAGATCATGGAAGGGCGTCTCATGCGCCGCTGATCCTTCTGCAGCAGCTCTGTTCCCCTGCTGCGCGTTGGCACCAAATCCAGCTGCGCGGAGAAGTGCGCTTGTACTGTTGTTGTTGCTCGACGTCGAGGAGCCCATCTGAGCCGCCTTGAGCAGGAGCGCCGTCGCCGAGTTCTGCGGTAGGCCGGTCGATGCTGATCCAGATGAGTTGTACAGGGAAGAAAAGTTGCCACTGAGGTGGCTCTCGACGGATGCCATCATGCTGCGCTGCTCGGCGTTCCTGTTGCCTCCGCCGCCGCCATTGAATTGGTCTTGGAGTACGAGGCGCGCGTCCTGGCCACCGGCCGCGCCACCGCTGTTGTTGGAGAAGAACCCGAGGTTGAGGAGGTTGCTGTTGGCGTTGCTTCCCTGCTGGTTCTGCTCTGGGAGCTGCATGAGGCCGTGGAAGGCGGCCGCCGTCTTGCCATGGAGCAGAGAGCTCTGGCTGCCTTGGGAATGATCACCGTCCTCAGAGAAGTCCTGGTCGGCGGGAGAAGGACCGCCGCCGCCACCACCGAGGAAGAACGATGAGGAGGAAGCCGATGCCTGAGAGCGGAACATGGAGGAGCTTGAGGGTGACGTTATCATGTGGTCCAATTGTGCGGCCGCCGCTGCTGAAGAGGATTGGGATTGGTTTCCAAAGACTGCAGACATCTGAGGAGCCGCGCCAGATACACCGAGGGCCATGCTGCCAGTGCCGACGTAGAGGCCGGCGCCCAAGTGTGGCAGTTGCGCGCTCTCACGAGCCAGCGCGTCGCAGAAAGCGCGGTGGGTTATGAAGCTGTCCCTTCTGCATGCCAAAAAATTGAGAACATTTAGCTTAACGTGCCGAAATTTGAAGATATTCACCGCTTCGTTGTAATCTGAAGAACAGAATATTTGCCTAGCTTAACTCAGAACTTTTAAGGATATTTGATAATTCAACTGAAAATGTACTCAAAATATTTCTACTATAATTATAAAGACTTAAAAACCTCAACTGATTATCTGCAAACCAAATCACTAGATGCATTCTATCTCCATTGTAAAGTACATGTTAGTTGAGACAGTTGATCAATATTATACCCTGTAGGATGAGGGGGCAAAAGGAGAAATCCATATTTCCCATTTCTGAAAATGTATTGCAAGCTTTTTCATATTTGCAAAAATGAGAGAACACATGCATTTGCGCCAACAAATACATAGCCTTCTATTTGTTGGTAATATGCATGAAGGCAAACAAAGTAATACTAACTAGTAATAGTCCAGAGTACAAGCACTGGCGGGATAGGTAACAAGAATCGTTATAAATAACACAAATCCTCAGGATGTAAAAATTAAAACATACTAAATTTTTTATTCTACATGCATAACAATTGCATACCATTTATCTACTGTTTATTTACAGCAAGGCTACTTATTTCTTTATGAGTAGGAATTTTAGCACATGACAGGACGAAGCTACTCGTCCATGCATGGAGCAGAAGGATTACAGATGTATGTTAGTGCCGAAATTTAAATACTAGCAAATTCATTGTTCTGAAGTCTAGACTAGACTGATTCATTACTGGAGCAGAGCTGTAGTTCACAGTAAACAACACCATTGCATATAATATAAGGGCACAATTAATAATCACCCATAAAATCATTTGACATAACCCTTACTAACATCACCTAAACATTCCGAATTTAACACACAAGCATGCCAGAAAAAATAACGAGATCAACAACACATATGAGATTTATGAAAATATCAGTCCAAGGAATATACTCATGATGAACATTCAGATGCATCTCTGCACTGCTACTATAAACTCCTTTCATCCCAAAATATAAGTATTTAAGATTTGATCATGTCATACTTATATTTTGGAACGGAAGGAGTACCTCATGTACACAACCATTGCAACGCCATCGCCTAACTAAGCATGCTGAAACATTAAAACTTGATCAATGACACAGACTTGAGATATATGAAAAATCAGTCCAACAAGATAATCTAGGGCGACATTCAGATGCCATCTATATATGCACGGCCACGTAATAAGGGAGACGAAAGATAAAACCAGCACAGATACTACTGCAAACTTGTTAGTGACACGCAAAAGAACAGAAATGGAAATGATTAACCGGTGGGAACCGGAGGGGGCCGGGTTAATCAGAGCCGGCACACTGCTGGCACAGAGTCGCGCGGGCAGTTCTGGCGTGTCGCCATACATCGATCACATGAGAAGGAAGGGCCGTGTGGCTGCTTGCAAGAGTGCAGTCGTCACGTGAACAGGTGGTGATGCAGAGAGCGTGGATTCCGAGGTGGTGAAAAAGAAAGAACTGCTGTCAAATGACCATGTCAGCAAGTTTGCTGCGCGCATATCTCCAGCCCCGTCCCGACAAGGGCAGTTCACGTGGGAGCAGCTCCTCCCCTGCTGCTGCTACCTCTCTCATGCATCTGTCTCCCTCATTCCTCCCTCATCTCTCTCTCCCTTCATGGATACCCCGTCCCGTGCGCAGGAATCCTAAATAAGCAAAGCTACACATAACATCCCCCCTCCCCCTGGATCTTTGATGGTGAGTGGTGAGTGGTGACAATCCTAACCCTAACGCCCAGGCATCCGTCAAATCCTCACTACCCCTCTAGACTCTAGCCAAGCATTTCATCATGACTCAATCATGCCCAGACCAAAGGGTACAATTCATAAAGAACCGTAAATAAACGGAAGAAACAAGAACAAGAATCTATACGATCGATGGTGACCTATCGAGGAAATTAGCATGCAGGAAAGAGAATGGCGTGGACCTAGAGAAGAGGGTGCCGCAGTCGCATCGGTACTCGCGCGTGCCGCAGGTCTTGGAGTGCGCCTTCCAGTCGGACTGCACGGCGTAGCGC
>BCLH01000185.1:209508-235536 GCA_001602315.1 Zoysia pacifica | reverse complement strand
TGTCGGGGCATTATTTCGCTTTTGCGGGGCGCCAGAGGCAATGCGCGTGTGCTGCGAACTCACGCGTGCGGTTGGCGCAGCCGGAGACCGTGCGACGGTGCCCGGCGGTGAGTGGAGGCGGCGGCGTGCAGCGGCGTGAAGCCTCACGGTAGGTGATTTGGTCGTGCCAGTGAACTAAGGAGGTAGGGTGGGCGGCGGTGGTGCCGTGGCCCCAGTCGGACCAGTGTCTTGGTGACCGGCGGCGAGCAATTTTGGCGGCGTGGCGGTGGCGGAGGTCAGACGGAATTCGCGAAATTGGTCGTGAGGGAGCGGTAAACTGACCTACGAGCTGCGGCGGGAGCACAGCGAGGTCGAGGAGCTGCTCGGGGGGCTTTTATAGGCGACGAGGCAGCCTGAGGAGCGAGGCGCGGCAGCGACTGGTCAAGGCGGGTAGGTGGCCGCAGTTATGGAGGATGGGCGAGCTCTCACGTGCGAGTGACGAAGGATGACGCTGCGCCGGGGCTGTGGATGATGCGCGGAGCAGGTAGCATGGGCGGCGTCCCGTCAATCAACCGGCGTCCGTCGAGCGACGACGACACGGTGGAGCTGCTAACATCGAGCTCGCGCGCGGACGCGACGCGACGAGGCGGGATGGGACGGGCGGCACTGTGCGTGATGAGAGAAAGCGTGACGTTGAGCTTGCGTGGCAATGGAAACGGCTCGAGGAAGACGACGCTTCCCCAGGCCGTTCGCGCGCGTGGGGCCGGGCTGAGAAAAAAAAAGGGGAGGAGGCAGCACGGCTAGGCCGGAGGGGGGGAGCGGGCGCGGACGCGGCCCAACGCGAAAATCGGGTTTTCCTTTTTCTTTTTTAAAGCAGCTCCAAATTCAAATAAAATCAAATAAATTCGAACAAATTCAATAAATCCAAAAAAGAAAAATTCCACTCAAGCACTTGTCAAGATTCAAATTCAAATTTAAATTTTTCCTTTTTGAGTCTATCCATTATATGAGATTTTTCTATTAAAATAAAAATAAAAGACGGGTGTAGAAAATAGAAAATTGCTAGAGAGTTTTATTTATTTGGTCGGAATTTTGAGGGTATCACAGAATTATGAAATGCTGCAATCACTTTAGTCTGGAGGTTTGCATCATTACCCAACCAAATTCTGTTTTTATAACGAAGCAGTCCTTCCTTGAAAGAAAAGTGATGTATCGCAGCTGGATACACTGACAATTTCAGAATCATATCAGAAGCCTTCTCGTCAGTATTATAAGAAGCAATAACTTCAGACAACCAAGCAGGTGTGCAAGAAGAAGTCAAAGAGTATGACTGATGCTTTCTACGAGACAAGGCATCAGCAGCTGAGTTGTCAGAGCCTTTTTTGTAAACTATCTTGTATTGAAGCCCCAACAACTTAGTAAACACCTTCTGCTGCCAATGAGTATGAAGTCGTTGGTCATTCAGATGAGATAAGCTTTTCTAGTAAAGATGGTGAATTCCCCCAACTCTAAATAAAACTTCCATTGTTCAACTGCCAACAGAATTGCCTCTACTCTTTTTCATATGTAGACAACCTACTGTATTTAGGACCCGAAGGTTTGCTAATGAAAGCTAAAGGATGTTGATTCTGCAAGAGTACAGCACCAACTCCTTTATCTGAAGCATCAGTTTCAATGGCGAAGGGTTGAGAGGAGTCAGGGATGCCCAACACAGGAGCTGATGTCAGTGCCTGTTTCAGAGTAACAAAGGCCTAATTCTGTTCATCAGTCCAGATAAACAAGGAATGCTTCGTAAGTAGATCAGTCAGAGGCTTGGCAAGAATGTCAAAATGTCTGACAAACTTCCTCTAATAACCTACTAACCCCAGTAAACTGCGAAGTTCTTTGACATTTGAGGTTGAGACCAAGACAGAGCAGCATCTATCTTTGCAGGGTCAGTAGCCACACCCTGATGGCTGAGAATGTGACCCAAATATGTAATCTTTGCTTGGCAAACTTGCATTTGGACAACTTCAAAACCACTTATCAGCAGCTAATAACTCCAACACTTGACGCAGATGCACCAAATGCTGCTCATAAGAAGGACTGTAGATAAGGATGTTGTCAAAGAAAACAATAACACATTTGCGGCGCAATGGTTTTAGAGTTGCATTCATAGCACCTTGAAAGGTAGCTGGAGCACCAGTTAAGCCGAAAGCCATCACTCTAAACTCAAAGTGGCCAAAACGATTTTGAAAGGCAGTTTTGAATTCCGCTCCTTCTTTAAGACGAATCTGGTGAGAGCCTGCAGTTAAGTCCAGTGAAGAAAACCAGGCAGCAGAACTCAGTTCATGAACCAGTTCATCAAAAATAGGAATAGGAAACAGTGCTTTCCTTGTCAAGGCATTCAAATATCGATAATCAACACAAAAGCGATAAGTGTTATCCTTTTTCTTGACAAGTAGCACAGGAGAAGAAAAAGCACTAACACTAGGTTGTATCAGCCCTTTATCAAGCATCTCTTGCACTTGTCGTTCAATCTCATTCTTAAGTGTAGGAGGGTAACGATATTGTCTGATGTTCACTGGTGTTGCACCTGGAACAAGAGGGATAGAATGATCACAAGCCCTGGCAGGAGGTAACTCAGTTGGAGAAGCAAAGACTGAAGCAAACTTCTCAATGAGTAAGCCCACATCTGCAGGGTACACTTCTGAAGAATTGGAATTGTCTGCAACAGAAGTAGCATAGCATTGCAACAACATAACATGAGCAGCTGTATCAGAAGTCAAGCCCTGTAAAATGGCTGAAGAACCATGATAAGTAATGGCCATCCACTTGTGAAACCAATGAACACGCATGGGGCTATATGATGCTAACCAATCTATACCAATCCAAGATCATAAGAAGACAGTGGAAGCACTTTCAAATCTGCAGAAAACTGGTAACCGACCATGGACCAGTTAATAGCAGGAAAGAAATGCTTGCAAGTTAAAAGAGAACCATTAGCCACTTGCACTGCTATAGGAGAATGCAATGTCTGCATGCCACTCAATTGCATTGCCACCAAAGAACTGATGAAGGAGTGTGAACTGCCAGAATCAATGAGGACCAACATGGGAATGCCCTGAATATCTCCCAGCAACTTGAGGGTTTGAGTTGCATTAGAACCCTGAAATGCAGCAACTGACAAAGCCATAAACAGTTGTGCTCCGGAACCTGCAGAATCAGAGCCAGCATCTCCAGGGTCATCAAGAGATAACAAATCCCATACCCCCTGAAAGACATGTAACTGAACTGCATTAGAACATTTGTGGCCCTTCGACCATTTTTCAGCACTTTTGAAACATAAGCCACGAGCATGATGAAATGCTTTAAGATTTGCCTTTTCAGCTAATTTTTTACTGTTATCAACAATTGTTTTCTCCTCCACACCAACCGGAACCACTGAACGAACCTGTGAGGGGGATAATGGTAAAGGCAACGGTACGCCTTTCTCACGTGGTGTACGCTTGAAGAAGGAACAGCTGTCAGGCTTAGGCAAATCCCGACGACGAACTGGAGTAGACACCTTATCCTGCAACATAGCAAGAGTACATGCTGCATCGAGATCGTTCGGTCGCTGAGCCAAAACGATCGAGCGAATGTCATCTTGCAGCCCATCAATGCAACGCATCATGTAATACACAGGATCAGTCGATGATTCGTAAGCACGAAGTTGATCGATCAATTCAGAAAACCTCTCGACATAATCAACCACTGAAGTTGTCTGACAGATCTGAAATAACTGTCAAACCAGTAACTCGTACTGATCACGACCAAAATGATCGAGAACCCAATCACATAGTTGACGCCAATCTGCAGATTTAATCTGACGATCGACAGACTGAAGCCAACGTGCTGCAGCACAGGTGATGTGCATGGCAGCCACTCGCACCCAAACAGAAGAAGCGACCGAATACATCTCAAAATATGTTTCAGCGCGTGAAATCCAGAGGCGAGGATTCTCCCCATCAAACTCAGGAAAATTCATCTTAGGTAGACGGCCAAGGAACAAATTATCACCGGCCGAAAACTGTCGAAAACCTGAGAATTCCTGAGACCCACCAAAACCGCGACCAGATGGGTGCGAAACAAGGATAGATGGATCCTTGAATGCATCCGAAGAAGGTATGACAGTCTTACCACTGCGATGAGCATGATGCATGACTTGTCAGAGCCCGACGGAGACAACTCTGTCTGCGGCGGAGCCGAAGATGTACCACCCAGCAACGGCGTTGACGACGCATCGACCGGACTTGCCACCTCGCGCTTGAGCACCGTGTGCAGCTTGGCGACTTTGAGCTTGATCGACGACATGAACTTGTCCACTTTCTGTTGCCAGGAAACCAAGTTGGCCCCATGTGCCTCCGTTGTCGCCTCGAGAGCTGCCACACGAGCGTCCTGCTTCTGTGTTTCCGCCGTGAACCGCACGTCCCAGGATTGCTGCTGGTTCTGGAACACCCGATCAATGTCGCCGCGGATAACCTTCGCGAGTTCCTCGATGGCGAGCTTGATGACAGGGTCCATGGCACCGAGTGAGCGCTGCAATCGCGTGTAGTGATCGTGAGGTTCCAGGACTACGCAACCGAATCTGGTACCAAGTGTTAGCAGCCTTCCGATTAGAACTGCTTGAGGAAGAAGAAAGGAGAGGCAGGGTAGGTAGAAGAAGCAGGGGAATCAGAGGAGAACAGAATTGGCAGGGAAGATGCTTATCTCATTAACCAACTCGTCCTTCGGCTTAGCCAACACCGGTATTTATACAAGCACGCACGCTCGGTAGCTCATGCTTACACGGCCCACTCCGGCCGATACACACGTGAATTCAGTTTAGCGACGCGCTGAGTTCCCGCCTTGTTTCGTGCCTGCAGCTGTCGCCCTGTCTCCTGTGCCGGCAGCTGCTCTTCCGGGTGAGAAGCAGGTGTGACATAGCAATATCTTGTGCCACCGGTCAGGATGAGGAGAAACATGGTGCAGCCCCACCTGGCTTAGACTTGCAAACCAGAACTGCCTTGCAAAGGGGCAGGCTACAAAAAAGTCATTGATGGTTTCTTGCTCTTGATCACATAGCAAACAACACTTGAAAATGGAAGTCTGATATGGGCTTTTCTTAACCCTGACAAAGTACAAAACACATGTCATAATGAATCACACAACCACCTAGTGCATGTTGTTTGGAAGAATGAAGCAAGAAATGCTTCCTGCCGCTCCCATCAACAGCTAGCTAGAGAAGTGACCGATGGCATAATTTGATGCATCACCCAAGTGCACTCTAGCTGTTTTTATGACATAGATGATTAAAATTAGGATTTTTAGTCGTGTTTAAATTATTCCTTTTTTATTTTTATATAATCATCTAAACAAACAAAACTTTTATAGAGGTAACAAATAAAGGCTAGGAGTAGCTTGGTCAGGGGCTTGCACTATGTTTTAATTTCATAAATTGATCTCAGCTTTAGTAATAGAGGTTAATGTTTTGCACTTCAATCTCCCTAACTAATTATTTTGTATCCTGTTGCAAGTAAGAAACATGGCACCTCCACCGGCGTTGACCAAACTCAAAGAAAGCACCCTAAAACTGAGAAGAAAGGGAACAGATATGCAGTGACTACGGATGTTAACAAGCAACAAGACCAAGGAGGAGGCCTGGGAAGTCTTAGAATCTTGTATTGTGCCCTGCAGTCTTCTTGTTCCATATCTGACAATGAGGTTCGGGGAGTACTTCATAAAGAGAGAGGTTCAGTGACAGTTCAATTAGTTTAGTCCTATGCTAATGAACTGATAGAACTAAGTAATTCTGTCGATGTATAAAAGTTTTAGTCTTGGAGATCCATTCAACATCATTTTGTGTTTGCATGGTGAAAAATCACTACAAGAAAATAAATTTTTAGTTACTAAGTTTTAGTGACCAAGAAATTTGGTCACTAAAAATGATAAATAGTGACCAAAATTTGATTATTATTGTTGACATACATTTTTAGTGACCAAAATATATGCTCATTGGTTGATAAATGTATTTACTTACCAAGGGTTCTCTAGTTGCTATAGAGTTTTAGTGACCAACATATCTAATTGTTGGTTACTATATATATAGTGACAAGGTTTTAATAACCAAAATGCGACCAATACTTTTAGTGACAATTGTTATAGTGAATACTTTTACACATATTGTGAACAAGTATCTTGGTGACTAAAAAATATTTTTCTTGTAGTGAATGCTTGAGGCGATGTGCCATGAGTTGCAACTCTCAACAGTTGGAGTTACAAGTAAATAATCAGTTCATTACAATGGCAGATAAGGTAGTAGTTTTTGAGTGAATTCTCCTGTTGTCGATGCAATCATTGCAGGTGGATCAATCCCAGCTGCTGTGACTTTTATCCTTGTTGTCAGGATGGCATGTTTCCTAGTGATGAATGCTTAGCAGATTAGTGTTACAACTGATTATACAGGCTCATTGCAAGACTGCTAGAATATTGGAAGGAACATTATGAGCTTAGCTCTGATGGACTGAAAGTGAGTGCAAGCTTGATCTTTCTGCAGTACTTCTCCTTGACAACGCGGTAAACTTCCAGGGGTAGGCTGCCTTCCTGAAGCATAGGCTCCAGTGGTATGCTAAAAGTTGAGGAATACATAACAAGAAAAAATAGTAAGGCAGCTGATTCAAAGTAAGCTTACGTTCTTTATTACATCCCATGTAGTATAGATATTTCCCTACAGTAATTACACAGGAGTATTTATTTGAAAATGCCAGGACTGGACCCAAGAAGATGAAGGGTCGTCTCCAACTGTTGATTTTCTTTGAAGAAGTGCATCAGTGTGACCAGAAATGCTCAAATATCGTATCTGGGTTACACAAACGAGTTTGATGTCATTACCTAGAGTCAGGTATGTTGCAATTTAAGTAATTATATGTGCTCTAATAATGGTTTTATGTCTAATCATGGCGATTTTTATGGTGTTGGTCACTTGGATGCCTTACGACCGGCATGAGATTCTTAATATGTTGGTATTTGTTATGGTATAGGTCACTTGGATGCTTACGATCGGCATGATATTCTTAATAACTTGGTATTGAAAAACGATGACACCCAAACAGGGCCTGAGTGTGCTGCATGCATCCAGCTATACCTTTATTTGGAAAGGTCATTCTCCTTGTCTCCTAGCTAGCCGTAATGCATGTATTACATTTATTGAAATAGATATGTATGATCTGTTCAGTATTCATAAAACTAATATATAAATAAAGTGATACATATCTCTACTAATACTTTGCATGCAATGAAGATAAAAAAGGTGGAGTTTGTTTTTTTTATTTCATTTCTAACAATTATACTGTATTTTGAGGAATTTTATAGCATCAACTACATCTTGCATGCAAGGAAGAACAATGTAATCGGATACAAGTATATGCTATTTCTATGGTTTTTTTTCTAGGAGGATTTTAATTTTGAATCTTTTTAGTAGTAATTGATTGTACATAATTATAGACACCGGTAGACAATAACATATTGCTTGTACATATATGTATCTTTTTTTGTAGGAATTGAATGTACATATCTACATTATTTCTATGGTGGAGAAACAAAAAAAAAAATGAGTTGGTGGTAGAGGCATGGTGCATGCTGCAGCAGCTCCAGTGAATTGCCAGCATGGTGCAATGGACTCATCCACTGAGTTGTACTTTTATGTCAACAACGCTCCCCCCGCTCCACTATCTAAAATAAGTTGGTGGGTACAGGCATGATGCATGCAACAATAGCTCTAGTGAATTGCCAGCAGTCTGCAACCTGGGTTGTTCTTTTCTGGCAAGAACTCACCCCGCTCCATTATTTAAAATGAGTTGGTGGGTAGAGGCATGGTGCATGCAGCAGCAGCTCTAGTGAATTGCTAGCAGGCTGCAATGGAGTCACACACTGAGTTGTTCTTTTGTGCCAACAACGCTCCCCCTGCTCCACTATTTAAAATGAGTAAGTGGGTAGAGGCATAGTGCATGCAGCAACAGCTCTAGTGAATTGCCAGCATGCTGCAACGGACTCTCCCACCGAGTTGTTCTTTTCTAGCAACAATGCTCCCCCACTCTACTATTTAAACTGACTTTGTGGGTAGAGGAATGGTGCATGTAGTAGCAGCTCTAATGAGTTGCTAGCAGGCAGCAACAGGCTCACCCACTGAGTTGTTCTTTTGTGGCAACTACTCTTCTCCTGCTCCACTACTTCAGTTCTACACTCCTCTCTATGTCCGACCGGCTTCAGCCTTATTTCTCTGCTCCTCCAGTCCTTTCTCCTTCCCATTCACGTGAGAAGCAAGGATCCATGGCGGCGAAGGGCAGTTTGAGGTCTCCTATCATCATCTCTGATGACAAACCGGCGGGGCCGGTTGGTGGCGGCACGGACGACATCGCAAAGCCAAAAGCAAATGAATCGGCAGAGGGATCCAGCCGCAACAACAACACAGAAACTCGGTGGCCGGAATGACTTCCTGATTGCTTTGTCGTCGACGTGGAAGGTCGCTGCAGTGATGGTACAGTGATACTGGTATGTCTCCGTCCATCCCTTCATCTTTCTCAACCTCCTCCTGTCCATGTTAGGCACGACGCTTTCCATTGTCGTGCTCTTCGTGCCTAAGTGCACCGCGCTTGCCTGCTCTTTGCCTTATTTTATTTGTTTTTGTACGTGCGCACATATGCATGTAGGATTAGACCTGCTTGGCTGGCTTCACCTTCAACTCAAGGGCTGAAGTGGAAGAACGCTGCTCTTCTGGATCATTGAAGCGCGCTCTTGACTCAAAAGTCACGCTAGTCACGCTTGACGACATGAGGACGCTTCAGGTGAGTGAGCTCTGCCGATAGGTAATGTACTGCTTTTGCTTATCTGACAGAGATGTGTTTGACCTCATTTCCGTGAGATCGATGCATGTACAGGGGAAGTACCAGTGGCTGAGGGCATATCCTTCATGCTAGAGATCAGGGCCAGAGGGAAGAACTTGAGCAAAATGTTCAAGGTAAATATAATCTTGCAGCTAGATCACTTTTACTACTCCTTGCTTGATGTGTTTATCAGTGCAGTTACTAATTTCCTGAAGTGTGTGCCTGCAGCACTACTTCCATGCCAAGGAGCAGATGGTTGAAATCTTATCTGGCATCAATATCATATCTTGCTCTCTTTGCAGTTCTATGCTAATCCGAGCAGAGGAGTACGCATTGCAACCAAATCTAATTTCATGCGCTACATGTATGATGGTGTGATACCTGAACACACCAACCCCCTCCTGTCCTCCTTGTAGATCATCGTGCAGCTAGAATTTCATTTTCATGAGCTGCCACAAGGATGGGTAACTCAAAGAGGACCTCGAGTTCTTAAGGGGATCTTGCCCACCAGCCCAATTGGCTTGAGCATGTATGCCTCAATTGGTGAATATTGTAACTGTTTGAACAATCCCATGCTAGTAGCCAAAGAAAAGTGTGCGCAACTTAAAATTTAGCTTATTGGAATCAACATATTTCCTGATTAATTATTTTATACGAAGAAAGAATGAAAGAATATATCAAATTATCACATAAGTACGAACCGGTTGTTACAATATGGGCTTTGGCATGTAGGAGGGCTTTTTTCTCGAACATGTAGAATGTCGTTTTGTTCTGGTTCTGTTTTTCTCAAGCGAGGTGTCCTGTGTGGGTTTGGGAGGTGTGGTGTTGTATTGTATACTTTCTTTCTTCTTAATGAAATGATAGCAGGTCTCTTACGTATTAAAAAAAAAAGGAGACCTACATATCATTAAATTAAGCAAAATAAAAAAAGCTAGAGCCCATACAAAGAAACCCACCATATACGCAACACACATAGAAGATCAGAACAAACATGCATCCTCCAACCTCGGCCAACAATCTCTAACTCATGTTGGACCACACAGTCAGGAAAGATAAACCTCTAGCACCAGCTACCTCCCATATGCGACGTTCATCCTCTGCGCATTCAACTGCTCTTGCTAGATTTGGCTCTCCACCCTCAAAGACATAGGTATTACAGTTTATCCAAAGATTCCAAGCTCCAAGAGTTGTCGAGGAGTTTAACATCCTGACAGAACCACGCCTCCTGCCTTGCTTATCTGCATGCATTAGCTAATGGTCCGGCCATTCCCGTGCTGCACTCTGCATGCACCTGATCACCAGCAGCCTGCCACCTAATGACATGACTACTTTTATCCTAAGCACCAACATAAACACATCACATTGACTACATGCAACCTATGCGAATCAAAACATAAGCGAGTCAGAATTAGTGATAACATTCTCCAGCGGGATTCAATATCTTGTTTGACAGGATTGTTAGTTCTAAATCACACTAATTCCCATAGGATTAACTAGCTTAATGACATGAACACCAAATAAACTTGAAGTACTAACCTTAATACTATTCTTGCGTTATGAATCTTGAGGCAGCTCACGGATCCTATCATCTTTCTTTCTCTCTTAGCGTCCTGCAATGGTCGGACTTGATCTTCAACCACCATTCACGCCTCTCGATCGCTAGAGTACAGAAAACCCTTTCTAAGGCCTAGTTATGTGTTAATTACGTCATTAGAGAACAGGGGCCCTTCTCATAGGCGTGGGGCAGCTGGGACCAAGCCAAAAGGTTGGAAAGTCACCCCCCATCAGGGTGTGATTAGTGGTTATTAATGAGTCATTAAATCTAATAAGCTGGTTATTCTGGGCAAGCCAGAGATCAATTCTAACATTCTCCCCCTTGATCGAAAGGCGTAATCTTAACATCTACTTCTCAATAAAGATGTTACACCAAAGTAAAGCGTTCCAATAACAAATAAAGTGTCATCGAAACTTCAGTGCTCATAGTGTACATTCTTTATTTTGAAATAGAACATCGCTCATACTTAGTGGGGAACGGCATGTACACTAATGGTCCAGTGTGCAGTTTGTTCTCATTTATTCTCATGTGCACATATACAACAGAAAACAAACTTCTTTCCGGGATGTAAATTTGAGATCCCACTTAAAACTATAGGCTTGTGATAAATCTTTATGCTAGCAACATCAGAAATATGCCTACAGTAATTGATACTTGATATACTCGATATACTTATTTCTCACATAATATCTAATACTTAAATGAGCATCAACCATAACCTTTGAGTATTATACATTAAACATTAATTGATCCTGGATTCTTTCACCTTGTCTTATGTTTGACAGTACCACAGACATGTTACTCGAACAAAATTGCACTCTTACATAATAGACTAGGATAGAATTTTCTTAATCTAAGTTTCTTAAACTTAATTCAAATTTTGACATGCCCAATTCACTTGCATCACTAATGATGCCTTAAAAAATTAGTTGGAGCCATCCACAATACGGTTCTCTGCCCGCTGGAGGTATGATTCCGATCTTTGAATCGAATTGGATTTTTTATCTGATACTCATGTGGATTCTTAATAGAAACACCCCTTGCAACTTTAGATGACTTGTAAGGATGTCTAATGATGCCTTAAAAAATTAGTTGGAGCCATCCACAATACGGTTCCCTGCCCGCTAGAGGTATGATTCCGATCTTTGAATCAAATTGGATTTTTTATCTGATACTCATGTGGATTCCTAATAGAAACACCCCTTGCAACTTTAGATGACTTGTAAGGATGTCATTGAAACTCCTCATACATAGACATGTAATACATTAGTGCTTTGCTCGTAGCGCAAATATTTTCTTAATAAGATTTCAGGAGTTCAATCTTGAACTAAGTTCTGTCAAAATCCCAGATTAAACAACTATAAGGGCTCTTAGTAACTCAATGGCTTAGAAAATACACTTATTGCCATCAATAAATAAAAGCATGACAGAGTGATTACGTTATCCTTATTATCCCCGTATCTTTAGTACTCTGTCAAGTAAAATTATTTATACCTCATTTTGGACTTATCTCAATACATTAGACATTCTAGACATAATTGAGAACTTATCCCTATTCCTTATAATAAAGATTATTACTTAACTTTATTTGAAGAGTCGCCATTATTTTGTGAACCATGACAATTCACAGAAACTAATGTTGATTGAAAGGCTAACTTAATTATCATGAGATAATCTACTCTCCCCCTCAAAATGTGGATTAAATGAAAAACCACATTTCGACTAACTCTCATGATACTTCAAAGAGCATAAGAGAATATCATAACATCATGTTATGTTGGCAACATAATAATCAATCTTAGTCTTTGCCAACTTTCTTTACGAGCACACATTATTCTTAAACTTAGTTATAGCATACACATGCTTTATAGTCACTAACTTAATATGCTCAAAAGAGTGTATGTTTTCATGATCAATATTATGAACTTTTCAAGTTCTACTAATGAATGCTAAAGAATTCAATATAATGGAAACTAGAAGATTGCTCCCCCAGATTCAAGTGAACTAGGAGATTGCTCCCCCAGATCTTAATTGGCATGATCAAAAGAAAACAAAACACCTCCTTAGATTATTCCCATCTGATGATTGACATATAAAAGATCCAAAGATTTTCATAAATGTCCTAAATTATAAATATCTTAGCCGATGAGACATCATTTCTTATTTACATATGTGTACATATGCATAAATATTTGGGAAAAATAAAACCTTATGCTTTAGCATGATAAGAACAACCAGAAACATCTAGTTGCAACATAACAATAGGGATAACAAAACTAAATCATAAAGGACATCATAGGTATGAACAATTATAAATTATGAATAATAAATAAGCCATAATAATAATCATATGATGATAAAACTTATGTAAATAATTAAAACTTATTAACTTCGAATCACCATTGGGCAGAAACGAAGGTTACTTAAAATTAGAGACAATCATTTAAAAGATAGATTGACTCATTCATAAATATCACAAACAATGTTGGTCAGTATGCGATCATCATTAATAATTAATTGCAATCATTATAGTTATGAAAAAATACACACAGAGTGCTTAGATATACCTAAATATCATAAAACAATCTCATAACATAAATTTCTAAATGACATAAATTTCTAACAACACTTCCCGTTGGTTCTATCTTTATTAGAAAAAATCTAAATGGAGACAAAGATGTCACATAATTATAATCTTGTAACGACATATAATCTCTAACGGCGACTTCCCATTGGTTCCGTCTCAGTCAGAAAATTCTTATTTATATTGAAATATAAAAGGTGTCATATGATATTACGCTATTTACAACTTATAGCCTAACGAGATATGACTTATTTACCACAAAATAGTGATCACAATTTCTTAAGACTTGATACATTAAAAAATTAGTTAAACTCAGCAAAAGTTAATGACACCTGACCATAAACAACGTTGGTTAGTATATGGCCACGGTCATGAGACAAAACATAATTGCTAAGTACTGATGATTGCTATTTTCATAATGCGGAAGCGTAAACAAGAAACATTAAATAAAATATCCATAGAATCTTAGGCAATAAATAATTCTAATGGTATATTCATAAAAATAAATCAAAACATTATTGTATATTCATATAAATGAATATAAACACTAATAGTCTAAGTCCAGTGAACCTCAAAATATGGTCTCAATTGTTTACATTAGATACCCATAATTCATAAGTTAAGAATTATCAAAATCTTATTTACTAATAAATTTAATAACCTGTAATCATAGCGATGTTGGTCAATCATGGATCATCAAAATTAAATTGCATTATTATTCTAAAACTACTATAGAGTAGTCAAAATTTTCCTGTAGAGTCTACACGCTAGATGGTACAAATAAAACTGAGAGCGCCCTAAATAATTGCTCAACTAATAAAATAGTCTCATCATAAGAAAAGGCTATAAAAGAACATAAACGACATATATACATGTCCCCAAAACCACACTCAAATGTAGGAAATATTCTTAAAATGATACCATAAATTGTGGTAGAGGGAAATATATCATTTTTTTAGTTCATAATCCTTACATTTTAGTGCCTCAATAAAAAACTTAAAATATTGCACTAAAATATTATTACATCAATCACGATCTAAATGCACTAGTTATTTTGACCCCTTATCAAATAGAAGCCACATTATTCATAATCTCTAAAAACATAAGATATTCTCAAATAAATTTCTCGTTGGTTCCATTTAATAAGAGAATAAAACTTAATATGGTGTATTTCTCAGCATTGATGCACATCGTAAGTTGGCTTAGGAAGTTGGGATTTTCGGTTGAACACGACTGAGATGTATTGAGTCCCTTTTTTCTGTTCTTTCATTCATGTCTTAGATTTGGGGATTTTCTTTTGGGGTTTGCTCGGATCTGAGGAAAAACATGAGGGATTGGTTGGAGTTCTGTGGATCCGTTATGCCCCTTTCTTTTACATGTTCTGCCAAATCCATATAACCCTAACCCTGACCATCAAATCCGAATCTTAATCGTGCCAAAACCGAACCTAATCGGAGCTTAGGGATCATGCAAAGGCCAGATGGCTCTGATACCAAATGTTAGTTCTAAATGACACTAATTCCCATAGGATTAACTAGCTTAATGACATGAACACCAAATAAACTTGTAAGTACTAAGCTTAATATTGTTCTTGCGTGATGAATCTTGAGGCAACTCACGGATCCTATCATCTTTCTTTCTCTCTTCGCGTCCTACAATGGTCGGACTTGATCTTCAACCACCATCCACGCCTCTCTTGATCGGTAGAGTACAGGAAACCTTTTCTAAGGCTTAGTTATGTGTTAAGTACGTCATTAGAGAACAGGGGCCTTTCTTATAGGCGTGGGGCAGCTGGGACCAAGCCAAAAGGTTGGAAAGTCACCCCCCCATGAGGGCGTGATTAGTGGTTATTAATGTGTCATTAAATCTAATAACTTGGATATTCTGGGCAAGCCAGAGATCAATTCCAACAAGGATGCCAAAATACAGACT
This sequence comes from Zoysia pacifica, assembly GCA_001602315.1. Taxonomy (NCBI): domain Eukaryota; kingdom Viridiplantae; phylum Streptophyta; class Magnoliopsida; order Poales; family Poaceae; genus Zoysia; species Zoysia pacifica. The sequence goes on along the minus strand of BCLH01000185.1, from coordinate 220,604 downwards.
TTTAGAACAAGGTACAGAGAGTTGGCATCGCATCAATGGAGATTTTTATCTGGCTGTGGATCAGGCCTTGGCTGAGCCCTGGCGGTCTCAGAGGCAGAGCCGGCCCTGGCCTAGTGCAAGCGATGCCGCCGCACCGGGCCTCCATGAATCAGCGGGGCCAGATCTGAGCACATGTGTAGATATATGTCTACTCTTTAAAAAGCACAGTTTTTTTCTACATACACACGGTAAAATATCCCCAACAGAGGTGGATTAGGCTAGGTGCACGCGTAAAATGCATCTAGAGTTATCCCTTTCTACAAATCTGACGGATAAAATCTCTCCACTGATACCCCTTATAAATCTAATGCATGAGTTCTTCCGGATATCCCAAATCTTGGCCCACACAGATCATTGTTAGTTAACAAAAGACAACTACCTGAAACAAATATATGAGGTCCAAGGAAAGTTGTTAGAAAACAAAATAAATTCATTTTAATATTAATATATTATTTATTAAGTTAATATTTTTTTTTAAACCATAGCATTAGCACGGACATTGAGACTAGTTAGCTTAAGGTTTAGCTCATTACCACAAACATGAGTCAGAGGTGGCTGTGGCTGGGGAAATACTGATCATGGAGGACACGATGCTATTTGGTGATCATGCTCCTGATTGTTGCAGTAACGGTAGCCTATACAACTATGGCATCGGTCCAGCTCACATCAGAGGCCAAGGGCAGGATGCAGGATCGCCATCCAACCAGAACAATGGGAGGAAGATGTATGACAGATGAACTAAGCACTTGACATTGATCGTGCAGATTACATGAAGAAAGAGAAAGAGGATCTCTGTTGTGAAATCTGTGCTTAGGAACTGTTAGCACCCTATGATCTCTCACAGAAGTATGGAGGAAAGATGAAGAATCAGAGGGGATTGGGGAAGAAGAAAGGGAGAGAGAGAGAGAGGAAGAACAGAGGATAGGGGAAATGATTTTGTTATGATTATTGTTACCGCCTGACAGGCGAATGATCCTTTTTATCATTACAACCACTCGGCCAGCTAATCATGCGAGCAGGCATGTAGCTTAGGCCCACTCATTCCCACTCACCCGATGACTTTGTCCTGATGCACATGCCGTGATGCTGTCCAATTCCGGCATGCAGGTGGGAGAGAACTGTTAGAGACTTCAGTAGGTACTGGCAAAGGTTGTAACTTGCCAGGATAAGCAGCATGATTAGGCTTAGCCTGGTGACAGATCTGACAATGAACCACAACCTGGTGAACTACAGTTTTCATACCTTTCCATGCAAAAAACTGTTTCAGTTTTCGTAATGTCACTGGTGAACCAGAGTGGCCACGAATGGCCAAACCAAATGCAGTTCTTATAATGCAAAATACCATCTTTTAAGCTGAAAGTGAGGCACTGATTGGGGAGATACAAGAAGTTTAGATAACAGTTCCTTGGCTTGATCATCCATAGAATAACTAGCCTGAATGTCTGATAGGACTTGAGTGCCCGATCGTTCGGTGAGTTGATAACTATCGATTGGGTGAAGTCGACCCTCACGATCCGACTACAAACAAACAGGTCGTATGCGCCTTAGCAATCGCAGAATCAACTTCGAATGGTTATTGACCTTGCCGGAACAGTAAGATCAACCTGATCACGAAAATTAATTTCTGTAAGTAATCGAAGAACAAGCAAGAACAATATATAGCAAATTTGAAATCTCTCAAATATTAGGTTTTCAAAAGCTGTCTAACAGGTGGTCGGTGGACACAACTGAAGATCAAAAAGTTTGCACAAGAACTAAACTATAACAAAAAAAAAACCCAAATGTTCCTAGTGATGGCTGAAACCTTTAAATAGGGTGGAGTACGACTAGGGGGTGTTGAGGTCATCATCAAACCCTAAGACGCGCCCCTAATGGGCTCAACTTAATACACGGGCCAATGGCTCAAGTTGGGATGACACAGCACCTTCTATATAGAAATGATGATTGGCACTAACTTCGATATGGTATAAAGGTGGGGGTGGATCTATTTGAAAGTAGACTTTATAAGCTTTTCAAAATGTACTTAAACACCCTAATTAGATTCCATATGAAGTCGTGGCTTTCATTGCAAGTTTATACTTTTCTGCAGTCCAAATCCACCGTGTGTAAATATTTCTATTGAAGTCCTCATCAGAAAGTATGATGTCCACATCAATGTCCTATTGCAAAAAAAACTAGCCTAAATGTCAGACAACCAAGTTGGAGTAGGAGCATAAATAGAATAGAGCATAGCAACATCATTAGAACCACGAGAGAGCATCAGCCACCTTATTATCATTGCCCTTTTTGTACACTACTTTATATTGCAAATCCAATACTTTGGGAAAAAAAACTTTATGTTGCCATACAGTATGCAGTCTTTGCTCATTTAGTTGTGACAGACTCCTATGGTCAGTGAAAATAAGAAACTCCCCCTGCTGTAAATAAGATCTCCACTACTGGACAGCAAGCAAAATGGCCAAGTACTCTTTTTCATAGGTAGACAAACCCCGAGATTTAGGCCCCAGTGCTTTACTCAAGAAGGCCAAAGGGTGACTCTGCTGCATGAGCACAGCTCCATCACCTAAATCACTAGCATCAGTCTCAATTGAGAATGTTTTAGAAAAATCAGGCAAAGCCAGGACAGGAGCCGACACTAAAGCCTGCTGTAGTGTAGAAAAAGCCAACTCATGTTCCTGAGTGCAAACGAATACAATATTCTTCTTAAGCAAGTTAGTAAGAGGTTTACTGATAATACCAAAGTGTTTGACAAACTTTCTATAATTGCCAGCTAATCCCAGAAAACTATTAAGTTCCTTGATATTCTGAGTTGTAGGCCAAGTAGAAATGGCAGAAACTTTGGAAGGATCAGTAGGTACTACATCCTTACTAATCACTTGTCCCAAATAAGCCACTTGATTATGAGAAAAAGAACATTTAGACGGCCTAATCTTCCACTGATCAGCAGCAAGCAACTCAAACACCTGCTGAAGATGTCTACAATGATCAAAAAGGAACTGCTGTAAATTAGAATATCATCAAAGAATACTAAGACACATTTCCTGAGCAATGGTGCCAATGTATGATTCATAGCTTTCTAAAAAGTACCAGGTGCTCCTGTCCGTCCAAAAGACATAACTCGAAATTCATAGTGGCCCAAATTAGTCTGCAAGGCAGTTTTGTGCTCTTCGCGCTCTCTGAGGAAAATCTGATGAAAACAGGCTCTGAGGTCAAGATTAGAGAACCAATAGGCACCATGTAATTCATCCAAAATTCATCAATGATAGAAACGTGTTAACAACAAAAATTGGCACTGGGGAAAACTGGAAGTATCGGTCAACCAAACTCAAAGTTCTGATTTCTACAAGCGCATTATGCCAAAAATGACTAAGTCAACCCCGGAGTGTCCGGCTCTTAACCGGAGTGTCCGGCGACACCCCTAATGTGACCAACACTAAAATGCCCTCGAGTATCTAGCAACTAGCCAGAGGGCAAAACCAGAAGTTATGGTATGCTAGATCGAAACTTCTGGTTTCGATAGAACTAAATTTATTTGAACTAAGGGCTTGAAGAAGAAGGAACAAGGAGCCAAATAATAGTTTCAAAGATTCCATGATATAGCCTTCATCGAGACCATCAAGTTAGATATATGTCTTGGCCAGTTTGCAGCCCCGACAAAACTGGAACTTTCGGTTTCACATTCTGGAACTTCCAATTTAGCAGCTCAAGGTAAGTTTCTGAACTTCAATCTCTTGCTAATTTGATGGAGTCACCGGCTCTCCACGGAATAAGGCCACCCCATCTCTATATAAAGAGAGGTCCATGGCTCGATTGAGGGACACCCAATCGTCATTTATCAAATTACTTTACATGTTTTACATTTCAAAATCCTAGCCCCTCTCTCTAACCCTAGTTCTCTTCCTCTCTCATCCCGGCAACACGTGAAGAGGGTCTGGCTGGCCTGTCGAGCCCAGACCAACCTTAGGAGGCTCTTGCCACATGGGGTCCCTCCCGGACTTGAGTAACTAGGCATTGCACTATTTCTGCAAAACCAGAACTTCTAGTTTTCACGATTTTTCCGTTCTGCTTCTGCACACGAACATGCGCGTTTGTGTCGGCTCATTTCAAGCGCCAACAGAACAGTATATTTAAATTTTTGGGTCAAAGCATTCAGATGCCTGTAATCGACACAAACACCGAGAGTTATCCTTCTTTTTCACCAAAAGAACAGGAAAAGAAGGCACTCTAACTGTGTTGGGTAATGCCACTCTGCACATCAACCTGCTTTTCAAATTCATTTTTTATAGCAGGAGAATAAGATAAGGCCTGATATTCACAGGACAAGCCCTAGCAATCAATGGTATCTGATGATCATAAGACCAGCTAGTAGGAAGACGATGAGGGTCAGTAAACAAGTGTTTGTAAGAAGAGAGCAAAGCAAGCAACTCAGGAAGAAGACTCAGTGAAGCCAAAATCAACAGTAGTAACAGAAGAAGCTTGAACTGTAAAAACTTCCCCAACAGTATTTGCTGACACAGAAGGCTGTAAACCATGAAGCATAACAGTAGCTCCTGATAAGGCAATGCCACCTACTTGTTCACCAGTCAATCTCCATAGTACTGTGAAGCTGTAACCAATCCATCCCCAATATCATGTCATAAGAAGGAAGTGGTAACACCTTGAAGTCTGAAGTAAAAGCAAAATCCGGAATGAACCAATGAACCTGATGATATTCAGTAATGCAATGCAATGTACTACCATTAGCCACCTGAACTGTCAGAGGTTTAGCTAACACAGAAATACTAGACAAAGACTGAGCTAAAGTGGCACTGAGAAATGAATGGGAGCTCCCAAATCCACTAGTAACACAATCTGATGGTCCTGAATGTGACCTAGAAAATGCAGGGTTTTAGGGCCAGTGGACTAAGACACCGCTTCCTGCGGGGTAATCACATTAAGCAGCTCCAGTGGTTGTTCAATGTCAGCACCATCAGCATCAATATGAAGCATATCCCATAACTCCTGCACAACATGTAATTGCACTGTCAAAGCACACTTGTGGCCACGCGACCACTTCTCAGCACAAAACTGACACACGAGAACAAAAATATGCTCGAAGAGAGGTCATCTTGTTGTCAGCAGAAGTACCAGCAGCATCAGCTTCACATGGAGGAGACTCCAGAGCCACCCCTGGTGACTTATCACCATGGAGAGGCAGAGGAAGTGGAAGGTGCCACGACCATAAGGCTTGGCACCAGGCTTGAACACCTCACAGCGTCATGAAGAATCTGCCTCCTCTAACAACGCAATGGGACGAGCAATATCAAGATCATGAGGGCGTTGCACAAGGATGCAAGTCATCAACAAAACATTTAGCGTAGTAGAGAGAATCATTAGCTGGTTCATAAGCTACCAATTGATGTACGAGTTCAGTAAATTTCTCCACATACTCCTTCGCCGATCCCAGCTGACGGATCAAGAACTCATGCTGGTCGCAACCAAAATGATCCTGAATGAGACAACAAAGAAAATCCCAGTAAGCAGTGCGCACACGACGTTCGACAGACTGAAGCCAACGTGTGGCCACGTCCTCAAACTACATCGTGGCCTCTTTAACTCAAAGACTATCATACATATCAAAGAAGGTCTCACAGCGGGACTTCCACATACGAGGATTCTCGCCATCGAAATAGAGAACCCTTAATTTAGGAACATTCCCAATCGAGACACAAGAAGACGAGTGTGGAGAACAGCTAAAGAACGGACCACAATCGGGTGGATCAGCGTAGTACTGAAATGCAAGTGGCATTGACGAATGCGGTTACCTATGACCGGGATATGGGCGTGGGTAAACACTGACCCAAACCCATGATCCGTGTGGTGAAGTTCGATGCAGTGCCCACCTGGGCTGTCGGCGGGAGAAATCTTGGGAGGATGCACACCTGCCAACTCAACACCTAGTCCAGACCCCAGGATACCATCCTGAGGAGGGTAATGAAGACGCTTGTCACGGTTGAGGGATGAGGACAGCTTGTCCAACTCCAACCAGACCGATGAAAGTGAAGACTTGATCTCTGGTTTCCACTTGGCGAAGGTTTGGTCGAAGGTGTCCGCCGCGGACTCAAGTGCACCGAGATGCTCCTCGCGATGCTGCTCGGTGGAGGACAACTCATTGGCAGGCTTTACCATGGCTGCGCGATGCTCGGCAAACCCGTGGGCAATCTCGTCATGTACTTGCTTCATAAACTCTTCAATGAGGATCTTGGTGTTCGGTTCCATGGAGCTATGGGACTTCTGATGGCGAGTGTAGTGCAGATGTTCTTCCAGAGTGGCCAAGGATCGGAGACTTAGTGTATCAAACGTGACACAATCCTATGAAAATGCTATATTCCAAGGGGGGCGTTAGTGTATCAAACGTGGCACGAAAAGTAATATGAGATGCACATGCTTTGATACAAATCCAAATCTGAAACGATCATATGGAGTCTCTTTCAATTAACACAAGTTATATATTAACTGGTGGACTGAAAATTTTATGTGACTCATTCACCTTGACACACAGTTTTACAGATGCCACCTGGACAACCAGTCCAAAGTATAGCATGTGAATTCTAAATCAAGCTTCATCATTGTTGATGGATGGTCATTGTGACTTGCTGTTAAACAGAGCATCTATTTCCCAAAATAAAGCGGTCGCATGTTTTCATGCGTTCAAAGCTAAAATTAGCGTGCTCCAGCACTATATAAACAGATACAGGGCCATCATTCAGCCACACCAATCATTCCCACGTCCAGAGCCACATCTAATCCAAACCTGCAGCACACCGCTAGCCACGCGACAAACCACATGGCCAGGTCGTCGCAGGCGTTCGCTGGAGCCACCTTCCTGCTCGTTGTTGTGGCGGTGGTGCTACTTGTGTCCGTGGCACCCACGGAGGCGGTGTGCAATATGAGCAATGAGCAGTTCACATCATGTCAGCCCGCAGCGACCAAGACGACCGATCCGGCAATGAAGCCATCAGATGCATGCTGCACGGCGCTGCGTGGTGCGGACCTCAATTGCCTCTGCACGTACAAGAACTCCCCGTGGATGGCCATCTACAACATCGACTCAAAGCGTGCCATGGAGCTGCCAGCCAAGTGTGGCCTTGCCATGCCATCAAACTGTTGATGGGGATGTTGATAGAGCTGTCGATCATGTGATGTTTGTTCTTATCATCAAGTCATGTGCCTGAGTTTGTGACACCGTGGTTTGGACCTGTACGTGAGCATGCAAGTGTGACTTGTCATCATGTTGTTTGTGTGTCAGGCAAGTTGCATTAGGTGCCCAATCTAATATAATTGTGTATTTTGGCCATATATATCATTTGCTTTCTCCTGTTACTTTATTTGGGGAACTCCAGCCAGCTGCATATGTAATATTTTAGTGGCGTTTGGACATGCAGAAACAAAGGGTAGGATGGGGTTTGAGAAATGAAACTGAAGATCTGGAACCCTTCATTCCTCAATCTTATTAAATGTCAACCCTTCAACCATTCCAATCCCAATTCCAAATCCCCATTTCCCATTAACCAAACACTTGCAGGTTATAGTTGCATCCTCTAGAGAGTTGCATTCTCTAGAGTGCTCACTGTCTATTAATAATTGCAACTACTGTATGTTTTCTAGCAATTGAACCTGCAGTCATCAATACTTCCTCTGTTCCTAAATTGATATTGCCATTGACTTCTAACAACATCTTTGACCATTCATACTATTTAAAAAATTAGTAGAAATGTTTAAAATTTTAAGTTGTGATCCAAATACCTTTAATGTAAAGTAAATTATAATAAAATATATGATATTTATCAAACAAATAAATAAAATGAATAGTCAAATTGATATTAAAAGTCAACAGCGACAATAATTTAGGAACAGAAAAAGTACGTCAGATACTCTAGCTTGATTTAATATCTTGTTTTGATACTAAGCTTAGTCATGCCACAGATTCTTAGGCAGATGTTTGGTTCACTTTCATAACTATAGCAAGCCACACTTTTTTATTACTCGGCGCTGCATGCCATACTCTCATTTCTTTGCTAAATTTTGCCACACATGTGGCTAAGAATTCATTAGCTACACTTTTTATGGTAAGCCATACTTGACTAAGGTTAGGTGTGACAAAGTTAGGCACCAACCAAACAGACTGCTTATATATGAGTATCTTAATTACATTGCATGACATTTCCTCTGTCACCTAATATTAGCTGTGGAAAAAGGAAGAAAAATGTGTACAAAACAGCAAGTTTTGCAACATTACTTTATATTGGCACATTCACATCTGACAATTATGCTGATTTTCTGCATTGGATAATGTATTTACATTAGGAATTGATGTCCACACATTTCTTTTCTTGAATTGGCCATCTAAATCGTTACCTGCAGCATAAAGTGTTCTAAACCGTTATAAAAAGATTATACAGGAAGTGGCCACTATATCTTCAAAAATTAAACATATTGAGATTAAATCTATTTCTGATATGTCATATTTCTATTACTGTTATAAAAAATTATCTAGGAAGCCACTACGAAAGTCAATTGTTATAAAATATAGGAGTACAAGAGAACTAAAGTGATAATTCTGTGGCTCTGTTTCGTAGCTTTTGCAAGTTTTTTTGTGTGTCCAAGAAGCTCTGTGGTACCCCATTTCTGGGATATACTATGCATCATGTATCAGTCTCTGGATCAGTAGCTGATACGCACCAACACATAAAATGTATATCAACAAGAATACTTTGGATAAAGGAAATATAGCTGATACTGGACCTTTAGTGGCAACACAGTGAAGATTAAAATATATCCACGACCAGTTGACTAGCTAGATGTGAAGCAAACAGCAAAAAATATGGCCTAAAGCCACAAGCAAACTTGGAAGGTAGAACAAAAACTCAGCATGTCGTCGTCTTCTACATAGACCTCTCTGTCAATAGCAAATAGATGAGTACATAAAGTACTCAGCAAGTCCTAACACTAGGCAAAGATATATATATACATACATATATATATACATACATACATACATACATACATATATATATATATATATACATACATACATATATATGCATATTTGGCTGTATCAAAGATAAGGCTACAGGGTTTACTTTTGTAAAGAGCTAGTTTTATGCAGAGTTCACTACAGAAGTTTTGTAAAAGAGAACGCAGAATAGTTGTTGTCTATATTTTTTGTAGGTTGGTCCTGGGGGAGATGTTCATCGATCTCGTCAGTACTCAAGTTTTAGTTAGGAAGCTGGCACGCAACCGTATCGTCCCTGGCACACAGCCTATACTTTCTAAAACACGGACACCTACACCCACTCACTCCAACAAGAATGATATGAAGACTAATAAAAGTGAGCCTAAGCTGTAGTGTGTCAATACCGTGACAACGGCTATTCCAGATGATTATACACTCTGCAGAGGTTGTACACTGTACCCACAGGCTATGCTCCTCTTGATCAACAGAGTTGCATAACGCTCAATATACGCATGCAAAGGTATCCACAGATTCCACCACAGGGTTCATCTAGGGGTTATCTATCGGAGATCCCCACGACGCGATAGCACATTCCCGTAGCCAGATCATGGGTTTAGGACATCCATGTCTGCTCCCTTGACTTCGCACACAGACGGGTGATTACAAAACTAAGGATCTATACCTGTGAGCAATACGATCCCATGGCATGGGTTATTGCTGTAATCGAGGACCAGACCGTGAGTATCTCACGTCCACTCCAGGGACCTTGGTACCACCTGACCACCTTAGGGGCTCAATGTGGATGACCAGAGAGGTAGAATGAGTCTCTCCCAAGGGTTCTATGGTTGCACGAAATCACTATGTTGCTGTCCGATGAACCGGTCTTTACATGGCAGGGGCGATGCTTGTCCACGGCAGGTGGACCAGACCGAAGCTTAACACCTACCACATCACCTTCACAGAAGCCACGCCCCACAACTAGAAACACTCTTCTTCACCTAGCACCAGTTGCACTATCACCTATCTCATTTTATTTTACTCACACCACCAAAATCATTTTAACACATTTCATAAGATGATTGGTGTATGGTGCGGCGATGCATTACATGGCATAAGGGTTCCTAAGCAATCTAATATTAAGACAAATTTTTGTTCGTTAAAAGACTGTAACGAAGGAAGTTCTATGGTTAACAAAGGGGTGACATCAACGGGTAACAAGGTAGTATTTATATTTATGAGAGCAAGTAACTGCCATTAATATAAATACATAATAACAAGTAGGGTCTTAACTACATAATGTTTTAACATAGATTAAAATAATTATGCAATCATTTAGGTCATATGGGTGCGCAAGAAAAATATAGAGAATATGATTATGGGGTTAGAGCTTGCCTGCAAATCCTTAATGTTCAGATCTTGCCTTCCTGATAATCTTCGAAACTCAGTTCTTGAATCACGGGCTTGATGCCGATGTCTTTGGGCTTTTCTTCGTATGCCAGTTCTTCTATCTTCTCTTAGAGTCCGGCTCTTCTTTGAACTCAGTGTTGTCTACACAATAGAATACGTCTAATAAAACTATCGTAAAAAGAAACAAAGCTCAAGAAGAATCGATAAGATCCAATTAAATTTCGAATAAGAGCCGAATAAACTCCACGAGGAAATCAAAGGCATATCATGCATGATGCGATGGCTATCTTAATGTATGTTCATTATTTTACGTGCACCTTAGTATTATTTATTATAAGTTAACTATTAGAATAATTATTTATTCATAAACCTTATTCTAGTTCTTGTGTGGTTACATGGGTAGTTAAGGGTGGTCGTATGGGTATGGGCTTAGAATATGGTTTGCTTAATATAATACTAAGAATTCTATGTGTCATATTATGCTTAATCACGACTTAGCAATATTCAGTGCAGTGTAGCTATTAATTACTAGGTTCATTCTAAACCATATTCATGTGATTGCGATAGTGGGCCATATAGATGCATGCACTATCAAGCATCTATAGTGCCAATATGTTTATGTGAGTGCAAGCTAGTATATGGCATGTTTAGTTGA
>BCLH01000185.1:195926-209498 GCA_001602315.1 Zoysia pacifica | reverse complement strand
TAATTAGATGCATTCTAAAATACCCTTATTTAGTTTATAACTAAATGAATGGATGTGCAATGACCAGTGATTTTGTACTTATTATTCTAATATGCAGTTGCTCCCTAATGATTAATGACTAGTTAGCCAATTCTTGAGTTCACAATTAAACTAATAAATCCAACGTGTGGCATATGTACTAATGCATGTGAATGCAGGGTCAAATGTATACGTGTACTATTTAATATCTTTTGTTACTATAATATGCATGAATCCTATTACAGTTAAAGATCACATTATTTTATTATGTGCGATTGCTTCCTAATGACTAAGGGCTATCATTAAATCTTACATTTATAATAAATTACTATGCTAATTAGATGTCATCACTACAGGTGCGGTGCGAGGCATCGTATCGTTATTATCTATCTAACTTATATGTATGTGCGGGTTACACCAAGTGATCAATGATTAATCATCTGGTTTAATTTACTTAATCAAAATACATAATGGACAACATGTTAATGTGGTTATGAGGAATAGTGTGTCATGGCTAATTATTTAATTTCTTAGTATTTGTATGTCATCTAAAATGACTAGTAATTATTCACTTAATTTAGTCTACATATTTAATTTACTAAGTTAAAGCTAACAAGTGGTACGTGTACCAGTTTACGCAAACTGAAATGCATGCTAGCATCGGAGTGTCCCTCAATAATTTTTTAATTATCTACTTATATGTGATATTATGAGTAGCTAGTAATTAATTAATAATTAATTACTTGATTTTATCTTAATAATTAAGTTACTAGAACTACTGTGTGATCTTGGTGCTAATGCGTATGTATGCATAGAAAAATGCTTATAAGAGCCATGTTCACTTAGTATTCATATATAGTGTTTTACTAATAATTATGTAATTCTAACTCAAAACTAATTTACATAAAGCTAATATGATAATGTGCACTAGTGAACACTAATAATGAAATAAAGCCAATAAATGTGAGGTGCACACTAAGTAGTTTGAAGCTATGCTTAAAATAGATTACACTAAAAAACTAGCATTAAAAACCAATAAAAGCTAATAAAAGGAAAGGAATTAACACTTCGATAAAACTTACCAATAATAAAAACTGGCATGATTGGATATTAGCCAAGGTTTCAATAGTTTGATGAGGTGCTGCTTGACACAACGATTCTAACGCTACAAAGATCATTGAAAACGGAGTTCATATGAAGGAGTTATGGCAATTCGAGTGTGTATGGAGGGTTCAGGGGCTTTTTTGTAATTTCAGAAAAGTCTTCAAGGAGCAGTCCACAATTGTTAAAAGATCAGTACGGACCTTTTGACAATTTGGAGAAGTATAGGGACTGAAATGAAAATGGCCGGGGGAAATGGTGGCTAATACAAAAGCTCAGGGGGTTCTTTGGAAAGCGTTTGGGCTAAAATGGAAATCCATAAAGCTCAGAGGGCCTTTCTATAAAATGGCTTTTTCATACTAGGACCAGGCGCGCGGGCTGCCCTCTTCCACCGAATGGTGGACCGGGTCCATGGCCAAGGGCCGGTCCACGAACGTGGCCGTGGACCACGGCAGCGCTAGGGCGGCTTGCCGGCCGGACAGCGGTGGGGCTTGGCCGGAGGACAGGCAGGGCGGTGAGAGGAGTTTGTTGGCGGTCATGGCGAGGCCGGAGAAGGACCAGGGAGCTCCGGTGACGGGCGGAGGCGGCTCAGGCGGCGGCGACGCCGGCGCGTAGGGTGGCCGGAGGGCCTCGGAAATCCGACGGAGGAGCTTGAGGGCGGCGCGGTGAAGCACCTCACAGTCTCGGTGGAGTCGGGGCGGCGCAGCAGCTCGCCGTCGTTGACGAGGGCGGGATTCCATGGCGGCGTGCGACGCCCAAACGCAGGGGAGACGAAGATGGCTCGAAAACCGGCGTTGGAGAGGCATGGAGCAGCGGCCAGCCTTGCTGTGCGCCTGGGTGAGCCGAGGAGGCGGCGTGTGGTGCCGGCGGCGGAGCAACGCGGCACACGGCGTCGCTCGGTGCCAGGCCAGAGGTGCTTCACAAGGGAGAGCTGGAACGGAGCCGTGCACTCATTTTATAGATGGGGCGATATGGGCGGCGGCATGGGCGGCGGTATGGGCGACGGAATGGGCGCGGCTCGGGCGGTGAGAGAAGAGCTTAGGGAGGTAGGACCCATGGGTAAAATAAGTCAATCCAGTTTATTTTTCTAGACATTTTGGGAATAGAAAGAGGAAGAGCAAACGATCTCGGATTGGGATGAAATTACGTTGGATGTATTTTCACGTTGTGTTCTACAGCATAAATTGTCCGAACGGCGTTTTTCAAAAGAATCGGAAAGTTATGGAATTTTGAAGATGGTTAATTGTTATGGAAGGTTATCTGCTCGAGGTATAGATTATTTTCTAATTATTGTCTATTTTGCTTGAAAATCAAACTTCCCAGCTCGGATGGGTTTGAGATTTTATAGGATGGTAGAATATTTTTGGATGAATAACTTTTCTTTTGAGCTCATCTATAAATTTGATTTTGATTTTGTTCTATAAAATTCAAAGAGCAGTTGGCTGGCTAGAGGAGTAAGTTTAATTTGAACAAGGACAAATATGAGTCTAACAAATTGAACGGATTTGGGGTTAAGGGCTTGGATGATTTTGGAGTTTAGATGAAACATGAGAAAACAAATGATGAGGACGAATAAAAGAAAAATGCAATCACTTGTCACAGGGTCAAAGTTTAATATTTTATGAAATTTCCAATTGATACAATTCAAATTACGAAATGAATTTTTCTACTTTGAAGGAGGAGGGAAAGAGAGAGACAAAAATGTTAGCGTTTTGTTAGTGACAATTTAAACTTTTGAGTTTTAATTTGGAGTGAATTTCGGGGTGTGACAAGCTCCCACAAACAGAAGTGAATTTTTAAGCAGTTAAAAGCTCTAAAAGCTGCAGTTTTTGTACTAAAGGGCATTTGATTTTTTGCCCCTTGTTTGGGTGTAAACTACAAACTTGTCATCGTTTTTTTTACCTCTGCACCATTATCACTTTCAACCAAGTTATTATATACCATTGCTACTGTTTTGATGGAAATAATAAGGGCAGTGCTGCAATGACTTGGTCAAAACAGGACAATGGTGCGCTTATGCAATTGTCTCTAATACTAAAAGCAGAGAAGTTGTTTTAAAAACAAAAGGCAGAGAAGCAAGCAAGGGGGTCCTTTAACCACAAAGGACCAGGGCATCAGATTGTATGTCCAATCCAATCCTCAGCTTTATTGCAAATACAAGGTAGTATCCAAAACACACAGAATTATCTCACAAAGCATAGTGTGGAATGCTCACAAAGCGTAAGTAACTACATGTGAGACAACCGATCTAAACATTACTTTTCACGGAGGAGCTGTAATCATCTTGGTCATCATAGTATCTGGACCAGAGCATGATCCCTCCGTATTTCCCTGGCTTCTTGATCAACGGAAGCACCTGAGACTTCAGATCTTCAGCTGGTATAAACCCACTTCCCGCCGCCTGAGGTGAAGCTGGGAGGCCGAGAAAGATCTGTTTCGCCGGGATTGTCAGCCACTGCTTCCATGCATCCGCCAGATTAGAACTACCGGAACTATACTGGCACGGAGGATTGTTGTAGAACTGCACCCAGATATAGTCGAACAGGCCAGTCTTGAGGGCGCCTCCTACCCAGGCATCAGGGAAAGGGCACTGAGGCGCTGCACTGAGGTACACCCTCCTGCCGGCGTTGCTGTACCCTTTCAGGTACCTTGCAAGATCATCCCAGTGTTCGTTGGTGCCGCCTTCGATGTCGAAGTCGATGCCGTCGAGGACTGCATCACCCAAGGGACGGGAAGATGACTGGCCGCCTAAGAAGTTGTTCCATAGGTAGGTAGCGACATTCTTGGCGTCCTCAGATGAGGAAAGGTAGTAGCTGCCTGACGCACCGCCTATGGAGAGCATAACCTTGACTCCACGGCTCTGGCATGACTTGATGTCTGCGCTCTGGCTTGCACACCCACCATTGGTCGGGTCACAGTGGCCTGCCAGGTTGAGCACCGGGGCCTGGCCGTTGCCAAAGGTGGGGAGGAAGGCTATGTTGACAAACTTGTAGTTGCCTGTGGCGCACGTGTCAGCCAGTGTTCCCTCGCCGCCATTCTGCCCCCAGTATATCGCAATGCCGCCTGCTTGCAACCCAACAATCTGCGTAAACGCTACTGCTATGAGCAGTAGGTGAGCAATCGATGATTTATCTGCCATGTGTGGAGCACTGTTGCGTTTATTCCTCTTCTTGTTGTGTGAGCAAATTGTTTCTTGCTGTGGGTGACGAGACAGAGCTGGAAGGTTTCTCTTATATAGGGACGGAACGGGCAGTGTGAAACTGGTTACTGGATCCAATGCCATTGCTTTGTGCTCCTCTGTGGCGTGTTGGGCACATGAGGAGATGTGCTCTGTCATGACTGTGGCTGGTGAACAGGTATGAATCGATTCCTCTAACAGCTTCAAAGTAACGGAAACGTTGCCGTGATTTGAAATTGGCTCGATAGGAAATCATTTTGTGGTGCTTTGGCATGTACGCAGCGCTGTAAAACTGTTTACTGTGAACAGGGATGGAGTGGTTTCAAAGTAGAGAATTCTAGAGGATAGCAATGGATTGGAGTAGAGGATAAGTAGCTAGAATTTACAGGCTTTAACGATGAACCTTTTTTTGCACTATATGTCAACATCCAGGCTAATATCCGTCTTAAAATTTTTGTGATGAATTCCTTTGTCTGTCATAATTCGTAATAATTCTTGAGAAAATATCAGATTGACAGGGTACAAATTCCTTTATCTATGAATAATCAGGAAATAATTCTAGCAACTGAAGCAGAACAGTCGCAACTGTGCGCACTGCCCAATCTTCATGACATGAAACAATAGTGGGAAGCTCGATAATTGGTGGCAATACTCCGTTGAATGCGATCACAATAACTTAGAAATTTATTCACCCAGCTTCTTTTTGTCTTTTGTTGTGAAATGCTAGGTAGGCAGCCAAGTCTAAGGGTTGCACCAGCTAATTAAAATTAGAGATGTTATGGTGGTTGGAAGGTACCTCCACTTTTTTAATTAATCGCATCCACTTTTTTAATTAATCGCAACTATTGATTTTTAAAAATTGATGCCGAATTCACTATTTTTGGTATCGGGTTCACTATTTTGACACCTTTGACTAAGTATCTCGATATTTTTAACAGTCAAATCTGATCAAATTGACGGCCATGATTAACTCCAAAATTGTAACATCTCTCAACTAAATCATATAACAGACTCGGCAATGGGTACAGATCTAGAGCCTGGACCAGAACTAATTGTCCACTATCTCAGGTCGCATGTCTTTCTCTCGTTTTTTTTGCTTCATTAGTACTAAGCAGTACAGTTAAGATTTTATTAATTAATAAGGGTTCTTTTGAAATGCTGAATTTCTATAGGAACTTTACAGGGATTTCACAGGAATCAGTTCAATTTCACAGAAAAAACTCAGAAAACAAAAAATTTTCCTCCAATCCAAAGGAGGCCTAAATGTTGGGAGAAATAGACAGAAGACCTTAAAGAATAATAAAGAACCTTATGTAAATAGGCTCATAAAGTACCATAATATGTACTCAATGCATGGTTTCTACAATAATACCATAGTGCCACCAATATATATTTCATGATCATTAGAGTCACGGTTCCGGTGACGGATGATTGCTCAGTCCGGAAGGTTCTCTCCCAACAATTTTGGCTCGATTCTCTTCCAACAGGACGTCATGCAATTGAAGTCTTTGCCTTTTACCGCTCTCAAACAAGTAATAGATGAACAGTGGCAGCATTAGAAAGAGATGGTATTATGTACTACTCAGTTCTGAAATTATTGTTGTCGGCTGGCTGAAACTTGAACTAGCGGGCGATAACAATTTCAAAACGGATTGAATGCAAATTATCAACCAGGCTGAATTTTTCACAATAAGAGGACCAGCAGATAACCATCAAAAACAAACTATTAATAATAGAGGAAATAATAATCAATAGCCTGAAAAACTCATCAATTCACTGAATGCCAACAATTATACTTACAAACCACTCCAGACCTAAGAAGCTCCTCAAAACGGAAAGGAACGCAAGCACACACTGTTAGGGCACTCCCAATGGGATATTAATTGTCGTTTCTATCCCTATTAATTGACTTGCCAACTCAGCATTTTGTCTATGTGGCAAAGAAATTAATGGGGAGAGAGAGTGAAAAAAGAAGGAACCGTTTCTATCTAAAGGAACGGTGTCTTCGGTAGAACCGATGCAACAAGAAACTCGCGTTGGGGAGACTCGATTAGTTTCCATCGCAAAATAGTCCAGATCCCGTATGCCGTCGTGCTCTTCCGTCGCCTGCGCGCTGTCCTGCTTCTCTGAGCTCTCTCACATGCACCGCGAACGCAGTCGATCTGGTTGCACGCGCGGTGACGCAAACACAGGCTTCGGCGATGCAGTCCATCGACCTCAAGGTAGCTGCGACTAGTCTCTCTCTTCTGTTGTCTGCTGCCGATGAATGGAACGTGCTGCTGTTCTTGCACATGTTTCTCTGTTCTTCCATTGTTCCGAGAGTAAGGATTGATTAGCTGCCTTGCTTGCTTGTTTTTCTTTTGCTCTTGCCATGCGCAGACACCGCAGAGATGGAGGAGGTATGTTTATGTTGATATCGTTTGACCATATGAAACTACATATTGTCACATCTCAAACCTCAAGTTAAGTTAAAAAAAATGGGATTTTAAAAATCTTTCTTGCTTTGACAAATCTAGTTTAGGCCAATATTTTTTTAAAAAAATTTTCCTTTAAAAGGAACTAAAGCTAGAAATAGCTTAATAAAATTCAAAATTTTGAAAACTTAAAACTTGGAGTTTGACCAGCGATTGAATTTCTCTTTTCGCCTCGAGTTTTTATTTGGAGTTTGGATATCCCCGAAAACCTTCACACCAAATTCAATTTAGAATCCACCAAGAATAGGAAAAAGGAAAAAAAATCCAAAATTTTGCTAGTGGGCCGAGATTCCCTTCTCAGGCCGGCCCACTTTCTTTTTCCCTTTCTCTTTGGCCCAGGGCCTCGCCCCTCCTGTCTTCTTCCTCGGTGTGTGCACGCACTGGCCGACGGGAGCAGGCCGGCTCCAGCTGGCCATGCCGGCGGGCTCGCGCCAGACGAGGGCAGTGACGGAGCCGTACACCGCCGTCCACTCTGACCCGCTGCGCCACGCGAAGGGAAGTGGCGTCGTTAGCAACCCGGAGAGCAGCAACCCCTGTCGTGACGCGTTGAATGCCCGGCACCGCCTTGCCGACCCGTTCAGCTCACCGGGGCATCGTGCTGGCCGCCGCTGACCCCCACCACGCAACCTAACGTGGACATGCAGCTGCCGAACGCCATCGAACGTGACAAAACCGCCGCTTGACCGTGCACCGGCATTGACTACGCCGATGACCTCGCCCCGGCTATAAAAGAAGCCCAACATCGCGTCCGCGTGTCCCCTTCGCTCCACCACATCCCAGAGCTCGTCCACGACCCCGCCCTCACCGGAAACCGCCCTCCGCCGTTGTCAATTTTGCGTCCTCCCCGACATCAGCCGCCGCCACCCCTCTCCGGTGAACACCCCCTTCCCGGGCAAGAGAAATAGGTAGCCGTAGCGCTGATGGGCCGGTCCACGTGAGTCACCGCTGTGCGCCGCCACCCACATGCCGCCGACTGTCATTCCCAGTCGGCTGGCAAAATCACGCTCGTCATCACGTGTTCTCGGACATAGGGAAAGTGCAGGCCATGTTTCGTGCGAAACCGAGGTCTGTGCCACCAGGAACGCACGCGCAAATCCGCACGCCCGGAGCACATCCAGAGCGCCAGAGCGCGTCCAGAGCGCGTCCGGACCACGCTCTGGCACGCTGCGTTCTCGCTCCGACAGAAGTTGAACGCTAACCCCAACCCCACTATTGCGTAGAGTTCAACCCAAGGATTCTGGGACGCTAGTTGTTGCCCCGAGATTTGTGGTCAAGTTGCCGAGAACGCGGACCGAAGTTGAGAGCGCGTCCGGTATCGCCGGAAGCACGGTCGACCCGTTCGAATACCGTGCCAGCCCGACAACGAGTCGCCTGGAGTTAAGGACACTGGCCCGTGAGCTTTAGAACACGTCACACCCACCCTGAACTTTCATGTGTCCACGAAAACCCCAAACTTTCACGTGTTCACGAAAACCCCGAACTTTCTCGTGTCCACGAAAACCTTGAACTTTCTTGTGTCCATGAAAACCCCGAACTTTTCCGTGTCCACGGGAAAATCACCGATTTCGGACACTTGAGTGCCCCGAAGGCATGGACACTGGCGAAACCCCGTGTCCAAACAGATTTTTCTGCAGTCCGTCATAGCATATTGCCGCTAACTTTGCCGTCACATCTTAACTCCGATCATCACCACCAATATACCATTGGAACCCACACCATGAGCCCTACCATCTTAGCCTATTCAAACTTCATAACTTGTTTGGTGATTGTTTTTTTTCTTAGTTTTTTAGTTGTTCTTTGGTAGTCTTATTGTAGCTGTTGTTTGTAACAGAAGAAGAAGTTGAAGCCGCCCAAGAGCCCGAAGAGCTTGAAGAACCCGAGCCTGAAGCGGACTTCAAAGAAGCAACTAAAGGCAAGTCTTAACCCATCTTAAGCCCACTGAACCCATGTTTTATTTACTGCGTCGATAGACAGCGATGCTAGCCTACTTTGGAATGTGTTAAACATTGTGTAGTTTAATACCTATTTGATCTTAGGTATCTATATTTATATCAGTAACTTGCTGTATAAATATAGATATTTCCCTTGAAAACCCTTACCGATGTGTCCTTGATAACTATAGAAATTTCGTTCCTAGTTAGTTTTACAGAACGGATACTACCTTGTTACTAGAACTGCTTAAGACTCCATCTGCGGTGCTCTACACCGCCACACCATTTACTATTAATTTGCAAAATGAGTTAAAAGAGTTTGGTGGTGTGAGTATCAACAAAAGGGATGGGATTAGAGCAACTGGTGCTAGGTGAAGAGGGGATGTTTCTGGCCGTGGGGTGGGGCTCACCTGAGGTGATGGTAATAGGTGTGTAGACTTCGCTGTGGTCCACCTGCCGTGGACGAGACCGTCACCCTTGCCATATAAAGACCGGTTCGTTAGCTCTCGACTTAGTAATTTCCGTGCAACCACAGAACTTATACTTTTTGGGCAGGACTTATTCCCTCTACGTATTCTTTTCACATTGAACCACTGGGGGGTCAGTAGTGAAGACACAAGGGAACAGGAGAAGGGCGTGAGATGACTCGCTGCCTGGCCTTCGACGGTAATTGCCCGCGTCATGGGAGCGTAAGCCCACGGATATAGCCCCTGGTTCGGTAATACTCGGGATTGGAGGGGACCAAAAAAAGGCGTGAATGAGGTGGATATTCACGACCCAGCTCCAGAAATGTACCGACGCATCATCGACGGCCTGGAAAACCCCGAGGGATGGCCCCTGTTTGCACCTTGGGTGAAATATGTGGAAAACTGCGTAGATGTGGGATAGGCGTTATGCAACTCTAATGATCAGGAGTAACGTAACCTGTGGGTACAGTGTACAACCTCTTCAGAGTTAAAAATCCTTCCGGATAGGCCGTTGTCACGGTATTGACATGCTACTGTTTGAGCGCCCTACGATTATATTTTATTCATTGCCTTAATATGTGAGTGGGTGTAGCTACCCGTGTTTTAGAAATTGTGTGGCTGTGTGCCTAGGGAACTGTGGGGAGGAGTGAAAACCTTCCCTAGGTCCACTCAACTAAAATATAGCAAATGTTTTTCTCTCTT
Organism: Zoysia pacifica; assembly: GCA_001602315.1. Taxonomy (NCBI): domain Eukaryota; kingdom Viridiplantae; phylum Streptophyta; class Magnoliopsida; order Poales; family Poaceae; genus Zoysia; species Zoysia pacifica. The sequence goes on along the minus strand of BCLH01000185.1, from coordinate 199,627 downwards.
CTTTAAATCCTATTCTGATAGGAAACCGGCATGAAAACTTGCCTTCCGCAAAACTCAACCCTCAAGCTTTCTTTGCTTCGCTACGGCGAAACCCCTTACCTACTTCTTGTTAGGACTTGCTGAGTACCTTTGTACTCACTCCTTTTGTTGTTGCTATTTTGCTCAGAAGACGAGGATGACGAAGAAGATGCTGACTACGAAGAGTAAAAGTCTCGTCCGCCGTCTGGTTGCCTATGGTGTGTGTATGGACTAGGTGTGGTTTGTCTAGAGTCGTTGTGCCGACTCATGCTTGTACTTAGACTTGTTTGACCTCTTAGGTTGAGTAGTGCGATGTAACAAATACGTGTAATAAATACCACTTTGTTCTGAATGTGCGTACCAGCTACCACTACCGGAAACCAGAAAAAGCACGAAAAAAAATCAATTTTTTTTTTACTCGGGAGAGGGTCCCACATTTTTTGCACTAACCGGTGGCGGCAATTTTTGCAAATCAGACAGTCGCCGGTTTCCGGATTCGAACCCGTGACCTCCCTCTCGCGCGTGCTCCCTTCTAACCACTCCACCACATTGTCACTTGTATTGTCACTTGTGTTTAGATTCTATTTTAGTTCCACACATATTATACAAAACTGAGTGTAAATTGCTTGTTTGAGGCCCTAAATGAATTCAAATCAAAAAGTCGTCAACTACAAAAGTTTTATAACTTTTTGAGATCTACAACTTTCATTTTGGTAGTTTATCCATCCGAGGTCGTTTACAAAATTTGAATTTCAAATTTAAAAAATTCAAACGTAGTTTTCGATTAGAAGATGATTTCAAATCAAAAGGTTATCAACTACAGAGTTTCCTAATTTTTCGAGATCTATAACTTTCATTTTGGCTGTTTCTCCATCCGAAGTTGTTTGAAAATTTTAAATTTTGAACTTGCATGTTTGCCGAGTGTTTTTTTTTACACTCGGCAAAACAGTTATTTGTCGAGTGTTTTTTTGTTTTACACTCGGCAAACAAGAAACACCCGATTTTTCAAAGCATATTTGGAGCAGCAAATTAATTCAAATTAAAAAGTGTTCAACTACAAAGTTGTATAACTTTTCAATATCTACAACTTTTATTTTGGTCATTTGTTCATCCGACATAGTGGTAGTAAAATTGTTCATAAATCTTATATACTTTTCTTATAGTTTCATAAAACTATATGAGATATGTAGATTTTGCGAACAACGTTACTATCGCTTTGTCGAATGAAGAAATGAATAAAATAAAAGTTGTAGATCTTAAAAAGTTATACAACTTTGTAGTTAAAAACTTTTTCATTTGAATTAATTTGCTTCTCCAAATGTGCTTTGAAAAATCAGGTGTTTCTTGTTTGCCGAGTGTAAAACAAAAAACACTCGGCAAATAACTGTTTTGCTGAGTGCAAAAAAAAAAACACTCGACAAACATGCAAATTTGCCGAATGCAAAACCAAAAACACTCGGCAAATACCTTGTTTGCCGAGTGTAACCAAAAAACACTCGGCAAACAAAAAATTTTGTCGAGTGTTTTTCGCTTAGCTCTCGGCAAAAAGTTGTTTGCTGAGTGCTCAAAAGATTACACTCGGCAAACATCCGGTTTGCGGTAGTGTACGGATCCAGGGAATGGTACAGGTGACACATAGACGCTCTTTTCTGAAAAGAGGGTCTCACACATATATTCTTATCACAATGGATCACACCTCTTTTAAATAGCATGTAAGGACTAATTAAAATTTTATCTATATAGAAATCACATTAGAAACTATGCATTGGAGAAGATTGAGTCTAGAATGCAATTTATTATTCTCTCTCAGAAACTACCATTGGGAGTGCCCTTACACACCAGTACAACAAAGCACAAAGGATCCATTCATTTCGAAACAATCACAAGCTCAAACATCACTCTTCACCGAAGAGCTGTAGCCATCTTGATCATCGTAGTACCTGGACCACAGCATTATCCCTCCATACTGTCACATCCCCAAATCTCAAGTTAAGAAAAAAGAGATTTTTAAAATTTTTCTTTTCTTGACAAATCTAGTTTAGGCCATTTTTTTTAATTTTTCCTTTAAAAGGAACTAAAGCTAGAAATAACTTAATAAAATTCAAAATTTCAAAAAAAAAACTTGAAAACTTGGAGTTTGACCAGTGTTTGAATTTATTTTTTTTTTGCCTCGAGTTTTTATTTGGAGTTTGGATATCCCCAAAAGCTTTTAGCACCAAATTCAATTTGGGATTCACCAAAAATAAGAATTGAGGAGGGAAAACCTGAATTTGACTAGTGGGCCGAAACCCCTCCCCAGGCCGGCCCATTTCCCCTCCTTCCTTCTTTCCTCTGGCCCAGCTCGAGCCGTCCCCTGTCTTCTTCCTCTGGCCGCGCCACACGCCGAACGACAGGGCAAGGCAGGCCAGCCTCGGCTGGCCGTGCCGGTGCACCCGCGTCCAAGGAAGACTCCAAGCCATGCCATGTACCGCCAAGCCAGGCTGCGAGAAGGAAGGGGCGCGACGTGGCTCCGTCGGGAAGCGGCAGAGTTTGTCCTCACGCGAATAAACGCGGCGACGCCGCCGCCCTGCCGACCTGCGCCTAGCTGTCGCACTGGATCCCCGCTGCGAACACCACAAGCTCTAGCGGAGCCACGCAGCTGCCGGATGGAGCCAAAAAGGAAAGAGACGCTCTTATCCGCGTCTCGGACCGCGCCCGGCTGCGTCACACCGAGCCCATGTCGCTCTGCGATAAGAAGCGCCAACCTTTGCACCCGCGCGTTTCCTCCGCTCCACCGCACCCCAGCGCACCCGCACAGCTCCCTCCTCGTCGGAAAAACACCTTCTCCACCACCAATTTCGTCCTCTTCTCCGAAACCGGCCGCCGCCACCCCTCTCCGGTGAGCACCTCCTTCCTGGCCGCCATCTTCCAATTCCCAGCACAAGTAGCTTTAGAAGCCCCCTAGGAAGCTAAATGGGCAAGAGAGATGGGTAGCCGTAGGGCCATTTGGCTGGTCCACGTGAGTCACCCCCGTGCTCCGCCACCCACGTGCCGCCGGCCATCGTTCCAAGCCAACCGGAGAAACCACACGCGTCACAGTGTGTTCTTGGATATGGAGAAGGTGCACACCAAGTTTCGCACCAAACGGAGCAACGTGCTGCCGGGAACGGACGCGCGAACCTGCGCGCCCAGAGCACCTCCGGAGCGCGCACTGGCACGCCGCGTTCCCGCTGCGGCAGTAGCCGAATGCTAACATCAACCTCACCGTTGCGTAGAGTTCGACCCAAGGATTCCAAGATACTAGTTGTTGCCTCGAGATTCATGATCAAGTTGCCGGGAACGCGAACCAAAGTCGGGAGCACGCCCGGTGTCGTCGGGAGCGCGGCCGACCCGTTCGAACCCCGAACTTTCCCGTGTCCACAGAAACCCCGAACTTTCACGTCTCCACGGAAACCTCGAACTTTCACATGTCCACGGAAACCCCGAACTTTCACGTGTCCACAGAAACCCCGAACTTTTCCTTGTCCACAGAAACCTCGAACTTTCCTGTGTCCACGGAAACCCCGAACTTTCACGTGTCCACGGAAACCCCGAACTTTCCCGTGTCCACAAAAACCCCGAACTTTCCCGTGTCCAGGAAAACCCCGAACTTTCCCGTGTCCACGGAAACCCCGAACTTTCTCGTGTCCACGGAAACCCCGAAC
>BCLH01000185.1:175322-195856 GCA_001602315.1 Zoysia pacifica | reverse complement strand
GGAAACCCCAAACTTTCACGTGTCCACGGAAACCCCGAACTTTCACGTGTCCACGGAAACCCCGAACTTTCACGTGTCCACGGAAACCCCGAACTTTCACGTGTCCACAGAAACCCCGAACTTTCTCGTGTCCACGAAAACCCCGAACTTTCACGTGTCCAAGGAAACCCCGAACTTTCACGTGTCCACGAAAACCCCGAAATTTCACGTGTCTACGAAAACCCCAACCTTTCACGTGTCCACGAAAACCCGGAACTTTCACCACAACCCACGGGTCCATAGGAAAATCCCCGATTTCGGGCACCTGAGTGCCCAGAGGGCATGGACACTGGCCGAACCCCGTGTCCAGACAGATTTTTCTGCAGTCCGTCATAGCACATTGCCGCTAACTTTACCGCCACATCTTAACTCCGATCATCACAACCAATATATCATTGGAACCCACATTATGAGCCCTACCATCCTATCCAATTCAATCTTCATAACTTGTTTGGTGTTTGTTTCTTTTCCTAGTGTCTTAGTTGTTCGTTGGTCTTTTTGTAACTATCGCTTGTAACAGAAGAAGAAGAAGTTGAAGCCGCCCAAGAGCCCGAAGAGCCTGAAGCACCCGAGCCTGAAGCGGACCTCGAAGAAGCAACTGAAGGCAAGTCCTAACCTATCTTAAGCCCATTGAACCCATGTTTTATTTACCGCGCCGATAGACAGTGATGCTAGACTACTTTAGAATGTGTTAAACATTGTATAGTTTAATACCTATTTGATCTTAGGTATTTATATTTATGTTAGTAACTTGCTGTATAAATATTGATATTTCCCTTGAAAACCATTAACGATGTGTCCTTGATAACTGTAGGAATTTCCGTTCCTGGTTAGTTTTACGGAACAGACACTACCTTATTACTAGAACTGCTTAGGAATCCATCTGCGGTGCTCTACACCGCCACACCATCTACCATTAATTCACAAAACGAGTTAAAAAGAGTTTGTTGGTGTGAGTATAAACAAAAGGAATGGGATTAGAACAACTGGTGCTAGGTGAAGAGAGAACATTTCTAGCCGTGGGGTTGGGCTCACCTGAGGTGATGGTGATAGGTGTGTAGGCTTCGCTGTGGTCCACCTGCCGTGGACGAGACCGCCACCCCTACCATATAAGGACCGGTTCGTTAACCCTCGACTTAGTAATTCCCATGCAACCACAGAACCTGTACTTTTTGGGCAGGACTTATTCTCTCTACGTATTCTTTCCACATCGAACCACTGGGGGTCGGTAGTGAAGACACAAGGGAACAGGAGAAGGGCATGAGATGACTCGCTGCCTGGCCTTCAACGGTAATTGCCCGCGTCATGGGAGTGTAAACCCACGGATATAGCCCCTGGTTTGGTAATACTCGAGATTGAAGAGGACCAGGAAAAGGCGTGAATGCAGTGGATATTCACGACCCGGCTCTGGGAATGTACCGATGCGTCATCGATGGCCTGAAAAACCTGGAGGGATGGCCCCTGTTTGCACCTTGGGTGGAATCTATGCAAAACTACGTAGATGTGGGATAGACATTATGCAAGTCTAATGATCAGGAGTAGCATAACCTGTGGGTACAGTGTACAATCTCTGCAGAGTTAAAAATCCTTCCGGATAGGCCGTTGTCACGGTATTGACATGCTACTGTTTGGACGCCCTACGATTAGACTTTTTTTCATTGCCTTGATGTGTGAGTGGGTGTAGCAACTCGTGTTTTGGAAATTGCGTGGCTATGTGCCTAGGGCCGGCACGAGAGTGCTTGCGTCCAATATAAAACTTGGGTACTGCGGAGAGGAGTGAAAACCTTTCCCAGGTCTACTCTACTAAAATATAGCAAATGCTTTTCTCTCTTTTTTAAAATTCTCTTCTAATAGGGAGCCGGCATGAAAATATGCATTTCGCAAAACTTTACCCTCAAACCTTCCTTGCTTCGCTACGGCGAAACCCCTTACCTACTTCTTGTTGGACTTGCTGAGTACCTTTGTACTCACTCCTTCCGTTGTTGTTACTTTTGCTCAGAAGACGAGGATGACGAAGAAGATGCTGACTACGAAGAGTAGAAGTCTCGTCCGCCATCAAGTTGCATGTGGTGTGTGTATAGACTAGGTGTGGTTTGCCCAAGGTCGCTGTGCCGACTCATGCTTGTACTCTAGACTTGTTTGCCGAACCTTTTAGGTTGAGTAGTGCAATGTAATAAAGTACGTGTGATAAATACCACTTTGTTGTGAATGTGCGTACCAGCTACGGATCTAAGGAATGGTACAGGTGGCACATAGACACTCCTTTCTGAAAGGGGGTCTCACACATACTTCCCAGAGTTCTTAACCAACGGTGGCACCTGAGACTTGAGATCATCAGCTGGGATAAAACCGCTTCCAGCCGCCTGAGGCGACGCAGGGAGGCCAAGGAAGATTTGCTTCGCTGGAATGGACAACCACTGCTTCCATGTGGCGGCAAGGTTCGCAGTGCTGTCTGGGCTGTGTTGGCATGGAGGATTGTTGTAGAACTGAACCCATTCGTAGTCAAAGAGGCCGGTGTTGAGGGCGCCGCCGAGCCATGTGTCAGGGAACGGGCACTGTGGCGCACCCTCCGGCCAGAGTTGCTGTACCCTTTCAGGTACCTGGCGAGATCGTCCCAGTGCTGGCTGGTGTCGCCCTCGATGTCGAAGTCGATGCCGTCGAGCACCGCGTCACCTAGGGGCCGAGACGAAGATTGGCGGCCCAGGAAGTTGTCCCACAGGTATGTGGCGACGTTCCTGGCATCGTCGGACGAGTTAAGGTGCTAGCTGCCCGCCCCGCCGCCGATGGATAGCATTACCTTGACGCCATGGCTCTGGCACGACTTGATGTCGTCGCTCTGGCTGGCGCAATTCGCCGTTAGTTCGGTCGCAGTGGCCTGCCACGTTGAACACCGGCGGCTGGCCACTGCGGAAAGCCACGAGGAAGGCTATGTTGACGAATTTGTAGTTGCCCGACGCGCAGGTGTCGGCCAGCGAGCCCTCACCGTCGTTTTGACCTCAGTAGATAGCGATGCTGCCGGCGTGATATCCGACGACCATGGCCATGGCTAATGTCAATAGCAACAGTAGTGATGATTGGGTTACATTGCAATGTGATTAAGTAATTTATCTTCAAGTGCTTTTTGTGTCAATAGCATTATAGCATCGCAATGATGTTGAGGGCAAGTAATAGGCCTGTTCATAAATAGAGAGCGGAAGGACGCGTGAAGCGTGATACTGTAGTGGCAATTATTTATGCTCTCCTGCGTACCGTGCTCGGAAGCTGTGTTGTACATAGCTTGATCCAGATGATGAACACATGAACGCGTTCAGCCTGCAGCTTCGAATTAACGTAAATGGGATTCATGTTTCCAATGGAGGCCACCATAGGTTTATTTCATTATAAATTAACCGAACGCCGTGCAAGGCACACTAACTATTGGGAACAAACGTACAGTATTATCTGGTCCTTCCGTTCTTTAATTAATGTCGTCGTTGAATTTTAAATTGAACATTGACCATTTATTTTATTTAAAAAATTTTCTCAAATGTGTAAAATTTTAAGTTGTGATTCAAATAAATCAAATTATATCAAAATATATAAAATTTATAAAATTTTTTTGAATAAAACGAATAGTCAAAATTGAATTTCAAAGTCAACGGCGACATCAATTAAAGAATGGTGGGAGTAAGTGAAAGTGAATAGCATTCCAACGTACACGTAACCATCGAGCTGAAGTGGACTTCAAACTTTGAACATAATAGAACAGCAAAAAGTATTTATTTAATGTATAATCTAGAAATTTCTGTTCACTTTGGAGGGTACACTACACCACCATTCAAATTTACTGACGGATATTAGCCACCGATCAGGAATCGACAAAAAACAGCCGACTATGAGTCAGTAATGCTTAGAAGATTTACTGATGGACCATGTTAGCGATTCTCTCACGAATTTGGAAGGAGGAAGAACAGAGGAGAATTGGAGAGAAGGAAACTTGGACAGGAAGAAGATAGGATCGGAAGTTTGTTATTTCATTTCTTGTCTTTCTCAACAACCTGAGGTCAGTACTTATACTACTCCACGAACAACTCACGCCACCCACTCCGGCCCCCTCACACGCACGCTAGCTTTGCTGGCGGGCCAGGCCTGTGCTTGACATGGCTTCAGTGTGCTGACATTCCTCCCATCTTGCGAACCAGCTTGCCCCCAAGCTGGTGCTCTTGGAAAACGCTGCTGCCAAAGAGACTGGTAAAGAAGACCACTTGATAAGACCTTGTGTCAATGAAGTATGACCACGGGACACCACTCTTGTTTGCAGCACACGTTCTGGAACTTGCAAAGCATTGTTCATCGATGGCAGTTCTGGAGAGACGTCTATATGCATAGGCAAAGCTCTCTTCAATTGAGAGACGTGGAACACAAGGTGCAACTGAGAAGTTACTGGTAATTCCAACTTGTAGGCAACTTCACCAACACGCTTCAGAATATTATATGGTATAATACATTGGATCAGCACAAGTCTCATAAGCACGCAGTTGATCAAGTAATTCAGTAAACGGAGATACATAATAAGTGACTGATCCAACTTGCTTAATATGAAATAACTAGCGAATTAAGGTCTCATGTTGATCCCTCCCAAAACGATCCAACAGTAAATGACAGAATGTAGGCCAATCTGAGCATTTCAATTGTTTCTCAACTGATTGCAGCCAACGAGCCGCCACACCAACAAAATGCATTGTAGAGACCTTAATCCACACAGTAGGATCAATATCATACATATCAAAGTAATCCTCACTACAGTTAATCCAGAGTTTGGGGTTGTCACCATCAAACGAAGGAAATAGCATTTTAGGAAGATTACCCAAGAAAGACACACGTGGTGCAAATGACTGAAATGGATCCGGACCAGTAAACGGCAGTGACAGGTTAGGTGAGGTGTGCGTTGGAACTGAATCAGTCATACCAGGAGATTAGGGAAGAGTGAAACCGAGAGATCGACCAGTACCAGCGTCATGTCGATTCGATGGAGCAGACACTCCTAGAACACCAGCCGACATGCCACCCGACGTCTGAGAACTCGAGTTCGACGTAGGAGACCCGAAGAACCCCAGGCATCGATGCAGACTTCCCCTTTACATCGCGGTCCCAGATTTTGTGGAGCTTGGAGAGTTCTCCTTTCACGCCTTCCAAGGAGTTCTCGATGGAGGGTCGCCATGCCTCGAACGCGGATGTCGCCGACTCGAGCGCCGCTATACGAGTCGCCGATTTCGCCTCCAGATCCGCCAACCGAGTTGCTGTCGCCTCTTCAAGCTCGTGGACGCGCGCGTTGAGTCCCGTCTCAACCGCCACCTTAGCAGCGGAGAGCTCGGTCAGGAACAGCGCAACGGCGCGCTCCAGAGCACCGATTCGCTCCGACCACTTGGTGTCGTGAGCGGCGAAGCGGGAGTCCAAGGCTTCGATGAGGCGCTGAGACTGGGCTTCCAGAGCAAGCTTCAGTTTAGGATCCATAGCACCAAATTTCTTCGCGAGATGAGTGTAGTGGGTCGGGTCCTCCAGATCAACGAGTCTCTGATACCAGATTGTTAGCGACGCTGTCACCAATTTGGAAGGAGGAAGAACGGAGGAGAAATGGAGAGAAGGAAACTTCGACAGGAAGAAAATAGGATCAGAAGTATGTTATTTCATTTCTTGCCTTTCTGAACAACCTGAGGTCAGAACTTACACTCCTCCACGTACAACTCATGCCACCCACTCCCGCCCACTCACACGCACGCTGGGCTTCACAGCTCATGGGCTTCGCTGGCCGGCCAGGCCTGTGCTTGACGATGGCTTCAGTGTGCTAACAAATCATCGCTCAGTAAAGTTCACCACACTCATCCCATGATCAAACGGAAAAAGACATTGGGACTTTAAATAACGTTGGGCAAACCTTAAAATTTTTTACCTCCACCATTTTCTCATAGACGCAAACCCTAGATATTTTCCTCTCTCCCTTCCACCTCTCTTATCCACTACCGCTAACGTCCACCAAAAATCCCGAAATTGTCGCTAGCTTCTGCTCCCTGCACCAAATCGCCACCGATCGTGCCCCTGCATGTGTCGCGCCCACTCCCAGTGCACCTCCTCCTGCGTGTCCATGCACATAGCACAACCCCACCTCCTATGCGAGTGTGCGAGTCCAGTTGGCTGCGCGCGCAGTTAGGACAGAGACCAGCCTGCAATATATTCTCTCCAATTTTAAATTATTATGCTGTTAACTTCTAATATCAAATTTGATTATTCGTCTTATTAAAAAATTTGTTCAAATGTGTAAAATTATTAGTTGTGATTTAAATTTAACTAGTAATAAATCAAATAATAATAAAATTTTACACATTTGAATAAATTTTTTGAATAAAACGAATAGTCAAAGTTGACGTTAAAAGTCAATGGTGTCTATATTTTAAAACCGAAGGGAGGTAGAAAGTACTAGATCTACTCGTTTTCATCATCAATTTGAGGAATATTGTTTGCCGATTTAGGATTTCTTTGTGATTTGCAGGGGATGTATTTTGGGGGAAAAGCTGAGGGATTTGGTAGGGTCCTATGATTCACTCTATTTCCTTTCTTAGGTTTGACGAGGGCAACGTGTATTGTTTGAATGTGGTTTTGATGTGAACTATCTATGTGGTTGAGTGGTTCCCATCAGGCAACAAGGTGAGCATCTGAGCTCCTCCTCCGTAGAGGAGGAAGTCTCCAATTTAGTATTAATGCTTCTAAATGTTATCATTAGTAGTAAGTCTCTTAGATATAATTTTATTGATTTTAGCTTGGCTTAAGATAAGATCTTTCAAAGAACATTGGTTAGAATTAAAAAAATTGAAATTGCCATTGTTACCTCCTTGGTAGAAGGGTCGTGGTTAGTTCCATCCGTTGCCCCTTGTGGACTATACCTCTTGTTTTTGTTGTTCGTCCAGTAGACATGTTCACAGGTTTTGGGGTCCAATATTGCCACAGACACTGCAAGCGAAAGTTGTCTAGAGGGGGTTAAATAGGCAACGACCTGAAAAATCGTGTCTCAAAAACAATTTGATCACTAAAAATAGAATACGGACTAGTCCGGTCAGGCGGATTTGTCCAGTAGTGGACAAGTCAGGTCTTTCACAGATAAGTCCGCAAACGCAGCGGAAATAGATCAAATACAAAACCAAAATGAGACAAAAGACACAGTGATTTTTGACTAAAGTTCAACTCCACACAGAAGCCTACATCTCCGTTGAGGAGTTCACAAAGGACCAGCTTGCACTCAACCTAAACCTCTCCAAGTAACCATAAAGATCAACTTGGTTTTCACTAGATCAACGAGGGTGATACAAACCTTCCGGATCTCATCACAGCTGTCTTGATGGATTTCGGATGACATCTAACTGTCTAGGAGATGAATCTCTAAGAGTAATAGATCTTACAAAACCTGCAATTAAAAGATTAAGTGCTCAATGCAAAACAAGAGACGGAAATACTCACGATCTTCTCTTCCTTCAATGAAACCCTAGAGGATTCAATGAAGAATGAGGGGAAAAGGAGAAGTGGATCTCAGAGAGTCTCAAGGCGTGATTTGAAATGAGGCGCTGGCTTTTGTAACTCTAAGATGTTAGGGGTAGGGGAGTATATAGAACAATCAAGGATGACTTTCAAAAAATTTCAAGAGCGGACTAGTCTGGAGGTCCGGACAAATCCGGGTATCGGGCTCAACGATAATATAGTCATCCCTCTGGAGTCCGCAGAGGGCACGGATAAGTCCACCAACGGACTAGTTCGGTCGAGCAGACAAGTTCGGTCAAGCCAAGGTGCATCCATTCTGAAATCCGCCCGTCTAGCGAACAAGTCCGGAAATAATAGGGTGCCCCTTCTCTGGAGTCCACTTGCCATGATGGACAAGTCCGTTCCCAGACTAGTTTGGAGGAGCGGACTAGTTCGGCTTTGTCGATGGAGCAGCTCTCTGGAGTCCGCAGCCTAACCCGGACATGTCCGGTGCCAGACAAGTCCGGACACCCGGATAAGTCTGAGGTGAGCTGTGTGCTCCCTCTCTAGAGTCTGATTGTTGGGCGAACAAGTCTGTTTCAGGATAAGTCTGGAGGACCGAACAAGTTCGGAGCCAGCAACAAAAAATAGTAGATTAAGATAACATAAAAAAGTGGTGAAAGATGGAGCACTTAACTAATTTCAAAGTAAAAAATGCTGAACTCCTTTGATAGTACAGTGGTCCTATGACTCAAAAAATATAAAAGCTAAAAACTCCAAAGCCAAAGAACCAACTTTGCTCTTTTCCTTTTGGGGTCGATAAAGTTCCATTCATTTATGTACCTGCACACCCTCACAAAATACAATCAAATGCTTCTATTGTTTGTCATAATTCATCTCAAAATCCACATAAGATCCTAGATGCACTTTCAATCTCTTCCTTTTTGGGTGAATTGATGACAACCAATAAGAAGCTACAAAGATAATCAAGGGTTACATGTTAAAGCAAATATAAGCTCCCCCTAAATCCATGCACAAACAACACATGCTAAGAAACGAGATGGAAGCTTACACCAACTTCAACTTCTAACTATGAACAATATGCAATGAGATAGATAAAATAAACCACGTTAGCATCACATCATCACAAGCATAAGTCATAAAGTACTAAATATTACAAACCAAGGTTTTTAAAACACACAACTCTAAATATTTCACATCAACGGTAGATAAAAGGATAGGTAGATAGGTCAAGAGCTTCTCTATTTCTCCCCCTTTGGCATCAAGACACCAAAAAAGGAAGAAAAAGAGAGAATGCAAGACAATTACTCCTCAGCACCATCATCACTCTCAATCTCCTCAGAGTCCTCATCTGGCTGCAGTCCAAAATATGCAAGTTCCTCAGCTGTAAGATCTGCAAAAGGGTCATGAGTTGGCGGAACTTCTTCATCAATATCTGAGCTATCCGATGAACGAGGTATCCCTTGTTGATGTTGCCATTCCTTTGTAGCCCTGGTGTTCTTCCTAGCAATCCTCTTCTTGTGGGCACGAGCATCATTGTTCTAGCAAATCTTGAAGAAACCGTTGAGAATCTTGAACAAACCACTCCAACCACGGGAGGAGGAGGAACTGGCAGCGGTCCTTCTTGTAGCTAGACTGGTAGAAGTTGAAGCTCGTGTAACTGCAGCTGGCACTTGAGGTTGAAGCTTCTTGTGTGATCCCTCCTTCATGAACACCTTGTCGGTGACCTTCTCAATCATGCACATAATATAGAGGGCATAAGCGCACGCCCTATTTGGCTTTTGTACAATATCAAAAAATTTCGAAAACATGAAGCCAAAGGTGTTGAACTTCTCTTGTTCCCCCAACCACTTGAGGAGGTTTCTTCCATGACCATGAAGATTAGATGCATCACCTTTTCTAGGAGCCAAATTCTTCTTAAGAATGCGATGCATCACCTTATAGAAGGGGAGGAACCTAGTAGTATTTGGTGGAGAGAAGTGTGAGGAGGTGTCATACATGAAATCCATAGCATTAACATCAAGCACTAGCTCATTCTGAATCCTCACCTCATTGGAAAAACCACCGTGGAACTTGATAATTTTGGCAAAGCGCCTCACTGTGACTGAGTACCTGTCCGAGCCTATCATCCAAGTAATCCTGGCCTCTCGTTCCTGATAATAATAGAGAGTAGCATAGAATTGAGCGATAACGGCCTTATTCTATGGATACTTGAAACCCAAGATGTCCTTAATCCATGAAAAGTGCAGGGCTCAAATGACTTCATTAAATATAACAATGTTCCCGGACTAGTCCGAAGGAGCAGACTATCTGGCTCTGCCGATGGAGCAGCTCTCTGAAGTCCGCAGCTGGCCCGAATATGTCCGATGCCGGACAAGTCTGGACACTCGGATAAGTCCAAAGTGAGCTATGTGCTCCTTCTCTGGAGTCCGGTTGCTGGGCGGACAAGTCCAAAGCCAGCAACAAAAAACAGTAGATTAAGATAACATAAAAAAATGGTGAAAGATGGAGCACCTAACAAATTTCAAAGTAGAAAATGCTGAACCCTCTTGATAGTACAGTGGTCCTATGACTCAAGAAATGTAAAAGCTAGAAACTCCGAAGCCAAAGAACCAACTTTGCTCTTTTCCTTTTTGGGGGGTCAATAAAGTTCTATTCATTTATGTCCCAGCATACATACTCACAAAATACCATCAAATGCTTCTATTGTTTATCATAATTCATCCGAAAATTCACGTGGGATATGCACTTTCAGCAAGTAATGTGAGCGTCTAGTGCTTGGACGGATCCGATCTTCGTCTTGTCATTGAGGCACTTTAAGGTTCATCTTCGCTGCAACAATATTAACTTTTTACAGTATGCATACCTCTCTTCTTGGGATGAAAATGATTGTTGCTTCAGCCTTAGTTTGCCACCACCTTCTCAAACAAGTCTGTTACCTTAGCAAATGCAATGGTGAGTGAGAAGATAGCAGATCCTACAGCAGCATTGATGTGGTCACGGACCGAGGTGGTCAACCCATTGTAGAAATTTTGGATGAGGAGCTAATCATCCATCCAATGACGAGGTTATCCTAGGATGTACTCCTGGAAACACTCCAAGCTTCAGGGATTGACTCATCATATGCTTGCTAGAAACTGAAAATCCTTACATGAAAGGCATTGGTCTTGTCCACTGGAAAAAATATTGTGAGGAGCACATTGGAACACTTCTCCCAGTTGTCCACAGCATTTCAGTTCTTGTAGAACCACTTCCCAGTTGTCCACAGCATTTCAGTTCATGTAGAACCACTGCTTCACTTTCACAAGAAAAGAGAACAATAACATTCGGAGTCGGATGGCCTCTTAGGTGACTCCCCTGGTGGTGAAGGTGAGCACTAGCATCCGCCCTGATCTTCCCACAGAATGGGCTGGCTTGTACCACGGTGATGAGGCTATTTTTGATCTCAAAGTTGGCATCTTTAGTTTTTACAATAGGTCCTGTAAGCATATTTCCTTTGTGGGCTGAGAACTCACACAGGATTTTCTCGACCATTTCCTTTGGACTTCATGGTGCGGGGTTGAGAGACTCGATTGCTGAGAGGATACTTTATGATGGTACAATGCGGGGTAAAGCTTCAAGACTATCAATTAGGATGGCAACGGGTCAGGTTCGAGCTGGGTTTTGTAAAAACCCACGCACTTCAAAAAAAAATATACTAGTGCAATATCAGATCCACACCCACACCCGCAGGTGAAAAGTGAAACCCGCACCTGAGCCTGTCAGGTTTCAGGCATAAAACCCACACCCGCACCCAATATTATGCGGGTCTGGTGTGGGTGCGGTCCATAGGTGGATTTTTCTCCCATGTACACCCGCACATGTCGGGTCTAAAACTTGACGGGGACCTAAACTTGGGACCCGAACTGCAATTTCTATTATCAATGAAGTTTCTAGCCAGATCGAATCTTCTCATGCACTATCCTATTTTTACCTTAAAGTAAAAACGAAGAAGATAAACCTGCTAAGACAAGGGTAAACAATAGAGAAAATTTTTGAATGTAGTCTTAGTATAAATTTTCCTAAATCAGCACCTTCCCTATCAACTGCACCAGAAATGTTTTATTCTTAATCAGATAGGATTCCGAAAGCATACGGAAAAATCATTGTACCATTTCACCTAGGAGTATTTCAGTGTATTGTATTTAAGTAACCCACAGGAAGGCATGGTATTTAGGAGAATTTATTGTAAGGACTATATCAAGGATTCAACTCTTATTGAAATCACCAAGTTTAAAACAGGGGTAAGACATATAGGATAGTGGACACACACACACACAATGGAATACCCTACTCTAAATATAAATTTGTGTTATATAAGCAAGAAAGTGTAAGTTCCATATTTACTTCGTAACTTAGTCACAAGAGTATGTACCAAGAGATAATCATCTATAGTACAGGACTTAGTTCCATTCACCCAGGCACAACTGGTTGATGCCTTCTTGATATGACCAGTTGTGCCTTCTTGATATAACCACGCTATCAAGCAAGATGTTACAACCTTCAAATCAAGCTACACCAACTCAAGTCTCACTACATCGACACCAGCCCAAGTCATTAATGGATCGATTACACATAGTCGAGCAAAGAAGCTACAACAAGAGGTGAACGCGCTACTTTGTGAGAATCATTTTAACATTAATGAGAATTATATACTGCCTAAGTCCTGTACATTGCTATTGCTTAGCTTCACCAAAAAGGATGACAGGAACATACAAAGAGATGACTACAGAGAAGGACCATACTCGAACCAGACCAGTCCAGCAGAATAATTTGAAAAAAAATACCATAACTCTTGATTTCCAAAGGCTATGGAGTTCCATGAGCACATTTTGGAAAGCTTATTAAGTCTAGTTTTCAATGCCACTAGAGCCGAGCTGTTTGGAATTTCCATTGTGAGATCTGACCAGTTTTAGTGAAGACTGGTCAAAAGGTCAACAGTCTACCAGACGTTCAACTTCCCATACAAAACTGTACCATTCTACATTATTTCGTGGTGCATGCTGCACATGGTGTGAAAGCTTCTCAAGTTAATTTTCCAACGCAACTGACGGCACATCTTTTAGACTTTCCAAGGTGGAGTTATTGACAAAACACCGAAGACTGCACAGAAGACCAATAGCCACGCGGGAACAACTCAAAGCTATTTCATGGAGCCCCTTTCACATAGTCTATCTTATCTTTTTCATTTCGTATTTACACCTGTCTAAAAGGATTGTTCCTAGTATAAATACCCCATTGCCTCATAGCAATAAGAGACTTTTGATAAACAAAATACAGAACCCCTTTTTTCTGCTATGTGCTAACAAACCTTTGAGAGTTGATCTCTACCCTTTGCTCTTGTGATTTCCTTCGCGGGATTACAGCAGCGGCGGCTTCATCTGCTCCCAATTGGTGCTCCTGCTCCCTTTGAGGTTTTTTCGATTGATTGTAGGCTGTGTTGGTTGGTTCCTTGAGAGTGTGGTTGGGCGAATCCTCGATTTAGGTTGCCAGTTAAAGACAGTGGTTGGCTTCAAGTTTTATTTGTCAGGTTGCACTAGTTATCGCTGCTTGCAGCAAGTTATCTTGGCTTCTTTGAAGCTAGTTATCTGGTGACCATCCTGCGTGCGTCGTGAAGATCAGGACCCCATGATGTATCATCTGGCATCAGAGCTTTCGTTACCACGGTAGGATTCTTTACCTTTAGCTACATATATATTTGTTTCGTCCTATCCACCAAAAAGCCTAAAAAATATTGCTTTAGCCCTTTGTTTCAATCTGTTATTTCAGTGAGTTTTGTTAAGTTTCAGTCCATTAGAGCCTTTGTTTTAGTTACTGATCATTTTCCTTTGCGTGTCCTTTGAACCTGTTTTATATATCTGAAAATCCCCACACAAAAAAAATCTATAGCCTATATCATCCTTCGCGTTAAGTTTGATCCTATCAAACTATAACTACTGGTTGTGTTTTTTTCTTCTATCAAAAGTGTGCTAGTGTTATCTTTGGTCATTGTGTTAAGTTCTATAAAAAAAGTGTGTCAAAAAAAAAGAAAGAAAAGTGTAAAAAAAAAGAGAGTTGAAAAAAATTGAGGAAGAAAGGTTGAAGATCAGTTAGTTAAAGTGCACAAGTGCTGAAAGTTTGTCACGCCAAGTTGAGCAACCAGTTTTCTAGTTGTGTTTGGTGCAAAATTTTGGTTAGGTCTGATCGCAACACTTGCATCCCGATCATACTCCTTGTTTGCATCAACTCTGAAATTTCTTTGCGTGTGTGTGTGATTGATTTATATCTCCCATATCTTGTGATCAGCACTAGGCAGGGAACTTCTAGTTTGGATTGTAATTTAACTTTACAACAACTAGAATTCAGATTGCGTTCCTTGTGTATCACTCCCCACCAAGCTCCACATAAAAATTCATCATAATCGGTACTCTGGTCTTGTATTCGCCTCTCCATCACTTTCTTATTACCACCACACATTTGTTTCTCTGTAATGCGCAGCAAGGAATTCATAAGAGCTTCGGTTGGTAAGAGAGGTGAGTTGTGAGAGCCACCAAATTTTTATATTCCACAAATACTATTGTTTGTATTTAGCTAACCTTACAGGAAGATGGGTGGAGTGGAGTTAGAAGATTGTGTTACTATAGCACAATTCAATGAACTAAAGCAAAACTTGGAAGATAAGCAAGATCAGTTGACACAAGATCTTCAGGCCTTTATGGCTAAAATCAAAGGACGTCACCAACCTCATGACGGTGCAGGCTACTATGGTGAAGATGGAGGAGATAGTGATGGTAGAGTTGCTGCTAAAAGAGCAAGAGAACAAGAAAGGAGGAACCAAGGTGCTGCACATGGAGGAGGAAGAGCTCGAGGTCGAAGAAATGATGACAATGATGAATCTGAAATGAGGATGATGATAATCATTCTCAATATCATTTTGGTCGCCGACATCGTAGAGGAGGCAACCATGAGGAGAGGTTTGGAAAACTGAAGTTTACCATGCCAAAATTTGATGGAGGGTCCGATCCTGAAGCTTATTTCACTTGGGAGTTGAAGGTGGACAAGATCTTTTGCCTGCATAATTATGCAGAGGAAAAGAAGTTGGCAATGGCATATCTGGAGTTTGAAGGATATGCTCTGATATGGTGGGAGCAACTTCTCCATGATCGTGAAGAAGATGGAGAAAATCTTATTGTCACTTGGGAAGAAATGAAGAGAGAAATGAGAACTCATTTTGTACCAAGCACTATCGCTGTGATCTTTTCGATAAATTGCAGAATCTGAAGCAAGGAAGTTTCTCTGTTGAGGAGTATTATAAGGAGATGGAGAAGGCTATGATTAGAGCCAATGTGTATGAAGATGAAGAGCAAACTATTGCACGTTTTATAGCTGGGTTACATCACAATATCCAGCACATTGCTGAACGCCAACTACAGTAAGATGCCAAGAGTAGCAAGCCCTTGTCATATGGTACGAGTGCTGTGTCTAGAGGAAGCAAGTCAATCTCTAAGTTTTCTACTGCACCCTCAATGGCAAAGAGCTCAAGTGGAGGCCTCCGTACTAATGTTCAAGGTGTTTATACTGGGAAGAACACTGCTGCCCCAAGCCTGAGTTCTAAACCAGCAGCTTCCACCTCTACTTCAATGGGTTCTACATCCAAGAGTAGTGGGATTCAATGCTTCAAATGTGGAGACCGTGGGCATGTAATTAAGGAGTGTCCAAATAATTGTGTGTTCAATGTGAATGACAATGGAGAATATGATTCAACTAGTGAAGAGAATATGGCCATAAGCGGGACTATCCATTCGAAGATCTCATTTGGTTGCCAATGATGTTGATAGAGCAAGGATATGATCCTAAGCCTTTGTGGTTGTGGTTGTTGATGAGGTTCTTGCTTAATATTTCCTTTTGAATTTGCTTTCCTCTATTAAGCCGCTCGAAAGCATCCATCACGGCCTCTCTCTCCTCTTTGAGCTTCGTGTATTCTTTTAAAATAGATGACTCAAGAGTAGTACTCTCCTTAGAGAGGGTTACATTATAAGAATTAGAGGCTTCATTTAAATGCTTAGAAGAGTTAAAGAGAGAGTCAAGTTCAAGAGCTTCATGGGTGTGCACCAATGCATTTTGCTTCTCGCTTAGCTCTACGTGCTTCACTTTGAGCTCCTCATAGGACTCACGTAGAACACTATGAGAGTGCTTAAGTGCATTGAGCTCCCCCTCAAGCTCTCGAACTCGGAATAGCGCCACTCCATGCTCTTTGGTCACCATCTCAATCTTCTTAGACTTTTTGGTGATGGTCTTGTTTGCCTTCTCAAAAAAGAGGACAAGATCATTGTAGCTTGGTCTATCATCTTCTTCATCATAGCGCTCCTCTTTTTCCTCAAGATCATCTTCCTCATCAATGAAGCACTCACAACTTCAAGCCATCAAGCATAGAGGAGGTGGTGGTAACACATTGGTGGAGCTAGTCATGGCAATACCCGCGAGCTCTTCTCCACTTGAAGATGAAGAGTCCAAATCCTCATCTGTGAGCCACTCACCAATGATATAAGCTTTGTGCGGGGACTTCTTCTCCTTGCTCTTGCTCTCCTTCTTGACAAAGAACTTCTTTTTGAATTTTCTCTTTGGCTTGCGTTCTTCATCATCACTCTCACTAGATACTTCCTTCTTGCTTTCTTTCTTGGGCTTCAAACACTCTTTAGCGGCCACAATTAAAGCACTCGGAGTTTCTCTTGGAAGATGAGGCTCTTCCCTTGCGAAATAGCTTTTCATCAAGAGCGCAAGGACCTCATTATCGCTCTCCTCATCCTCATCTTTCTTCACCTTCTTCTTCTTCTTTTTCTTGCCATTGGGTGATTCTTGATCAACTTGTTGGGCAAGATTCTTGAGCAATTGAGAGTCGGTGGAGCTGCCCAACATGTACGCCTCATCAGTCATGAGCTTACCTAGCATCACGTCAACGGTAAGAGTATCTAAGTTGGCTTGGAAGGGACACATGACGATGGAGTTGTAGCCTGGCGGCGACATCCTCAAGAGCTTTCTCATGATTTCCACATCATCAATTTTGTCTTTGAGGCTCAAAGCATTGATCTCCTCCACCACTACATGCAAACGAGAATAAATATCATTAGATTTTCATGGGATTGCATGGTGATAGAATCATATTTGTTCTTAAGAACATAGTAACGCTCTTCCTTAGCCTCGGAGGAGCCCTTATGGATGTTTTGCAATTGATCCATATCTCATGTGCGGTAGATGATGCATTGATTCTAGAAAAAAATATTTTTAGAAATGCATTCAAACATAGCATTCTTGGCTTTAGCATTGAATTTAATGAAAATGGGATCAAGTCTCTCATTCTCATTCGCAGCATGGTTAGTAACTTGCCACGCTTTCCCATCGATCAATACTAGGTAGGCTTGCATGCGAGCCTTTCAATAAGAGTAATCGTCCCCATCGAATACGAGCGGAGTCTTCATCCCGTTCGGCATCTTTACTCAAGGCGGTGAAGCCCGAAAATGAGCACTTGACTCTGATACCACTTGTAAAGATCAAGGACACCGAGAAAGGGGGTTGAATCGGTGGACTTATAGCACCAATTTCGCTACGAACTAAAACTACAAGACTTGATCACAACCGAAGGAAAGCTAAACAAGTCTAGTAGACCAAGACCCCTAACAATGCTAGTGATACAATGCTAGTGATATGAAATAACAACAAGCAAGCACTAGCACGATAGCCAACAAGAGGAATCAAAGAACAACCTATTACACTACTCAAATGATAAGTAAATGCAGTAAGTAATGAGAGTGAGATAGAGAGTGCTTAGTGATTTTTTCCTAAGGTCTCGGAAGGTAGACGTCTTCCCCTAATCCTCATTGGACCACTCCCGTCGAAGTCTCGATCCCTCTCGTTGTTCTCGGAATGATGCTCATAAGGGTACGCTTCACTCTCGGAGTGAAAACATCGGCGGCCCGACTATCGCACATAATATCTAAGTGCTAGAGCCAGCCTCTAAGACTCAGATCCTCCCTTTTGGTGTCCCTTTCGAGCGGGAGACCCAAACCACTTATAAACTTGGCGTCGTCTTCCACAATCTCCTCGGAAGCTCGAACATGACTCCTAGCCGGTTTAGGCTGCCCACACGAAGAGTAATAGACAAAAATCACTCCTCTCAAGCCCTACAAACTCTAAAAGTGTATGATTGCTCTCTATTACACTCCCCTACTAGCACCAAAGATCTCCAATCATGTAATGTGCTCTTTTGGTGGTGTCCCTTGGCCTCTCACAACTTGGCTCCAACAATTCTGATCAAGGGCACATAGGAAAATGCCCCCCTCCACAATTTAAATAGGCTCCAAGCCCAGAAACAACCGTTGGACGTGATGTCATAAAGTTGACTGCTTTATGAAATCATCGGACTGTCCGGTGACTGGATCACCGGACTGTCCAGTGACCCTTCTTCCTCCTCGATCAGGAAAACACCCTCTCTGGAGTCCACTCCATAAGACACCAGACTATCCAGTGCATACCTTCACCGAACTGTCCGGTGACTTTCACTTTTGAACACTCAGAGACACCTTCTCTGAACTTCAGCTTTTGGCTCATCGGACTGTTCGGTCATTACACCGACGGATTGTCCGATGACTGCTCGATGACAACTCCAGAGAGCACCTCTCTCTAGATTGGCTCCTCTAGAGCTCACCAGACTATTCGGTGACCTCACCGGACTATTCGGTGACTGGGACTTCAGCTGGATCTTGAGCTTCGGTCTTTGGCTTCGCTTTCTCTACCATTTTTAGTGTTTTCTGAGGATCTAAGAAGCATTCACACCCTCTGACACTTGTATGACAGGAGACAAATGACCTTACCCTTTTAGTAGTACCAACGTTCCTATGGACTCTAGCTAGTCCTTATCCTTGGTCCTCCGAAGCCCGGCAACTTCTTTTATAGGGATCGTCCTTGTCATCTACCGAGGAAGCCCACCAGGTTGATGTAGAGTTAGCGGGGTGGTTCCTGCAACACAACCATTACCTATGGTTATTCATTCAATCAACAAAATCAAATCATACCTTTTAAGGGGCTGCAAAGGTCATAAAGCTTACAACCTATCGTCCACAGAAAAGGCGCAACAAAAAAAAAGTAGTTCGTTAGGTGTTCCTCTGTCCAAGCCGTGTTTAGCCTTTAATTTTATTTCAGAGTCTGTGGTGTTGAACTTGTGTCCCTAGTTTGTGTTTTGGTTGCTAGATTCTGAAATCTTTTTGCATTCAGGTGTTTTTCTTCGCCGTTCATCTGTTTTTGTGTTCAATCTGTTATCGTGTCACATCTATTAATTGTTTTTTCCATTCAAATGTTATCCCACCCACCCACCCCATATTTCAATCACAACTAGATCCACCCTTCATAGATCCACCTCTCTATATTTATCCGCTGCTCAATCATCCACAAAATCGTCCCCAAAAATTGCACCCAATTTGAGATCCGAATCTATTTTCAGCCTTTCAAAAAAATCTGATTCAAAGTCACATCATTAAAATAGTTATAACTTTTGTTTTTGAACTCCAAATTAGGCATATAAGTACGTTTTGGATACCTACAGCAAATTTCCCAACCTCTGACTATCTTAGATTCAATAATTTCATATCAGAAGTTTCTATTTTCGCGCTCTGAAGTTTCAGCACAGATTCAACAGAAATTTAAGATTTTCTCGAGGCCACATCTTTCATCATATTGATCTGAAATTTTTATTGTGTGCCATATTTTGTGCCTCTAGTTCAGGAAAAATATCAAAAAAATAAAATAAAAATAAATAAATTTTAAGATCTAGAAGCCGGAAATTAATCTTTGCTGCTCTTTTGAGTGCTGAATAGTTTGCTGATTTTTGGAGTCTTATCGTTTGTGTTGTGGCTGCCCTTTGATATCTTCATTCATATTTTGTTAACATCTAGATTTTTTATAAGATTGAGCTAGCAACTAGAACATAATACTTAAAACACTATCTAATATAGAATTGTATTTCACTAATCGTTATTTTAGCCCTCCAAGCTCCACATATCCACCTCGGATCAGCACTTTTTTTTGACCCTGCAATTGTAAAATTATGACTCCCTGGTTTCTCCTGCCATTGGTTACATCATCCTTTGCTTTGGTACAAATCTTGCAAGAGCTCGGTAAGGCGTTTATTTTTGGGAAATTTTCACTACCCATCTCACTGTAGTTGCAAGAATAATATTTTGTGCTATCCATATGCTATTTTTCTAACCATGATAAGAAGAAAAGGAGGTGAATACAATATTAGTATTGCTTTGCAAAGAGTCTTTGATAATATCGATGCAAACTTTAAAAAACGCATTGAGTTTGTGAACAATATGTCGGCAAGCCTTAAGAGATGTAATCCAACTCAGAGAGATATCGCACGTGATCAAAAGACGCATGAGATTTAGACCATTGTACATCATCTTCTTCCATGAGTAATTATATTCTTTCATCTCTTTCTGTATATGATGGTTTAGATTCTGTTACATATATTGCTTAAGAAACAGAGATGGATAATATATTTGAACAATGCCGTATGTGTGAAAGGAGAAAGCTTTTGAATGTTGCTAGTGCATTAGTTGATAGTGCTTTAACTTTGTCGCAACATTTATATGTAACAAAAAAATATCCTTGAACATGGAGTGATGATAAAATTTTAATGAGAAAAACTTTTGTTGATATATCTTCTAAACCTATGTCTAGTTGTGATGAATACTCTTTGGAGGAGGAGCTTTCTACTGTACCTCCTATTGCACTTAATATTTTGCTGAAAAGTGAGATCAAACAAGAGGATGAAAGTGATACAAACATGATAAAAGAAGAGATACGTAATGTTTCAAGCATAGCCCAAGATGAGACGGATCATAACACGTCAAAAGGTATTGCTCAAAATGAGAAAAAACATATTGCACATCAATCTACAAAAGGTGATAATATTT
>BCLH01000185.1:114158-175199 GCA_001602315.1 Zoysia pacifica | reverse complement strand
CCATTACATGTGAAAATGATGAGCTAAAATTGCTATCTTCTCCAAACACTGTGGGTTATATTGAATATAATTCTTTTTGTGACCTTACTACAGTAGAGAGGATGATATTTTCGAATCCTGAATTACCTTTGTTAACTAGAACCAATTTTTATGTTATAGGCAATTATGATTCTAGAGGTGTCTTTATGGCGCAAAGAGTTTACATTTGTTCGAATTTGATAACTTCTTATGTTGTGCAATTAGATGACAAACTAGAAGATTGAAATAGCAACTACAATGTCATGTCATGTGTTGCTAGGATAAAATACATTTTATTCTAGTGAGATTGATGATAATGTTTCATATAACATAAATTGCTTGAAGAAGAAATTATTCCAAAAAATTAGTCATGCTGATTTTTATAATACAAATGCTTCATGTGGTGCCTTAGTATGCAAAGATGCATTGTTTTCATGTCATGATCTTTTTAGCTATTTGTCCGCTCCTATTTTTTTTCTCGAAAACACAGGAGAGCTGCATTTCATTGAAATAAGAAGAAAGCGGGATAGAATCTCGGATACAATGAACACAAACCCAAACACCGATAACAAAACAAACAACAAACACACAGACCCAAGAACACTGGCCCAACGACCAAACAACAACCAGAGCTAGCCGCTTTGGAACAGGTTCATAGCTGCAGTCAGGAGGGACATCCCTTTAGCTCCAGCTCACGCCCTCAGGCGGCGCTCTTCCCCGCTAAGATCAAAATTTGAGTCATATTCGGGGACGCCTTATAGAACACACATCGATTCCTGTGCTTCCAGATGAGCCAAGCACCTAGGATGATGAGAGAATTGAGGCCCCGCTGGACTTGACCACAAGTTGCTGCGTTGACTCTTTCCCACCAAACCACAAAGGATCGTTCATCAGGCTGAGGAGCAAGAGAGTGGAGCCCAACTTGTCGCAGGAAGAAGAACCAAAACTGTCTTGCGAAAACACAAGATGTGAGGAGGTGATTGATATCCTCATCCTCCTGATTGCAAAGCAGACATTGTTCAGGCTTAGGCAACCCACGCTTCGCAAGGCAGTCCGCTGTCCAACAGCGGTTATGAGCAACCAACCACAAAAAGAAATGACACTTAGCCGGAGCCCAAGTCTTCCAAATGATCTCTGCTGGACCAAAGGTTTGAGCACCCAAAAAGAGACTCTCATATGCTGATTTGGCTAAGTACTTTCCGTTAGATGAGAATCTCTACATATGCTTATCCACGGCAGCGGATTGCAAGTAAAGTTCCGACAAAACATCCTAAAGCTGCAGAAACTCAACCAGAGCTACCACCGAAAGAGCTCCATGCAGATCCGTGACCCATGTATTATTAGAAAGCCCTTCCCGCACCTTGCGATTTTTGATTCTCCTCTTAGACACAGCAGCAAGCAGGTTTGGGCATAAGTCAGCAATACGCTGCCCATGGATCCACCTATCTATCCAAAACAGCATTCTCGAACCATTACCAACCTCAGTAACCAAAGCAATAGAGAAAAAAGCCTGCACCTGAGATGGTACTTAGAACAGGTAGAGATGCTCAAGTGAGGTGAGGTTCTGTTTTTTTTTTTTTTTGAGCCAAACCCATCTCCTACTTAGAGCCCAGATCAACCGCTTAAGATCTGATAGCCCTAGACCTCCAAGATCTACAGGCCTGCAGACCATACTCCAAGCCACTAAACAATGTCCTCCCTATGCATCTCTACGACCTCTCCAAAGAAAACCCCTCCGAATTTTGTCCACTGCCTTGATAGCCCAATTTGGAAAATCCACAGCCATAGCCAGATATATAAGCATTTCCGTTAGCACAAATTTGACCTGAACCAACCATCCTTCCCAAGTCATGAGATCAGCTTTCCAAGCTGGTAACAGATCTGCCAACCTATCAATAATTGGCTGAAAGTGTTCTTTCTTAAGCTTGGTCAAAGAGAGGCAAACCAAAGTATTTACAAGGAAAATCAGAGACGTCACAGGGCAGTAATTGTTGTATGGTTTGAAGCTCAGAATCACCGCACCTAATTGGCAGAACGTTACTTTTTTGGAGGTTCGTTTAAAGGCCAGAAGCATCACCAAACAGCCGCAGAATGTCCAAAGTAACAGAAATGTCTGAGGCTTCGGGGTGGAGGAAAATCAAAACGTCGTCAGCATACAAGGAAATCTGGTGATGGAGAGATCGTTGGGAAAGAGGTTTTAATAGTCCTTCACTTGTTGCCTTAGAGAAAAGAATACCGAGAACATCCATAACTAGAATGAAGAGCATAGGTGATAAGGGGTCCCCTTGCCGTAGCCCACGCCTGTGATTAATGCTCTGACCAGGAACCCCATTTAACAGAATTTGAGTTGAAGATGTGCCAAGAACACCACTAATAATATCCCTCCAAATTTGTTCAAAACTCAGCTGCTGCAAGACTGAAAGTAGGAAGGGCCAAGGGACACTATCAAAGGCTTTGGAGATGTCAAGCTTTAAGAGAAGTCGTGGCATCCTCTGTTGATGCAATGATCTTGCTGTTTGCTGAACCAACATGAAATTGTCCTGAATAAAACGACCCTTAATGAAAGCAGTTTGAACAGGTGACACCATTTGCTGCAGCCGCACTGACAATCTAGCCAGCAGTTTCATCACCAATTTAGCAATACTATGCACCAAACTGATCGGCCTGAAATCTTTTGGATGCTCAGCTCCCACTTTTTTTGGGAGGAGGGTAATATATGCCATGTTCAGGGAGGTAAAACCTTGAAACTTCCTGCTCCAAACAGCCGCCAGAACTGTCTTTATATCCTATTTAATGATAGGCTACCAAACCTTGAAGAAACGACCGGTGAACCCATCCGGACCAAGGGCCTTGTCTGATGGTAACTTCTTAACAGTGTTCCAAACCTCCTCCTCTGAAAAAGGAGCTCCAGATCAGTTAAATCATGACTTTGTACTCCTAGTTCAGCCAGGTTGATAGAACAAGTACAGTTCACACTTGTACCAATAAAACCATCAAAGAAATCAAACAAAACATTAGCCTTATCTTCATGATCAATGAACACTTGATCATCTGCAGCCCATTTTCCAATAAAGTTCTTTCTTTTTCGATGGTGGGCATGGAGATGAAAGAGTTTGGTGTTGGCATCCCCTTCCTTCAACCAAGAAACTCTAGATCTCAGTCTAGCAATAGTTCTTTTAAGAGATGAGAGAGCAAGACAGTGTTTCCTTAGGTTCTGCCATAACCAAGTTTCCCCTGCAGAAAGCGGCCTTTTAGCATTGGCGATCTCTAACTGGTGTAGGACCTCCCTTGCCATGGCTAGCTGGGAGGAGACATGACCCACAGATTTATCAGTCCAGCATTGCAAGGCATGTGCAACTGCTTTGAATTTGCTGTCCAGCCGAGAGAAGGGACAAGATACAGAACCTCCCTGTGCTGCACCCCAAGCATTCATAACCACTTCTTGGAAACCGTCCAACCATGGCCAGAATGACTCAAAATGAAAATGCCTTCTGCCCTGTTTGAATCAATGCAGCCCGAACAGAATGGGGCAGTGATTCAAATCATCCGAGGATAAGCTTTGAAGAAAGTAGTTGGGGTATAGAACTTCCTAGTCAACCGTGACAAAAGCTCTATCAAGCTTCACAAGTGTAGGGGAATCTTGCCGATTCGACCATGTGAAACTTCTCCCATTAAGGGGAAATGCTTTAAGAGCCAGATCATCAATTAACCGCTTAAAATGACCCATCATGCCCCTGTTGTAATTAGAGTTGTTCTTATCCGAATCTCTATAAATCATGTTAAAGTCACCAACCAGTAGCCAAGGGCCACTACAAGCTGATCTGATGTCACGCAACTCCTGCAAAAATAGGATTTTCTCTTCATTGCTTTGAGGACCATACACACATGTAAGCCACCATGAAGCACCATTTTCTGGGTAGAACTGAACAGACACACTATGAGCATCTATCCGGCAAAGACTAGTAGTCCCAGTGTGTCTACGCCAAGCAACAAAGATACCTCCACTAGCTCCCACTGCAAGCAGTTCAACAAAATCAGAGATATCAGACCGGAGAGCAGAAAGAACTCCTCGAGAGAGACCGGCAATTTTTGTCTCTTGAATACACACTACATCAGAACGGGAGGACTCTAACATAGAGCGCAGAGAGTCCTGCCTTGCTGCTGAGTTAAGCCCACGCACATTCCATACAAAAATATTTTTTGGATCCATTAGGAACAAAAGCAGATCGATCTATCAGATGGAGCTACACAGCTACATCTCGTCCAACGCCAAGTGGTCCAGATTTGGGATGGACCACTTGAACAGAGTCGCCAAAGCAAGCAGGTGAGAATCTGAGAGGGGCTGGCCCAAGAGAGCTTCATACTGCTCCTTATCTCTTTGATCAATACCATCTTGTTCACGAATGATGCCCAAAGTCCTCATAACTTTCTTCTTCGATCTTCTATCAAGGTCTCCCATCTGAAATTCCACACCAGCTCTAGCAATCCAGCGACTGCAACGTGGCAGAGCAGTGGAGACTGAACTCGACCCTTTTGTTGGTTTGACTTTGATTGGGATTTCCAACAGGCTGTCAGTGAGCTGCGATAATCGGTTAATGAAATCCTGGTAGACGGCTACCTATTGAGCGCCGCATCCACTAGTTCCATTAGTTCGCTCCTTGGGACGCCGAGAATAGACCAACAGCTCCGGCGGTGGCGCTAGAGGAGGCTGATCCAGGCTCGGCGCTAAGGCGGACTGATCCGGTTCAGTGACAACCATAGCAGGCTCCTCTGGCACAGGAGAGCAGCCATACGAGATGTCATCCTCGCGCGCCGGAGAAGACCTTTGAACAAGATCTGGTGACAAGGCCGCAACACCGGGGACAGCAGCCTGCTCAGCCAATGGCCCATCAGAAGGATAGGCCTGCTCTGCCAACGACCCAGCAACATGATGGGCCTCTGCAGTCTCAAGGCCCACATCAGCAGCCGAAACAGGAGCCAGGCTATGCAATGTTGGTGCGACAGGAGGGACAGGAGAATCCACCTCGATTGTCGCAACCCGAAGGTGATGGTGCCTGGGAAACAGGGGAAGCTGTCGCGCCATCAATGGGCGCAGAGAAACCCCAGGCGACAGCACTGGCAGTGGAGGCTGCTGGAGCCATTTAATCTACAGCAAGAGACGAAGCGATGGGGCACGGCCCTAGGCGTGAATGCACCGAAGCCCGAGGAGGAGGCGCAGCATCCGAGCGTGGCTCTGGCGGAGCCCTCGGAGAGGGAGAGCGGCGCTGGCAACGAGCACGACGCCGATTGCTGCGACCCCCCAGGCGAGGGCGGAGGTGATAAGGGCGGCTGCTCGGCTGTCGACTGGGCCGGAACTACCTCCAAAAGGATGGGATAGACCAGCCCTCTCTTCAACGGTGGTGACTCCACTTCTAGCTCAATTGGCTCAGGGATGAAAAGGTCGACGGCGGCCAGAATGTGATCAACATTCCAACACCACGCCATGAGCCTGAACGAAGATAAGTCAGTCCTCACCGCCGTAGCTTGATGCAGGGAGGAAACCCAGCAGCAGTCATCTAGGATGTGCTGAACTGTTGATAGCTCCCAGGTGTGGGCCGGTATTCCTTTGAGGACAACATCGACGAGGGTCGGCAGCACCACGCTGTCAGAATGAACTAGCCACGACCATCGCTTGACATGCAGGGTGAAGCTTGGGCCCTCCAGGGGAGGACCGTTGTTGAAAACCCTGTCCGCCGTCGCCGAGTCTGGGAGAAAGATCAGAAAATCCTCCGGAGCTGTGGTATCAAAGAGACAGCCGCAGCATCGATGTTGAACAAATGGACGACCTCTTCCAGCACCTGATCAGCGCTCTCAGCAGGGCGATTGCCAACCACTGTGAGGAGGAGGGCTCACCAAATATCCGCTTCAGCGCGCTCTAAGCTAAGCGAGTGGTTGAAGATGCACGGCGGCTTCTCCCTTGCACCGATGCTGTTGGACGGAGCCTCCACATTCTCGAGCTCTGGGGCTGGTGGAATGGGCTCAACATCCGAACTTGAAGGGGTTGGAGAGCCACTGGCCGTTGGCCGTCACAAACGTTGATGGTGACGACGAACACGCCGGCGAGAAGGGCCGCCTCGCTGCTCCAACGGGAACGCTCTGGCTGAGACGGTAGAGAGGGAGGGAGCGTCCTCCACCAGCGAAACCACCTTGCACCATTGCAATGTCTTCATGGGCCGCTGGTTCACTGCTGCCGGAGCACTAGGGCAAACGTTGCAACGATGACCCGGCTCACGACAGCGGAAGCGGTGCCATCCTGCTTTGTCTGTCACCGGAACCTGAGGCGAACGCTCCTTCGGCTCCGGACGAAGGATGACCTTAGGGCGCCACAGGCTTCTTCCTGTCCAACACGGGCGCAGGAGGTGGTGGCAACGATAGCAGGGCCTCCAAGAAGGACCCAGGACGCGAAGGAGAGGAAGTGTTACCGGAGTTAGGGCCAGCACTCTCCCATCGCTGGGACTTGGAGCGACACGCTGGGACAGAAGGTGGGGCTTTGGGAGACAAGGGGGAGGAGGAACGAGGCGCCACCGGTGGGGGAGAGGCTGGGGAGGTCGCCGGAGTCTGAGCAGACGCCGGCGGAGGAGGGTGGGAAGGTGGGGTTGTCCACTTCTATTACTAACCATTTGCAGAAGTATCATGATAATCAAAGGAGCAAGCCATAGACGACTTTCCATCAAGAAGAGAAGAATGATGAGATTATAAAAATCTTTGAGCCACCAAGTGATTGCATTCAAATACCCTCGTGGCCTTCACCTTTTCATGTGGGTTGCAAGGCATTGTAGAGTCGCGGTCCTGATAATAAACTTGAGTCGAGGACGACTCTAAAACAAAAAGGAGCGGATGATGAGGACATCACTCCTTTAGATACACATAATACTCCTCAGATTAATATTAACAGAACTCGTGCACGACATCACTCCTCAGATACACACATCACTACTTTAGATACACACATCACTCCTAAGATACACACAATGTCTTCTTTTCTTTGAGAATAGAGTGCTACCTAATAAATTTATCATGATTAGGAACATTGGAGAGGGTCAAAAGAAGCATGAAGAAGGACTTGAAGATGCTCAACATCAGCAATGCACATTTGACTTCGGAGAAGATCTAAACAACTCATGTGCGAGTCTAACTCGAACTCTAAGAGCAGCCTGAACTAAAACGGATGCTCCGGTCTCATACGAGCTCCATTTTCGACGTTATAAATATGGATGGAAAGCTAAGGAGATAAACTTTCCAACAGAAATAATCCCATGCGAAAATACTTTCTAGATCTCTGAGAATCACTAAAATAATATGATGCCCAAAATCTGTTAAGATGCTGTGACGCCATTTTTTGGCTCTTAGACCTTGTATCTTTTCTAGGCCCATTAGTATTAGGGTTTGCCCTTTAAGGATGTCCTAACCTCTATATAAACAGTAGCTGTATTATTAGAGATAGGTTTTGATTAGTTTTCATCTGTTTCCAAACAGTTTCATCGTTTGGCGGTTTGTTGGTTTTCCAACTTCATAAGTTTAACTTAGATTTCGCAATTGAGTTGCGTTCTTCCTTGTTCTTGCTTGTGTTCTTCGATTCGCAGGCTAAGATTAGCCTTTTTGGTGAGGTCAATCATATGTGCACGGTTGATAACCAGATGAGAAGTGGTGTTACGATTGCGAAGTCAATCGTGTTGATTTGAGGCCGGATTGATTGTGTGTCGCATCTCTACCAAATCGAGAGTTACCACAACCTGATAGAAGATCATGAACCACGTACACATTAGAAAGTTTTACCGTCGGTCCGGCCAACACTTATTGTGTATCTTTAGCGACTAACTTCCGACACTAATTCTGGTTTGTGATATAGTGTTCGTCAGTTGATTGACTTCGTGCCATATGAGCCAAGTTCCTCATTTTATATGGTTGAATTAAACTACATACACATATTCTTTTAAGTACAAGTAGAATTATATTATTTGAAATAAAAATATGTGTACAAAATTCTATGCCTTTATTTATTTCTAAAGTTTATTAACGGTATAAGTGGTACTTAAATATCTATCCTCAACAGCATCATAGTCTATCATCACCAATTGAGCATCTATTAAAAGTTTAAAGTATCTAAATTGTGTTGCATAAATAATTCAATGCTACAAGTTATTTAGATTTCCTATATATCTCCAGGCCGTGCATCATCTGATGATTTTTTTTTTTTTTTTGAGAGTCTCATCTAATGAATTTTTGGCATTCGGAGTTTTGATTGGAATTGTGAGTTTTTAATCTGTAAATGAAGTATAAATAACACACACTATACGGCCCAAGACTCACAATATGATCATCTGCACTAAGTTTCTTTTTACTTTTAGAAATTAATATATGACCATTCATTTTATTAAAAATAAAAAAAATACAATACGAATTGAGTGGTAACTGGTAAATATTAAAAGCTTTCCCACAGCCGTCGCAAGAATTGTAAAATCTTACTGTGGGCACGTGCGCATCTCCAACATCCATGACTTGTTGGGCTAAAAAAAATGTCCATGACTTGTTAAACTTCCGCTAGTGTCCGCCACGATGGCGCATTCACCACAGCCGTCGCCGACTCCGGCCACTGCCGACGGCGACGACTCTCTCCGTTCCCTCCTCACGTCCTTCTCCAGTCTTTCTGCACTCCGTCTCCTTCCTTGCCCCACTCATTGTCTTCTCCCGCCTCCGCTGCCACCTCCCACCAGCCACTGCTGCGACCCACCTCCTCCTCCACCCCGTCACATCGCTCCTTCAACTTCATCGCTACGACCTCCGCCTTGCCTTCAGCTCCACGCGCTCTCCTTCTCCCTCCGGCTCTCCCACCACCCGCTCCTCTTGCCTCGCCTCCTCTCCTTCTACTCCCACCATCCCTCGCTACTCCCTACCGCCTCCTCCCTCGCCGCCGGCTCCACATGCCCACTGCCCTACAATGTCCTCATCTTCGCATGCCTTGGCCACGGCCTCCCGCTCAGCACCATCACCGCGTACCATGAAATGGCTGAGAGTGCCGTCCTCCCGGACGCCTTCGCGTACCCATCCGTCCTCCGCGCCTGCGCCGAGGCCCGGGACCTAGCGCTAGGGCGGGCAGTGCACATGCGAGCTGTGGATGCCGGGATGCACGGGCATCTGTTCTTCCAGAACGCACCGGTGTCAATGTATGCCAAATGCGGGGAGCTGGCCGCTGCACGCAAGGTGTTCGATGGAATCGAACTGCGAGATGTTGTGTCTTGGAACTCGATGATATCTGGCTATGCAGCATGTGCAAAGTGGAGGGATGCAGTGGAGCTTTTCTGTAGGATGCGGACGGAGGGTCCTAAGGTCAACTGTGTAACATGGAACACTGTTGCTGGCGGTTATATTCAGATGCGAGATTATGGGGCAGCAATCGAGCTAATCCGTGAAATGGTGAAAGGTGGTGCAGGGGTTGATTTTGTTACACTGGTGATTGGATCCAATGCTTGTTCACGGGAAGGATGGTTGAGGCTTGGGAAGGAGATTCATGGGTTGGCAGTCCGTATGCACTGCGATGAGATTGAGAGCGTAAGCAATGCAGTGATCACAATGTATCCCGGTGCAAGGATTTGGAGCGTGCCCGCATTCTTTTCAGAATGTTGAAAAATCCAGGTCTGGTCACATGAAATAGGATGTTAGCTGGTTTTGCATTGTCAGATGATGCAGAAGAGGCTTCTAGACTTTTTTGTGGCATGGTATACAGGGACGTTGTAACCTTCCAAACGAAGGAAATACGACTTCAGACCCACCCGCACATCGAGTGGGTCTCACCTCGCAGAATAACTGCTTACGCTTTTCGTCCTCGCTTCGCGTAAAAGAGTTAACCCGAGTTATTACTGCATTTCAAAGCCGGGTTTTTAAATTGTTTTGGCTCCCCTCCTATTTACGATATGGGACTAAACCATGCTGCTACAGTAGCTTGCAACGCTACAATGCACGTGGGCTGGACCGGTTTTTCTTCTCTCCCCACCCCCCGGCCTTTAGGACCCAACGTACTCGTTGAGCAGCGGATCAATTTAACCCGAAGGGACAAATGTACAAAATCGCCTCTCTTAGCCATGTCTGTATGTCCAGTGCCGGCATGTGTCATGCCATGACCACGCTGGGCCCATGCGCCATACATACCATACCCGCGCGCTTAGCTCATACACACCTATGAAACCGCTTGAGTCGATTCTGATACTATTCTGTAACATCTTAGACTCGGAATATAGTCCAGACCCACTCGCATGTTGTGTGGGTTTCACCTCGCAAAATAAATGCTTATGCTTTTCGTTCTCGTTTCGTGTAAAAGAGTGCATTCCAAACCCTCTCATTTACGATATGGAACTCGCAATACTACAGTGCCCGTGTGCTGGGCCGGTTTTTCTGCTGGGCTGGGATTCTACAAGATGTGCAGCCTAACTATGTTATTGTTGTCACCTATCTTGCGCTTTGTGCCCGTGTTGCTAATCTGCAACATGGGCGAGAGCTTCACGCTTACATTATTAAGCACGGGTTTAAAGGGTATCGTTTGTTTTGGAACTCTCTCATAGATATGTACTCCAAGTCTGGTAGGCTCTTGGTTGCACAAAATGTCTTTGATACCATGGATGATCGTGACATGATATCATAGACTTCAATGATAGCTGATATGGAATGCAAGGAAAAGGAACTGCTGCCCTGCAGATTTTCAGACAGATGATAGATAATGGAATCATGCCGGATGACATAATCATGGTTACAATACTTTCTTCCTGTAGCCACTCTGGCTTGTGCGTGAAGGCGAAGAGCTTTTTGACAAGATGGTCAGTTCATATGACATGAAGCCCCAGATGGAGCACTATTCCTGCATGGTTGATCTATATGCGCATGCTGGACTATTGGAAAAGGCAGAGGAATTGCTTAATCAGACTCCCCTGCCACATCCACAATGTGGGCAGCATTAGTTGGAGCTTGCCACGAGAGGGGTAACATAATAATTGGTGAAAGGTCAGCAAGGAGGCTCTTGGACATGAGGACAGAGAATGCTGGGCACTATGTTGTAATTGCAAACATGTACGCCCTCCGTTCTTTAAATGATGTCGTCGTTGACTTTTAAATTTAACTTTGACCATTCATTTTATTTAAAAAAAATTGATAAATTTCAGATATTTTGATATAATTTGATTTATCATTAGATTTATTTGAATCTCAACTTAAAATTTTACATATTCGAACATTTTTTTTGAATAAAACAAATGGTTAAAGTTAAATTTATAAGTCAACAGCGACATCAATTAAAGAATGAAAAGAGTATGCTTCAGCTGGATGCTGGAATGAGCTAGCAACAATCAGAAAACTGATGCGAGACTTAGGTGTCATGAAAGCACTTGGATTGGCATGAGTGGATCTTGGTAATGGGTTTACCCCTTTTCTGGTTGGAGATAGGTCGAACCCTCTAGCTCCAGAGATCTGAGGTTTTGAAGGAACTATCTGAGCAGATGAGAAATATGAAAATTCTAATGATCTCGACATATTATTTAGGGAGGAACTAAAAGATTAAACCTTTAGCCATAGTATGAAAGCAAGGGTTCCTGCTTTGTGTGGGACGGAAACCATTATAAACTCGGGAAGAGAGTCCATTATGAAGCAACTCATACTCTCATCTCTAGCACACAGCAGATTTCTAACAGTGACAGGAATTGCCTTTTTGCAAAGCAGTGACCTTGGATCATCACACAAGACGGTTACTTCACTTGGCAACTGATGCCTTATTGGCTCAATGCAATTATTGTCCTCACCTTGGTCAGTTACAGTTATGGTTCATGAATCCACTTTTGAGGCAACCTTCATCAATTTTAAGATTCTGTTCACGATGATGAGAAGGTTTCTAACAGTTACAGCTGTTGGCTTTTTGCAAAGCAGTGACCTTGGGTCTTCTCACAAGAGGGTTACTTCGCTTGGCAACTAATGCCTTAGTGGTGCTGCCTGTAAGTCAAGTGCTCAGCTAGCTTAGGTGTCAGATTTAGTTCATTTTTCATTCAGTCGACGGTTAGTTGAGTCTGCAGCAAGCTGAATCAGAGGTGCTATGTCCTACTCTTCATGAAATTAGTGGAATCATGGACAACACGGTAGTGAGCCTGTCGTATATGCTATAAGTTAGGAGGCCACTAAGGCTTGATCCTGTTCAACAGGGACCATTATCGAACCAGTTTGTTACTGCTGTAGATAAAGAATAGAAAACAGAAAGTACAAAATCCATTGAGTGCTTGCCTGTCTTACAACATCTTGTGATCATAGGCTGTGTTTCTATGATATGGGATCATGGTGACTCCTCTGCCTGACAATGCCGCATCGCAGCAGTGGCTGGCGATGGCATTGTAGGAGACCAGCCGCATGCCTTGTGGTCCCCATCTAGGTGGTGGCAATCCCTTGCCCCCATCTGACACAGTATCGTCAAGCAGTTAGTGGTGAGGGAGGTGAGTGGACAATTTCCCAGCTACTTAAAAAGACAAATTACTCTGACTGGTTAGTGATGATGATGGTGACGCTGCGTGCCCCTGCCAGTCGGCCACGATCGAGGACAGCACCAACGACAAGGTCAAGGACCATATGGACATGGAGGTACCATTGGATGATGGATCTTCTTCCTCGAATCAAGGAATTTTTCGAAGTAGGCATGGGTCTCACAGATGGCATCATGCATCATGCATCAGCTTTTATCAAGTGCGCAAGGTATCGACACGTCAGTTTAGATGGAATTTTCCTGTTCTGGCCATTTTTTTTAGTAAGTTAGCCTACAATGCTTACTTTGAGGGGGTCAATCACATTTGAGCCTTGGAAATATGTTTGGAAAACTTGGGCTACTCAGAAATGTAAAATGCTTTTATGGCTTACTATAATAAGGAATAAATGCTGGACAGCAGATGTCTTGCGAGAAAAGGACTTTGTCATCAAGAGGAAGAAATGGCTCAGCACCTGCTCACAACTTGTGTCTCCGCGACAGTTTTGGCACAGGTGGTTCCCCCCTCTTAACCTTCATCAGCTAATAACTCAAACCTCTGAGGAAATATCATTTGCGGATTGGTGGAAGAATGCATCAAGACAGGTTACTCGGGAGCAAAGGAAAGGGAATTAATCCATTCATAATGCTGGGCACCTGGAGTAATGGAGCAAATCCCTGCCTGTATAATGTACTGCATAGACTCAAGGATGAACACCAAATCTGAGGCATGGCAAGAGCTAAAAATCTTTCCTTGGTCTGGGAAGAGGTCATGAGCCTGGATAGTAGAAGAGGCATTCTGGGCGGGTCAGGTTTTGTAGTTTTGTTATTAAACTTTCTCTGATCATGTAGCTAAGAACCTCTGGACCATGATCCAAGTTCAGATATGACAATATGTTGGACCAGCTTTCGCGCTTAATGTAAAGATGTGCAGCCCTTTTGCATATTTACAATAAAAAAAAGTAAACACTTTGCCGGCCGTGTCGTGAAACGACGGCCCTAGATGCCAACACAACTGCTGTCATCCCCGACTCGCCCAAGGCCGAAGGGGGCAAAAAAAAAGCAGGTGAAGTGACGCGGTCATAAGCCTCGCTTTCCAAACAACGAGCGACAAGCTATGCGCCAACACATCCAACGCACCAACCTGTTTCGTTCCCACACGCATCCTCCTCGCGTTTCTCTTCTCCGAAGCTGCCCTCCTCCCCAGTCCCCACCCCAATCAACCCGAACAAGGCATCGAGCAACCAGCAGCCGACGACCTTTCCTCAATCATTTTCTTCTCTTCGCAGCCACCACCGACCGCCACCTTCCTCTCCGGCACGCACATGCTTGCCAGCGCGCGCCCGGCCACCGCTGCCTCGACCACGTGACGCGGCACGGCTAGGCGGCCTCCTTTCCACTTATAGCCGCGGAGCAGAACCTCTTCACGGCGCCCGGATGGTGGCTCACCTGACTCGGCAACTCCCCGTCCGGCCGGCGGCCATGAAGTCAGCCACCTCGCTCCTCCTCGGCGCCGCGCTCGCCACCGCCTTCTTCCTGCTCTACACCTCCCTCTGCCACGACCTCGGCGCCGCCAAAGGCCCGCCCGCCACGCCGCCGCCGCGGTGGACGCGCGGTGACAAAGAGATCGAGACGGTCAGAAGCGCCGCTGCCGGTCGTCAGGAGGCGCAGACCAAGAACCGCGATGAGGTTCCCAGGGAAGAGGAGGAGAGGAAGGAAGTGGATGCAAGTAGCAGCGATGGCGTGGCGAAAACAAAGGGGCGGGTAAAGCAGGGGATCGTGATGCCGGCGGATGCAACTAAACAGGTTTGATGATCTTCCTCTGTTTCCTTCGTTCCTCAGCATGCGACAGGACATGGAGAGTCCTTCGTTCTCTATACTCGCTTTGAGCTTTGACCAGAATTTGCCATGTGCTCACATGTGCAGCAATTTTAGTGTAAGCTAGTATATTCGCGAAAAAACATTCCCGTTCCCAGCCTCGATTGGCGTGGCTCAAGACTAGCAACCTGCCCCCGAACACATGCCACGTCATACGAATTGAATAGTTATAGCTTTACATAACCGGTATCAATGTGTCATTATGCATTTATTTTGGCTGGCACCATTTATCGTACTCCTCTGTTCTAATAGAAGTTTATTTTTAAATTTTGTTGGCTACAACTTTAACCAATAATTATAATAAATTTTAATAATATAAATTATATATTTTATGAAAGTATTTTTTTAAGAATTTAAAAGTACAAATACTAGATTTTTATATTTAATAAAATCTATAAAAATTATTAATCAAAATATCAGTCAATAAAAATTAAAAATAAACTTTTACTGAGACAGAGATAGACGGAGTCAGTGCTTCACTAACCTCAAACAATTGATCTGTGTCGTCTTCACTAAATTTATATAAGAGCTCCGTTATCTAACTCTTCTTTCGGCTCCTAAGAGGTGAAACATTAAAGCGATCTGAGCCGTTGATTTTTGAAAAAAAAATAATAACACATGAAATATATTACTCATATCTCCTGACAAGATTGGCGCATCTCACTCCCACATCGATTTACTTCCTAACACACGCGAGGCTGACAAGATTGGCGAAATCTAATGCGATGGTTACAAACTATTTATTTCTTTTGATCTTTTGCTTTGGTTACATAACACGTTATCTATAAGAAACGTGACCATGTTACGGTCTTATTTTTTTGAATTTTGAATCAAAATCAATTTGACTAGTTTTCAGTTGGTTTGACCGATTTACCGATCAGTTTGACTGCATTTCAATTCCATTTTTTTAAAATTTTTTATTTTTTTCAAACTTTTTTTAACAAAAATTTTGACCGGCTGTGTAAGCCATTGGCTGTACTTATCATGTGATCCATAAAAAATATAACCATGTTTCGGTTTCAATTTTTTAAATTTTGAATCCAAATCAATTTGACTAGTTTCTAAGTTGAGTCAACTGGTTTACCGACTAATTTAATCGAATTTCAATTTCATTTTTTAAAATTTTTGTTTTTTAATTTTTTTTAAAACAGCGATCATTGACAGTTGACCAGCTGTGTCCATTGTGTCACGTTAGAAGTATAAATATATGTGTCCATTGACTATGCGTCTGGTGTCACATAGGAGTAGAAGCATGTTTCATGTAACCATGTGTCCATTGATCGGCTAAGCAAAAGCGTGAGAAGGCTATCACGTTACGAGAAAAAAAAAAGGTTGAGAACCATCTGTTCACTTACCTACTTATAACAACACATGCAACTTTCTAAATATATCAAATGATTTATTTTCAAAACTGAAGGATTTTATTTCCTTAACTGTCGAATGCACCGCTTTCTATAATTTGTTGATTTCTTTTCAATTTAAATATTTATTAATTATTAATTATTTTAGTGCTTTTACCTTTTACGAGGTAAGAAAACCACTTTTTTCTCGAGATCTGTGTAAATAAATGGGCTCTCGTTTATTTGGGTTTACCGTAGAATTTGTCTTATATAATTTTGGCTGATCAACCAGAACTAGCACCACGTCTGCAAGTATGCATGAAAGTGGGTCGCCCGCGAGCTCATATTTAGTATAAATTTTCTAGTTAATCTCTGAAAATCTACAAAATACTCCCTCCGATTTTAACTTCTAACATCTCATTCGTTTTATTCAAATAATTTACTCAATTAAGTACAATTTTGTTTTTATTTGATTTATCACCAGTGAAATTTAAATTACGATGAATAATTTTACATATTTGAACAAATTTTTTGAATAAAACGAATGGTCAAAGTTGATATTAAAAATCAACGATGTCAATAATTTAAAACCTGAGGGAGTATCTGCAATATGTGAAACTCACGGATCAACCCACTTTACTGTCGCAAAATTATCTAGAAATCATGAGGCACAACTCACAACATCCATCCACGTGCTGGAAGACTGTTACTGGATCAATATGGATGTCAACGGGTCGAGACTGGAATTAACATGGGCAGCTAACTAAATATAGTGTTTCCAAAGCATGATTGTATAATTGTGTGATCATTGTGCACAGATGATTATGATAATATCCAACTAACGCTAGGTATCTAATATTAACTGTTTTAACTAAAAAAAGTTAAACTACTTACTCTCTTCGTTTTTAAATTGATGTCGTCGTTGATTTTTAATATTAATTTTGACCATTTGTTTTATTAAATGTTTTTTTATAAATATTATATATTTTGTTATAATTTAATTTATTAATAGATTTATTAGAATTATAAATTAAAATTTTATATATTTAAACTAATCGTGAATTTAAGAACGGAGAGAGTATGTTTTAAGGAGAGTAACAAAACTCTCTTGTCAAAGAGAGTTCTAGCCTCAAAAATCACCAGTGTCCAGAGATTATTCATTGCACACCAAAGATAAATAGTATTCCCTCTGTTTTTCAAGCGTTCCTTTAGGACA
Organism: Zoysia pacifica; assembly: GCA_001602315.1. Lineage (NCBI taxonomy): Eukaryota > Viridiplantae > Streptophyta > Magnoliopsida > Poales > Poaceae > Zoysia > Zoysia pacifica. The sequence continues at coordinate 158,224 of BCLH01000185.1, read as the reverse complement.
AATTTTTTTATTAAAAATAAATTAGATTTTTTTATCCTAACAATAACAAGTTAAGAACGAGGAAGTATATGTTAACCGTTATTCCTATCTGCACCGATAATGAACAGCAGCAGAAGCCGCCCGAGCAGGATCTGGCGGACTTGCTGCAGCGAGCCGCGACGGCGGACAAGACGGTGCTAATGACGGCGATCAACGAGGCTTGGGCGGCGCCAGGGTCGTTCCTTGACCTGTTCCTGGAGAGCTTCCGGCACGGCGAGGGCACCGCGGACCTGCCGCAGCACCTGCTGATCGTGGCCATGGACGGCGAGGCATTCGAGCGGTGCAACGCCGTGCACCCCTTCTGCTACTGGTTCCGCGTGGACGGCATGGACTTCGCCGCCGAGCAGACGTATATGAAGGGCGACTACCTCGAGATGATGTGGCGCCGGAACCGGTTCCAGCAGACCATCCTCGAGCTCGGCTACAGCTTCCTCTTCACGGTACGTTTCTTGTTTCTGCCTGTGAAATTCTCGCGTACGTCGCATGTCAAACTATAGGAGTAAGTTTTACAACAATGATAGTGGATGAAACCGATGATTCACTTTTACACCCCACGCGCAGGACGTGGACATCCTGTGGTTCCGGAGCCCGTTCCCACGCCTCCCCTGGGACGCGCAGGTGGTGATGTCTTCGGACTTCTTCGTCGGAGACCCGAATTCCCCGGGGAACTTCCCCAACGGCGGCCTCCTCTACGTCAGGGCGTCGCCGGCCACCGTGGCGTTCTACAAGCACTGGCAGGCGTCCCGGGCGCGGTTCCCGGGGAAGCACGAGCAGTATGTGTTCGACAAGATCGTCAAGGAGGGCGTGCCGCCGCACGTCGGCGCCCGGGTGCAGTTCCTCGACACGGCCGTCTTCGGCGGCTTCTGCCAGCACGGCAAGGACCTGGGCAGGGTAGCCACCATGCACGCAAACTGCTGCGTCGGCCTGCAGAACAAGCTGTTCGATCTCAAGAACGTGCTCGAAGACTGGAAGACTTACCGGGCGCGTGCCGACGCTGGGAACGCGCAGGGTTTCTCATGGAGGGTGCCAGGGAGGTGCATACACTGAACGAGCTCATTCACAGGACGTGCATTCTGGAGTCATTTGTACGGAAATGTTGAGATAATTCTTTTTCTTTTTGATGAATCAATCATTACACCCAGATGTATACGTAGATTCTAAAGATTCGAGTTAATTTTTTAAAAAAGGATAGTTTCACCTGGAGGGTATCTATTGATTCTCATGAGCTTCCGTAATGTTAAAAATGGAAATGTGAGGGCCCATGTCCCATTACCTTTTCCACTATTTCCTATTGTACCTTATCCACTAATTTTAAAGCATTTGCAATTTGTGCTGCCCAATAAAAAAATAATGTACTACAGCTGAGCTCAAGACCATCTTGCATAATCGACAAGCATTCATTACTTGGATCCATGTCCTCTTCCTACATGGAACATGAAGTAGAGACATGTATGAACCAATTAGTCTACCACAATGCACTAGTTGATCTCAATGATTCAGAACTATGTTACAACAAGCATTACATCCACTCATACAAGTTCAGCCGCTAGAGGTATGAGGTATAGTCGACTTGGACTACACTCAAAATCCATGAAGAAAATAGTTTCTGGAACATCACTTGGTTTAACGTACAATTGGCCCACCTCACAATCTAAAATGGTTAGGTTCCAAACGAACACCGAATCGACTTCAATTGTGGCAGTCACACGGGAGCCTTGGATCATTATATGACAGCTAATCTCCCCTTGATCATTAGCCACAAAAAGCCAGACCCAGCGGGGATTTACACCTTCAGTGTTCTCCCAAAGCTGTCTTCAGCCATATCTGTGTCATCTGATTGCATGATTTCGAGGTCTCTGATATCCCTCTTCAACACATTACCCAACTTGGCAACTGCCTCGGTTTGTTTTTGCAAGACCTAAGATATAGAGTTACAAATCGGAATGATGCAAAACTCAGCTAGTACGTAACATGGTAAATGGTACTAAATTTCATGCGTTACCTCAAGAAGCTCTGTAACACTCCGTTCTTCAACCTTGGCAGAATTAGGAATATAGATTTGACCACCCGCACTGCCAGTGCTGGCCAGAAGACGTGATTTCGAAAGAAGACTATTAACTCTCTTAGATAGATCAGCATTGGGCCCTTTTAGCTGCAAAATGAAGACTGATATCAATTAAAAATTCATGATCAGCAGAAAAGTAGGTACAATGGATGGGGAAAAATCTAACCCGCTTTAATATAGTGACCAATCTTTCATATAAGTCAGCTTCCTCCTTCGTTAAAGGAATGCGGTAGCCTCGATTCTCTAATGCCTCAACTACTCTCACGAACTTTTAGCAGCTCACAAAATAACAATAATAGTTAGATAAACCTGCAGTTAGGTATGAACGATGAATTGCAACCTTCATAATTGGAAGATATGGAGATAAAATATCACCCTTAAAAGGCGTCTTTGAATAACCAGTTCTTGCTGCTTCAACCGTTGGATCCATGGGTACGTGTCAGCTTGGAAATGCCTTTGAAGCTGTTTTTCTAAACACGTAAGGCAAAAGAAAATATTACTGGAAGTGCAAATGGAAACACTATCGTACCTTTTTAACATTAGAATGGGTCATGCTCAATCTTTTAGTATCTGAATCAAGGACTTCATCTTGAAGCTGCAAAGAAAACAAGCTAAATTTTAAAACATGTAATCGTAAAATCAAATTGGACAATGGCAGAAACAATATCACCAGTACTTTAAAAAGGTCAGAGTCTTAACAACAATAAAACTTATTGTTGGAGGGCGAGATCCTCCGAAGGTTGTACCCGAAGGAGGTGGGAGGCCGGGGCTTCAGCTCCCGACGGCGGCAAGGCTGAGGCGCCGTGCTGCTGCCCGACGCCTCTCTAGTGGCGAGCAGCCAGGGGAGAGGGAGAATTCCTCAATTCTGACTTCATTGATTAACCAGACCTAGGTTTTTATAGCCAATTCCTAACAAACATTGAAACAAATCTAAACAAACCCTAGAACTAACCTTATCTAACTGATCCTATAATCTAGTAATTCAAATTCAAACTAAACAAAAGATCCTAAAATGAAGGAGAGGCAGCCGGCCAGCCCTGCCTAGCTGTGCGGCCCACCATAACATCTCTCCCTCCCTCAGCACACAGCTCGTCCTCGAGCTGGAGTTCGGGAGGGAAGGCGTCCTCATTCTAGAGTTGTGGATGGTGGTCGAGGCGGATGGCCACTAGCTCGGATAACGTCCTTCGTGGTAGCTGTACATATGGATCCCACGTCCTCCTCAAAGTCGGCCAACTCCAGGTAGAACAAAAGCTGGCACTTGTGCCCGCGGACATAGGGCTCATCGCAATTGAAACAAAGCCCTTGACGACGACGTTCGACCATCTCGGCGGGTGACAAGTGACGAAGAATTGGCGGAGGCGCCGATAGTGCAAGGCCGGCTGTGGTGCCGGAAGATCAGTCGCCACGCCAGTTGTAGTCTGGATATTCATCGGTTGCCCCGAGGGTGAAGCCGTGAGCTGATGCCGAGTGTCAGCGCTCGAATGCACGAGCCAAAATTATTGCGCGATGCAGATCCTAGGGCTCATGAAGTTCGACGTCGACGCGAATGTGGTCGAGAAGTCCTTCGGTGAACAGCTGCACCTGCTGCTGTGGGGTGAGGCGGCCAGCGTGCGCCAAGTGTTCTTGGAAGTCCTGCAGGTACTCCTCGACGTCGGCGCGGAAGGGCAACCGTGCCAGATCGGCAAGGTAGCTGGTGGAGAGTGCCGACCCAAAGCGTTGTTGGCACAGTGTCTTGAACGCTTCCCAGCTTGGAGCGCCTGTACCACCCTCGATGGCGTCGCGTTCCAGCATATAGTACCATTGCTTGGTGACCCTGGTCATGTGGAAAGAGGCCAACCACACCTTGTCGGCCTCTTGCGTCCGCGGCGCTCAGAAGAATTGGTCGCAGCAATGCAGCCACCCGAGTGGATCCTCCTTCCCATCATAGATGGGAAAAGAGTGTTTATGGAAGTGAGGCGCCTCGACGCCCTCAGGTGGCCCTGCAGGAGCCCTCTGGACGGTAGGTTGGGCGACGTCTCCTAGAATCTGGGACGGTGACGAGGGGCACTAGATCTGGGTGATGAGAGCCGGTCCCGTCGTGGTGCTGGACTGCTGCGGCAGCCCTGTAGAAGAGTTGACAATGGTGGATGGGGATGACGACGCTAGTATCCCGTAGGGCAGCATGGGCTGCGAGGTCCTTGGCGGCAGTCTACCCTCCACATCTGACATGCGTGTGGCGAGTTCTCCCAGCATGCGCTAGATGCTGTAGACGGCAGTGGTTAGGGATTCCAGAGTGGTGATCATGGCTGAAGTGGTGGCATCAGCTGGCTGTGAGGCGGCGGCGGTGGTGGTGGTTGTGGGCATGACGACGACAGCTGTGGTGGTGGAAATGGCGGCAGGATCAGGTCCGGACATGGCTGATACCAGATTGTTGGAGGGCGGGATCCTCTGAAGGTTGTCCCCGAAGGAGGTGAGAGGCCGGGGCATCGGCTCTTGACGGCGATGAGGCTAAGGCGCCGTGTTGCTGCCCGGCGTCTCTCTAGTGGCAAGCAGCCAGGGGAGAGAGAGAATTCCTCAACTCCGACTTACTTCATTGATTAACCAGACCTAGGCTTTTATAGCCAATTCCTAACAAACATTGGAACTAATCTAAACAAACCCTGGAACTAACCTTATCTAACTGATCCTATAATCTAGAAATTCAAATTCAAACTAAACAAAGGATCCTAAAATGAAGGAGAGGCAGCCGGCCAGCCCTGCCTGGCTGTGCGGCCCAACATAACACTTGTTATCAAGAACTTAATCCAGTCCTTCCAAAAAGAAAAACCTCATTATATACAATGTTTCAGGGCTCCTTTGGAATGTAGGTTTTTATAGGAATCACATAGAAATTTTACAAGAGTCAAATCAATTTTACAGGGAAAAAACACAAGATTAGAGAAAATTAGGGAGTCATTAAAATCAATGCTGCCTGGTCTGCCAAACAAAATTTATATCCATAGTTGCAATGACGAAAGACATGCGCCTATTGATACTAGATATATAGAACACAGTGCCATTATTTATCTATGCTCAACTGAACTAGTGGAGACAAGCTGATTTAGAAGTTCATGCACCAGCATTTTAGGACTACTACATGGATAAAGTACCTAGCTGAACCTAAGCTGCAATTTAGCTATCTAATTATACAAAACATATCCTAAAACTAAAAGACACAGATATAGAATGGCGTTCTCAAGGTTGAGGCCACAGATAAATAATCACATCCTTAATTCCAATACCATACCTTTAGTCGGCTGGAAAGATCTTTAAAACCCTGAACAAGTTGAGGCCACAGCCTCTCCCTATCTGCACTGTCCATGCACTCAAGCTTCCCCATTGCTTCCGCCCACATAATCTACATCAGGATATCAAGTGTCATGGGAAAATGATATCCGAGAACCATGCCACAAAACATAAAGTAAGAAAATGCAAATTAGCTAAAGAAAATTGTACAGGTGCTTACATCAGACGCAGCAACTGGCTTGACCCTTTGGGAAGGATCAGTCACGCTAAACAGAAGATGCTGCCCAGATCAAACAGACACGCATATCAGTTAAAATGTATCGTCCAGATCTTTTGCACCATAAGGGGTAACACATCATGAAGAAACCTCACCCTAAAAGCATAACGGGGGTTCCCAGGGTCCTCCTTGTATGCATCCACGATAGCCTAAAATCACTCAGAATCAGCAAATATGTTCACCATTTGCTCCTCAAATAAAAGAGGCAAGTCTGAAAGGTAACGATTCCAATGTCGCAGACCTGGATGTCGCGGTCCGAAGGGGAGAGGGGAAGCGGCGCGACGGGGGCCATCTGGGTGGTGATCTGTCCACCACCCCCACCGGCCAGACCGAACGGCGTCGCCTGCTGCTGGAACCCGAAGAGCGAGGGCGACGGCGAAGAAGAAGACGTGCCGAACGCCGGCGTCGTCGAGGGAGTCCCAAATAGAGAGCCAAAAGCCGGAGCCGAGGACGGGTTCCCGAACCCCGGGGTCGAAGAAGGGGTCCCAAACGTGGGCGCCGGAGACGAGGCCCCGAACGCCGGCGTCGAGGACGGGGTTCCGAAAGCGGACACCGAAGATGGGGTCCCGAACGCCGGAGTCAAGGATGGGGTCCCAAACGCGGACGCCGACGACGGGGTGCCGAATGTCGGGGTCGATGACGGCGCACCGAATGCTGGGGTGGACGAGGGCGTGCCGAATGCGGGCGTGGACGAGGGCATCCCGAAGGACGGGGTGGAAGACGGAGTCCCCAAGGCGGGGGCGGAGGACGGGGTGCCGAACAAGGAGGAGGAGGTAGGGGTCCCGAACATGGCTGCTGTAATCACCGGCGGCGAGGTTGCTAGGTTTAGGGTTTTTTCTGGAGCGGAGACAGTGGAGGGGTGAAAGACCGAGAGGAGGAAGAGGAACGGCAAAACCAAGGAGCTTCTTCGAACTAGGGATCAAAACCGACGGGGCGGTCAGGAAAACATTCATCTTGTTCTTATTTTCACGTTTATTTTATCGGATGGAAACAAAAACAGAAAATAGGATAACGAAAACAAGTGAAAAAATAACAAAAACTTAAAAATAGAATAATTCAAATGATAATATATCGATAACCGTCGAGAATCGATAATTTAAGTCAGAAACATCATAATCATATAAGTAATTACTAATACCAACTAACACAAAAAGATATTAACATATACTACCACTCATGATAAATCTCTATACAACATCATAACTCAAATCTTACCGTTCATTTGAAACAATTTTTTCTAACAATTCTAGATGCAAAATGGGAATACGGAACTGGCTAAATACCTCCCAGGCTGTTTTGGAGAACACCGTCAGGACTGATTCAGTGAGACGTGACTTCGTGGAGTCTGAAGGCAAACCACCGTTGAAGAGAATTGAGTGATCCTGCCAGTTTTTCTGCAGCTGAAATGTAGCTGAAATGGGGCAGCAGGCACGGGCGAGCAGGTTCGGCGAGAGTCGCGAGCGTGCGTTCCGAGCAGAGCAGTGAAGCAAGGGGCAGGTAGGGACGGATGGCCGTGGAAGCCTGGCCCTGGTGCGTCGACACGGGCGGGTGCCGGGCGAGTTGGGCTTCTGGGCTGCTATCCCGTATCGAATTAAACGGGTTAAAAATAGGATCATCCCGTTTAAAACCGGGATCTCACCTAAACGGGCAGAAAAACTAGCTACCCGTTTGCGATCTCGTTTCTCGTTTTTATTTTCTCATTTTTTGTCCTGTTCCTGTTTATCAATTTTGAAAACGAAATTGAGCGAGAAAATTTGATTAATACGTTATTCGAGAGCCAGTCGAGACGGGATTTTTCTATCCCATTTTCATCTACTTCGAACTATGCTTCTCAATTTTGAAATAGTCCGAGTATCCGTTTTATGTTTCGGTGAAAATAAACTACTGATTAGATCAAATTAGTATTGGTCAAATTTTTTTATTTTTAATTAAAATTTGATAAGGATCAATTTAATTTGTGAAGGGATCCGTGCATTGAACTCTTTTATCACTTCTAGCTACGGCAGAGCAATATGATGTAATTTTTTTTATATAGACAGACAATCTGACGCATTCTCGCTTCGCTACGAGTAGCATATCATGACACCGTTACGTTATGATACACACATGGCAGTTTGTACTAATATTTGTTGAGCTATAGTTAAAACAAATTTATACAATATCCGCTCTGATACAGACAAGATAATTTGACGCAATATCATCCAAATCTAAAACTACCCTAGTACTCCAACGAATCCAATAACGCATGGCTTGGATAGAAGCATTGAAAAGTCGCATTCTTTTACACTACTAAATTTAATTGATTTACTGAAATACAGTTCATTGCAGCATGCAAAGAGTGGGAGGGGAAGAAAACAAGATGTGCTCACAACCAGGGTTCGCAAAACTACGGTTTATCGTGCGGTTTTCGCGAAAACCGCCCAAACCACTCCGGTCCGGTTTGGACGGTTTAGCGGTTTTCGAATTCAATTTTTTTTTGAATTTTGAAAATTTGGTGGATTTCAAAATAAAAAAATATGTAAAAAAACTAGAAGGAAAATGCAACTTCTTGGTTGAATCAGTTTTTAAAAATATTTTGATTTTGGTGACGAAAAAATTCGAAGAAAATTAGATGGAAAATATATAAGCAAACCTGATCAACAGCCATTCTCCCCTCTCCCCTTTCCCCGTCCGCTCGTTGTGATGGCGCGTCCGCAAGCCCCACCGCGCCGTTCGCCGCCCGCTCACAGGAAACCGCGCCGGAGAAACGACTAGCCATGCGGTAAGCCTGGATAGCCGCGCGCACGTCGGGCGCTTCGCAAGCCACCCGGTTGGAGCGGGAAGCCGCGCTCTAGAAGCGGCTAGCCGCGCGCCTCAGGCAGTTAGCCGGTTCCACCGGTAAACCGCACGATTTGCGCGGTAAGCTGCCCGATTAGCACGGAAAGCTGTTCGATCTGGTGGGTTTCCATGGCAGAGAAGGTGAGATGGTTGTTTTTATGTTTTTTGTTCAAATATTGATCGATTTGTTAGCAAATTTAGAACATAGTTGGTCATTTTCAAGAATTGATAGTTGTAAGATGTCAGATCAGGCCGATTCGGTTTGAGAGCATGGGGACAACGTATATCCCGGGTTCCATTGTAAATATTATAAGGCCGTGAAGAGAGAGGGTGGTACCACACGATTCAAGCAACATTTGACACATCGTGGAAGCAACGTACTTGGGTGTTCTCATGTTCCCACGGACGTGCGAGACTATTTTTGTCGAGAGCTTGATAAAACCGTCGAGCGGAGGAAGGACCGAGCTAAACAGATCCTCGGACAGCACCAGGTTGCAGGTCGAGGAAATGTCAATTAAGAGGACGATGAGGAGATGCAGGCTGCCATGAGGTTATCTAGAGAGGAGGAGGAATTCCGACAGCGTCAGCGTTCGTATAGTAGTCAGTTCGAGAGTGGTGGTGCTGGTGCTGGTTCATCGCAAGTGCTTCTGGTTCGTCGCAGGAAAGTGGTGGGTCTGGATTGTTTGGTATGATGAGGAGGTCCGCATCACAGAGGTCAGGTAATGAACGGATTCAAACTAGGATCGATACAGGTCCATAGACTGTGAAGAGCAAGCTAGAAAAGTCGGCCATTGGACGCGCATGGTCAAAAAAAATTTATACAGCATCCATCTCTGGTAGAAAAACCGATAGTCCATACTTTGTTAGTGCTATAAAGGAGACATAGAGATGGGGTATGAGACCTTTATTTTATTGTATTATATGTTTCGTTATATGTTATCATATTTATGTCATATGTCATAATGTTTGCAGGTGAGAGTGTGCCTAGCCTAACTGAGAGTAAAATAGATGGCACGTATCTTGATGCTAACGAGCAAGACATCAAGAAAGAATTCGATAAATTCAAGATGGAGTGGCCGATGTACGGTGTCACGATTATATGTGACTCTTGGACTGGCCCTACAGAGATGAGCTTGATAAACTTTATAATTTACTGTAATGATATCATGTTTTTTCACAACTCATGTGATGTTACTGGGCACAACTAATCTGCAGACTTCATATTTAAGGTACGAGACATATGTTTATTCTATGGCACTATTTGTTTTATTTGTACCTATGATATTTGAATAATGAAACGTTCTTGTACACTATTTGTTTTATTTGTACTTATGATATTTTGAACAATAAAACGTTCTTGTGCAGGAAATAAATAAGGTATGCATTGATGTAGGTCCAGACAATATTGTGTAGTTTATTACAGACAATGGTTCAAATTATAAAAAACATGCAAGCTGCCAATAAACAAGTATACTCATATTGTCTGGCAACCATGTGTGGCATATACAATCAACCTGATGCTAATGGTTATTGGTGAGTTTTTAGAGCATAAAGCTATGATACAGTGGGCTCGCAATATTTCTCGTTGGTTGTATAATCATAATCAGTTGCACTCTATGATGACCAATGCTATTGGTGGTGAGTTGATAAAATGGAATACAACATGTTTTGGTACAAACTACATGTTTTTTGAGAGTATGCTTCATCGGAGAGAAAAAATCATGACATGGATGGGTTATGAGATATTTTTAAATAGTAGATTTGCCAATACTGAGGACGGAAGGCATGCTCACTCCTACTTACCAAGCATGTCATTGTGAGATTCAATGAAACATGTGGTAGATGCAGTGCAACCTTTATATACGTTTCTTCGGTTTTTTGATAAAGACAAAAGCCCTACGTTAAGTGAAGTACTTCTCAAATATTATTTATGTAAAAATGAGTATGAAGCCCTTTTATAGGAATGATGAGTGAGAAATGCAGAGATACATGGACATTATAAATCATAGGATGGTGGTCATTTGCAATGATACCTTTGTGAATGCAGGTAATACGTACTTACGAAAAACAATATTGTATTTTTCGTTTCTACTGAAAAAAATATCTAACTATTGTTATATGTGCAGCTGGATCTTTGAACCCAAAAATTCACTATTCTTACGGGATGGGTCGAAATATGATAAACGATATTCGAGAGCCATTTACACGCATAGCATCAACTGACTTGTATGTGCAGGACCTGCAGGAGGCGAAATTTTTTTAAAAAAAACAAGATTCATTCGCCACTGAGTTGGCCAACAGGATGACAGTTGATAAGAATACTTCTTCTGTGATAGTACTTGAGTGCCCGATCTTTCGGTGAGGTGATAAATATCGATTTAGTGGAGTCGACCCTCACGATCCGACTACAAACGAAAAGGTCGTGTGCGCCTTAGCAATCGCAGAACCAACTCCGAATAGTTATTGACCTCGCAAAAACAGCGAGATCAACCTAATCACAAAGATCAATTTTTGTAAGTAATCGAAGAACAAGCAAGAACAATATGTGGCAAACTAAAAATCTCTCACAATATGGGGTTCTCAAAGCTGTCTAACAGGTAGTCGTTGGACACAATTAAAGATCAGAAAGTTTGTATAAGAGCTAAATTATAACAAAAGAAAACCCAAGTGTTCGTGGTGGCGGCTGGGACCTTTAAATAGGGGGAGGACGACCACAGGGGTGCTGGGGGTCACCCTCAAACCTTAGGACGCGCCTCTAATAGGCTCAACTTGATACACGGGCCAACGACTCAAGTTTAGGTGATGCAGCACCTTCTATTTTAAAATGACGATTGTCTCTGACTCCGATATGGTATGATGATGAGGCTGGATCCGTTGGAAAGTAGACGTGAGGAGCTTTCCAACAAGTGCTTAAACACCAAAATCGGAGTTTGTTTGAAGTCGTGGTGGTCGTCACAATCTGGTGCTGTTTAGGAGCCTACGATCTTCCTGCAAGACTCCTCTTGCATTTGTGTCCTCTCCCTTATTTATAAGCGGAATCACATAATTGATCTCACGTGCACGAGCTCGAGTGATTGGTCCATCAACGGTTGGAATGGGTGTGATGTCCTCATCATCCTCCCCTTCTTGAATTGGAGTCGTCCTCGACAAAATCTCTTCTTGTTCACCTACATATGGCTTCAAATCTGCAACATTGAAAGTAGAAGAAACACCATATTCTGCAGGTAGATCAACTTTATAGGCATTATCATTAATTTTACGCAATATTCTAAATGGACCATCAGCACGAGGCATCAACTTAGACTTGCGCAAATTAGAAAAACGATCCTTCCTTAAGTGTACCCAAACCAAATCACCAGGTTCAAAAGTAATGAGGTTTTTTCCTTTACTACCAGCAACCTGATTCTTGGCATTTGTGCGGGCAATGTTTTGTTTTGTTTCCTCATGTATTTTCAGCATGAATTGGGCACGTTTCTCGACATCAAAATTAGCTTTATCAAAAGGTGGTATAGATATCAAATCAATTGGTGCCAGAGGAATAAAAGCCATAAACAATCTGGAAAGGACATATGTGTGTGGCAGAGTGTACTGAACGATTGTAGGCAAACTCAACATGAGGTAAACAATCTTCCCAAAGTTTTAGATTTGTTTTCTGAACAGCCCTAAGCATGGCAGATAAGGTTCGATTAATTACCTCAGTTTGACCATCAGTTTGGGGATGACAAGTGGTGATGAAAAGCAACTTGGTCCCCAATTTGTTCCATAGAGTTCTCCAAAAGTGGCTAAGAAATTTTGTATCACGATCTGAAACTATCGTTTTTGGCACGCCATGTAGGCGAACAACTTCACGAAAGAACAAATCAGCAACATTTGTCGCATCATCACTCTTGTGACAAGGAATGAAGTGAGCCATTTTGGAGAATCTGTCAACAACTACAAAGACGTTGTCCCTCCCCTTCTTAGTTCTAGGCAATCCTAAAACAAAATCCATCGAAATATCCTCCCAAGGAGCAGTGGGGATAGGAAGAGGACTATACAAACCATGGGGGTTGATTCGTGACTTAGCTTTGTGATAGGCGGTACAGCAAGCAACAAATCTTTCCACATCACGTCACATCTTCGGCCAAAAGAAATGATCTGCAAGGATGTCCTCCGTCTTCTTGACACCAAAATGTCCCATGAGTCCACCTCTATGTGCTTCCTGTAACAGCAAAAGACGAATGGAACTAGCTGGAATGCATAGCTTGTTAGCACAGAACAAAAAACCATCATCCAAAAAGTATTTTCCCCATGTTCTGCCCTCTTTGCAATTCAGAATAATGTCTTTGAAATCAGGGTCAAGATAATATCGGTCCTTCATAGTTTGCAGCCCAAATATTTTGAAATCTAATTGTGAGAGCATGGTGTAGCGACGAGATAAAGCATCAACAATCACATTTTCTTTTCCTTTCTTATGTTTGATAACATAAGGAAAGGACTCAATGAATTCCACCCATTTAGCATGCCTACGGTTTAGATTTAATTGATTACAAATGTGTTTCAATGATTCATGATCTGAATGAATAACGAATTTCCTAGGCCATAAGTAGTGCTGCCATGTTTGAAGAGTTCGGACCAGCGCAAAAAGTTCTTTATCATAAGTGGAATAGTTCAAACTAGCGCCATTTAATTTCTCACTAAAATATGGTACCAGTTTTCTTTCCTGCAACAAAACACCACCTAACCCAATTCCACTAGCATCACATTCCAGCTCAAACATTTTAGTGAAATCAGGGAGTTGAAGTAAGGGTGCATGGGTCAACTTATCTTTTAAAATCAGGAAGGCTTCTTGTGCTGGACCCCAAAAGAAGGGAACACCATTTTTTGTGAGTTCATTCAACGGAGCAGCGATGGTGCTGAAATCACGAACAAATCGGCGATAGAATCCAGCAAGTCCAAGAAAACTTTGAACCTGTGTCACGGTGGTGGGAGATGGCCAGCTTTGTATTGCTTCAATTTTGGCGCTATCCACTTCGATACCCTGTACTGTAACAACATAGCCAAGAAAAGAAACACGGTCTGTGCAGAAACTACACTTAGCCAAGTTTCCAAAAAGACGTGAGTGCGCAAAGCATCAAAAACAGCATGCAAATGTTTCAAATGGTCCTCCAAACACTTGCTATAGATCAGAATATCATCAAAATAAACAACCACAAACTTGCCTATGAAAGCCCGCAAAACTTTGTTCATTAATCTCATAAAAGTGCTGGGAGCATTAGTCAATCCAAAAGGCATGACCAACCATTCATATAAACCAAATTTTGTTTTAAAAGTTGTTTTCCATTCATCCCCTAACTTCATGCGAATTTGATAATACCCACTACGCAAATCAATCTTAGAGAACAGAACAGCGCCACTTAACTCATCAAGCATATCGTCTAACCTTGGTATAGGATGACGGTAGCGAATTGTTATGTTATTAATAGCACGACAATCAACGCACATGCGCCATGAGCCATCCTTCTTGGGTACTAATAAAACAGGGACAGCACAAGAACTAAGAGACTCACGAATGTAACCTTTATCAAGCAATTCTTGTACCTGGCGCTAAATTTCTTTTGTTTCCTCCGGGTTAGTGTGGTATGGTGCGTGATTCGGCAATGATGCTTCTGGAATGAGATCAATCTGGTTTTCAATGCCATGAAGAGGAGGAAGACCAGCAGGAACATCATCCGAAAAAAACATCGGAGAAGTCCTGCAAAATCTTAGTAACAGCAGAAGGTACCACAACTGGCGACACATCATCAAGTGAGACCAATACATGTGTACATATGAGAGCATAGTAAGGAAGGCTAGCATTATTGCATTCATCGAGATCATCATGTGTGGCTAGCAAAACAGGAGTTTTTAGTTTAATTTCTTTTTGCACAATCTGCGAATCACTATGTTTGTTCTCTCTGTTTGCTCTAGGAAGTTCATCCTTAATTATCTGTTCTAGAGACATTGGATGCAAAATAATTTTCCTGCCTTTAAAGATGAGTGAGTATTGGTTCGTGCGGCCATGATGCACACAATCAGTATCATATTGCCATGGTCTACCAAGCAGTAAAGAGCACGCTTGCATTGGAACAACATGACAATCAACAGAATCATGATACGAACCCATAGCAAAGTGGATGCGTACAGAGCGTGTCACCTTCATCTTACCACCTTGGTTGAGCCATTGAATGTGATAGGGATAGGGGCGCGGTCGAGTCTGGAGAGCGAGTTTCTCAACCATACCTGTGCTTGCCAAGTTGTTATAGCTCCCCCCATCAATGATGATTCGAATAGACCTCTCTTGAATTACACCTTTAGTGTGGAACAGATTGTGTCATTGGTTTTGTTCTTGTGGAGCAACCTGCGTACTGAGGACACGTTGTATGACAAGGCTCAAATATTTATCAGCAGCATCAGCAGCAACATGTTCTTCGTCCTGTCCTAAAATGTTAGTGGCAAGCATAGAAAATGTGTCTTCATCAAAATCGCTAGCTGAAGAATACTCACCATCGTCGTGAACAATTAGGACACGCTTGTTTGGACAGTCCCATATGACATGTCTATAGCCCTTGCAACAATGACATTGGATGTCTTTTGTGCGTCCTGTGGAGACAATCGAGGTGCTAGGTGCTGGATTATCTAGAGAAGGTTAAGTCGTTGTTGGTGTGGACAATTGTGGTGTAGAAACTCATGTTTTGCTGCTGGCTGGCGATGGTGATGCCGAATGTGAAGAAGTAGTCGACGGTGTGAAATGCTTAAAGTTGTGGTCCGTCCTATAATAGAGTTAGCTCGCATCGTCGTTTTGCATCCCTACACTTGACGTTCAGCTTTACAAGCAAGATGAAATAGCGTGATATTATTATAGTCATAAAAATCAAGAATATCTGAATGTCACGGTTTAGTCCTCCCAAAAAATGTGATATTGCAGCATTATCATCCTCGACTAAGCCACAACGAAGCATACCTGTCTGTAGCTCCTGAAAATACTTCTCAACAGATTTTGTTCCTTGATTCAAGCGCTGCAATTTATTAAGCATATCTCGAGCATAGTATGAGAGAACAAATCTATGACGCATGAGTGCTTTTAATGCCTCCCAAGTGGTGGGAATATTATTAGGGTGTTTGCTGTAATGTTCAAACCACCAAATGGAAGCAAAATCTGTAAACTCACTAGTAGCAGCCATAACTTGTGAAACAATTGGAACAGCATGGTATGCAAATTTTTGATTAACAGCAAGTTCTCAATCGAGATAAGGATCAGGATTATATTTTCCATTAAATGGAGGTATAGAGAATTTCACATTAGCAAATGAATCATCCTGGTTACGTACCACATGACGGTTGTTTTGCTGAGGTTGTCCGTGCTGATTTGCATTCTGGCGACTTGAGTGCCCGATTTTTCGGTGAGGTGATAAATATCGATTAGGTGGAGTCGACCCTCACGATCCGACTACAAACGAACAGGTCGTATGTGCCTTAGCAATCGCAGAACCAACTCTGAATGGTTATTAACCTCGTCGAAACAGCAAGATCAACCTGATCACGAAGATTAATTTCTGTAAGTAATCGAAGAACAAGCAAGAACAAGATGTAGCAAACCAGGAATCTCTCACAATATGGGGTTCTCAAAGCTGTCTAACAGGTGGTCGTTGGATACAACTGAAGATCAAAAAGTTTGCATAAGAGCTAAACTATAACAAAAAAAAACTTAAGTGTTCTTGGTGGCGGCTGAGACTTTTAAATAGGAGGAGGACGACCACAGGGGTGCTGGGGGTCGCTTCAAACCCTAGGACACGCCTTTAATGGGCTCAACTTGATACACGGGCCAACAGCCCAAGTTTGGGTGATGCAGCACCTTCTGTTTTAAAATAACGATTGTCTCTGACTCAGATATGGTATTGTAACATCCCAGATTTTTGAATTAATTAAGCAGCGAATTTCCCAATTCCGTTCCGATTAAAAGCATCTGTCCCAATTTTCATTCCGTTCAAAAATCAATTGTTTTGAATTTCATTCCGTCCAATTCGAAATCCGTTTATCTAAATTGTTTCGGTGCCGAAATAATTTAGTCCGCGTAATTTACGATTGGAGCTAAAATTATTTCCAAAATCTCTTAATTAATTTTTTTCAATCCCTAAATATCTTTTCTAAATTATTTCTTTTTCCAGCCTTTGTTTATCTCTCAATTTTAATTAATTTTTTGGATTAATTCCTAACTCTACCCCATTTTTACCCTCCTATAAAAACTCCTTCTCATCCTAATCCCCTTTTCTCTCTCTCCATTCTCCAGAAAAATCTGTAACCGCTCCACACGCCGCTCCTCTCCTGCTCCACCTCGTTTTCGCCGCCGGTCGCGCTGGGTCGCCGCATGCGCCGTCAACTCCTCTCCTCGATCTGCTCGCCACTGTCTCAGTCTTCGATCTGCGCGCCGCGAGACGCCGCCCCGACCGCGCCTCTGTCGCCCGCTGGTGTCTGCGCCGAGCCGCACACGTGGAAGCCAGCGTTGCCTCGATCCATCGGTCCAAGCAGTCGTCCCCGCGTGAAGACCCGTCGACGTCCTGCCTCGAAGCCGGTCACTGCACGCCGTCTCCTGTCCGCCTCTAAGTACCTGCATCCTGCCCCGTCACGACCGCTGGACTCGACGCGGTCTTTGCCTCGATCTCTAAGCCGCTCCGTGAAGCCGCGTCTCAGCCGAGTCTTCCGCGCCTGTCGCCACTCCCGAGCCGCCATCAGCGCCGATTCTCCAATTTTTCTGTGCTGGTTCTCCGATTCTCCGTCTCTGATTTCCAATGCTGGTGAGAATAATTTTCCCTCTCTTCAATTCCTTTTTTCTTTCCGATTAATTGTTAGATTAATTCCTAATTGATTTTACGATTAATTATTCTGTAATTAATCTAATTCCTTGTGGTCTCGATTGTCTACAATTTTTGGAGAACTCCGTTTAAACTCCTATTATTCCTAAAATTGTTCTGTTAATTTGTCTGGTCGCGTTGTTGTGTAGGGTTGTTCCGAGAAACGTTTTGCGCACGTTTAGTCTAGTAGTTTCAATTTAGATTTAATTTCCGGTTTTAATTTGTCGCGTAATTAGTGTGTAATTCCTTGTTCGTTTTGTGTTTAGTCGGTGTTCTCAAGGAGGAGTTCCGCGAGCCAGCTCAGTTCGTCGATCCAGATCCCGACTACGATCCCAATTTGTCAGGCAAGCCGCGTTCCTTGATCACTTTGTACCCAGTATTTTAAACTGCATGTTTTGTTTGCAACCCTAATTTACATGCCAACTATTTTAAAATATGCTAGCAACATTCCTAAGCTGTGCCTATTTACTGTTCCACAAATATGAATCCTAGGATTGCTTTAGAACATTTAATTTATTTTTATTCTTAGCCATGCTTAGTCGTATTTATTTTTTTTATCTCACACCTGTCACTATAAAATAGAATTTGTGTTAAATACTTTTGAACTGTGACTCAAATGTGAGTTTTGCAAATAACTTTTCATAACTGTTTAGCGGGGGCAGGTTGGAGTATAAGGAGCTGAGGGACTTTTGGGAAGTCTCTGTGGGCGTATCTGTTGCGGGTACAACAGGAAGATCCGGGCTGGGATCTTTCCGTGAGACTTGTTGTTGGCATTGAGGTTGGAGATAGTGCCTGCCCTGGCAATTAAGTACCGAGTCCTTCGAGCCTTGTATGCCTAGTTGACAACCATGCACACCACATTACTCTGTATGGGCAGTTGGCTTGATCTTAAAACTTGTCGAGACTAGTTGTTTACCCGTGGGTTGGCGGTGTTGTGTTAGTGTGGTGTAGAGCTATGACTCTCCATATGAGATCGAGATACTCCACCTGATCAGTGGTAGGCTCTTCACAGCTTCAGGACCCGATTACGTATACTTTTAGGATCCCTATCCTAGAAGACGGATAACGCCAGTTAAAGCTTGTGGACGGGTCTTGTGTGTTTGTCAGGACTACGACGGTAGTTCTCGATGACACTTCTCGTGGGTCCAGGTGCATAACCTCTACAGAGTTTTGGTCGATGCGCATTGCCACGTCTTTTTGGAAGGACACCCCTCTAAGTTGTGCTCCTCGTTGAGTAGTTTTGTTTTTTTTTCTTCCTCCTCTCCTTTTTCAAAATGTTTTGGACTCTGGCCTTTAAGCTGTGGCCGAGTGTGGAGGTTACATCGGCATTTAAAATGAACCCCTGTCTGAGATAACGAAGATCTCTACGGGGCAAGATAATAAAATTTGGCAGTTTTAAAGTAAAAGCTTTCTTGCATCTTTAAAATAAAATAAAATATTTTAAACTTGCATTTAGCACTTGAGCCATGCCTTTACCCTTGAAACCATTTGCATGCATACACTGTTGTTAGGTAGTACGCGGTTTGCTGAGTATTCGTACTCACGGCTTTCTAATTTGTTATTTTCAGAGGATAATCTCAGCTTCGACTTTGACTACGTCTCTGACGGTCCGTGACGTCCGCTCCTGCGCTCAAGCTAGCCTGTGTGGAGGAGGTTCGCTACTGCTGACATGTTGATGCTTTCGTTGCTGCTCTTGATAGATTCTCGATAGTGATATATCTGCTCTGAGATGTTTCCGGCCTGCGTGTCGATGGATCCCTTTGGAGGATTTTATTCGAATAATTTCACTTTGACCTGCTATTTTCTATTCTTGTTTCTTGTTTAATATTTCTCTTATGGTGTCTTGATTGATCGCTTGTGATGTCATGCTTGCCAAACTTTTGGGATTGGCAAAGTCACGGAAGATCGAGGCTTATCAAAAGGTAAGGAAAATCCCAGACGTTACAGGTATGATGATGAGGCTAGATCTGTTGGAAAGGAGACATGAGGAGCTTTCCAACAAGTGCTTAAACACCAAAATCGGAGTTTGTTTGAAGTCGTGGTTGTCGTCACAATATGGTGCTGTTTAAGAGCCCATGATCTTCCTGCAAAACTCCTCTTGCATTTATGTCCTCTCCCTTATTCATAAGCAGAATCACATAATTGATCTCACGTGCACGAGCTCGAGTGATTGGTCCATCAACGGTTGGAATGGGTGTGATGTCCTCATCATCATGCAGTTTGGTGGAACATGTTTGGAGGTGACACACCTTATCTGTAGCAGTTTGCATTATGGATAGTCTTACAGTGTGCATCATCCAGTTGTTGTGAGCGCAACTGGAGTACATTTGCATTAATCCACACGAAGGTACATAACAGATTATCTCATGAGAAATTGCATAAGCTGGTTTTTGTTAACTACAACCTTCGGATCTGTATGTGTGATGTTTCATGGACATATAAGCCACCAGAAGCTGATCTATTTGATCATCTCATGGAGCTGTCTTTATATGATTTTTAAAATTTTATTCGAGAATGGATGTAACATGAGATCCAATTCTGACCCTGTTTTTGATGAAGAGGGCACCGAGACTGACAGTCCTGTACCCAGTTATCTTGTTACAGATGATGACGCTGGTAGACAGTTGCTGCGCTTATCTCGTGCTGCAACAATATCTGAATGGGCGGATCAAAATGTGGGTGATACTTACATAAGCAATAGAAAGGTTCAAAGTGCAGGACAGAAAAAAATGGTAAAAAGATGAGGTTAAGAAGCAAAGGAAAAGGTAAGAATGTAGACAGTGACGACTCCACAGATTCTGGAGACGCCAGACGAAGCCCACTCTATCAGGAATCAAATGATAGCAGCTCTCGGACTACTTCTAGAGACCCACCAGGCAGTATGGTTCTTGAGTCACAAGCATCGGTCACAACTCATCATTTCACAGGTAACAATTTTTTCGCATCATACGATCAATTTTGACTCATTTATCTTACATTTCACTTCTTTTACAGATGAGACAGACTATATCTATGCTACACAAGATGAAGACCATGGTGATCTACAGTCACCAAAGACATCGATGAGGGGAGGCAGCATTACTACAGCACGTACTATTTCGCGTCAGACAATGATTCTTCATACAGTCAAGGTAATGAGTACTACAATTATTCATACGGTGATCATAGCACAGAACCTCCCACCATATGGGTCTAACAATGGCAAAATTCAGAGTTTTATAACATATTATACTCACAATAGGAGACAACTCCTGCTTGAACGAGACAATCTTAGAATGAATTCAAAGCGGAGTTGTTAGCTACTAGAGAAATTCAACTCCTCTCAAATAAAGAGTATAATAATATATATTTTAATTGGAATACAATCCAAAAGTAAAATGTGCTTCGAGAACTATGTATAGACTTTGGATTTGTTGTGGATAAATAATATGTATGTATGAATTTATTGTGTTCTGAACTTTGGATTTGTTATGAATGAATAATTATCTTTTATTTGTGGATGAAGTATGTTGTGAATGTTGATATTAAAAGAAATTAGAATAGGTCATGCCTAATTTTCTAGCACTTTTTCATTTAATTTCTTATTTTTCACTAATTTATCGGTTTTGAGATAAACTAAACGGTTTACCACAAAAATCGCGCGGTTTTCAGCAAAAACCACTCGATTTTCGCTGTCACTGGTTTTCAGAAAAACCGAGTGACTTACCGCTCAAACCGCGCGGTTTACTGTTTTCAAACCGTTCAAACTGTCTCAAAATTTGAAAATTAAAATTTGAACAAAAAACCGAACGATTTTAACGGTTTTCGTCAAACTGCTCCCAAGTGGTTTTCACAATTGGAACGGTAAGTTAAACCCTGCTCACAACGTGAGGAATTTGGAGTTACAGACGAGACACACCCAATCAAGTTCGTACAGGTTCACATACACCTGCATGTGTCGCTCCTCTCCTATTTCTGGAAGGTAGCGCACTAGGCTGAGACAGTTTGAATGGGGAAACCGTGGCGGTAGGAAGAAGCGCCACCCGCTTAATCCAGATCCGCGCTAGCAGGTCGGAACTAGATAGGGCTGGCGATGTACAGGTGGAGCTTGAGCGAGTCGGATCAAGCTGTGAAAGAAGCGGTACAGGGAGCGTGAAGGCTGCTCTCCTATGACGTTATGGTCTCCTCCACGTCCATCGACACCACCACAAGTCGCTTCATGGGTAGCTCCTCTAAGATTTGCCATCTTTCGGTCCCAATATCTTGTCTCCACTGGGTGTTGCTTATGCGTGAAAGACACCGACGATGTTGCCGGATTCACCACACAGGAGAGTGGGTGGCGACATTGAAATCCGGCGTGCAAGAAAGAGCCACAAAAGCATCTGGATCTAGGGGAAGGAGGCTGCAACGGCGCGATTCAGCATGGAGCAGCCCAAACGGGGCAACGATGGTGTAGCCACGATGGTGTCATCGTGACCCAGTGAGGAGGGATTCCGTGAGGAAGGCATGCTTGCGTGTGTGATTTGGTTGATAGGCGGCATCTGACGACAGCTACAGACTTTTTTATTATGAGAGATTTGTCGCTGAGATGTTCAATTGACTGGTTTCACGGTTTTTGAAAACCAGAAAAACCAATTGAAAAATGCTTCAAAATTCAAATTTTGAATACAATTTTTCAAAACACTAAAGTAAATTAACAGAGTTTTTTCAGTCTCTATCGGTTTTGGATTTTCAAATTCTAAAACCCACCAGTTCAGTAGCTTACCTTTAATTTTTTCGATTTTCAAAATTTAAAATGTTTTATTTTTTTAAACAAAAAACAACCTACTAGTGAAAACCGATCAAATTTCAAATGATTTCGTTAACCATGCAAGAGGCCACTAAAATGTGCATAGAGATAAAAAAAATGTCCGCTCTAATGCCTAGCTCTGCGACTTCCAGCTCCTCTGGAAAAGTACTCTCTCTTTACTCATAATTCAATTCGCTTTACACAATGCTTTGATCAAATATTAAAAATATAAAATGTACACAATTTTTAAGTTATTAAGTTTAGAAAATTTTAAATCATATAATTAGATTTGTCTTTTAAAAGTAGCGTCATAAATGTACACATGTCTTATTACAACTGAAATCGAAAGAGCTCAAGGTCTTATTGCATTGCTGAGGTGACCGAGCCGGAGATGCCACAGCTTGACAGAGGATGTGGATGCCAGAAAACTTCGAGCAGCGCTGAAACTGATGGGGTACAGGTTGCTATCAGAATCACATCGGAGGATCACCATCTGGGTGGAGAGATCCTTTACAGAAAAGCCCACGGGTCAAACTCAACAAAGACATTATTATTACAGGTAAGTGAGCGAACAGAGATTAAATTCTTGATCAGAGATGGAGATACAAGAATGTTACAAAGATGAAGTGGTGATGAAGAAGTAGGAATGAAGGAAGCACCAGAGGATACGGGCAGGGCCTTACCATCCCTGACAATGATGCTGGAATGAGAAGGAGGAGGAGAAAGGGAGGTTAAGTTGCTCGCCAGAGTGGTAGAGGCCGCGGAGTTCAGAACAGCTAGCAGAGCGGCCTGATCCCACAAGTTGACGCAGGAGCGCTGGAGTTCAAACCAGCCACTGGGCCAGGCGAATAGGCCGCCATCGCCTGGCGAGTCGGCATGCCAGGCCGTGGCCCAAGGATGCTGGCTGCAGGGGGCCGAAATGGCATTTGCTAGGCCTGGACCATCCCGGTCCATAGGCTGAGCCCAGCCCAATGAGGAGGCGGGGCGGCTTGACCATGTCCACTAGTGTAGGTTGCAGCAGTCGAGTTGGAGCCGCTGCCAGAGGAGACAGATGCGCCGCCACCACAAACGTGGCCGTGACCGCGTCCGCCACCTAATTTGCACCCTCCCCCGGTCGCCGGAACCCGCTGGAGTGGTCAGCGGAAAAGGAGCTGGACTGGCCACGTCCAGCGAACATAGGTTGAGCAGCAATGAGCTTGGCGGACTGATCATCTTGAAATTCTTCGAGGAGGAGATGTGAGTGGGCCTCCCTGAAGGACGGCAAATAATAGGGGTTGAGATGCCCGATCTTTCGGTGAGGTGATAACTATCGATTTGGTGGAGTCGACCCTCATGATCCGATTACAAATGAACAGGTCGTGTGCGCCTTAGCTGTCGCAGAACCAACTCCGAATAGTTATTGACCTCGCCCAAACAGCAAGATCAATCTGATCATGAAGATCAATTTCTGCAAGTAATTGAATAAGAAGCAAAAACAAGATGTGACAAATCTAAAATCTCTCAAATGTGGAGTTCTCAAACACTATCTAATACGTGGTCATTGAACACAACTGAAGATCAAAAAGTTTGCACAAAAGCTAAAATATAACAAAAGAAAATCCAAGTGTTTCTGATGGCAGCTGGAACCTTTAAATAGGGTGGAGCACGATCAGAGGGTGCTGGGATCATCCTCAAACCCTAAGACGTGTCTCTAATGGGCTCAAGTTGATACACAGGCCAACGACTTAAGTTGGGGTAACGTAGTACCTTCTATATAAAAATGACGATTGGCACTGACTCCTATATGGTATAATGGTTGGGCTAGATCTATTCAAAAGTTGACTTTATGAGCTTTTCAGAATGTACTTAAACCCCCAAATTGAATTCCATATGAAGTCGTGGCATCCGTTGCAAGTTTGTACTTTTTTGCAGTCAAAATCTACCGTGTGTGAATATTTCCATTTAAATCCTCATTAGAAGGTACAATGTCCACATCATCCTCCCCACTTGAATTAGAGTAGTCCTCGACTCAAGTTTAGATTGCAAAAACCACCACTCCAACATGCCCTCTGAAATTATGAAATGTGAAGACCATGGGGTATTTATGTGATCTCATCATCCTCTCTCGCTTAATTAGGAGTCGTTCTCGACTCAAGCACAGATTCAAAACCAGCCATGAAACCATGCTCTCTAGAAATCTCAAAAGGTGGAGGCTATAGGGGGTATATATGTGATCTCATCATCCTCTCTCGCTTCATTTGGAGTTGTCTTCGACTCAAGTTCAGATTGGAGAACCGCCACACCACCGTGCCCTTCAGAAATCATGAAAGGTGGTGGCTACGAGGGTTTTATGATGCAGTCAAGTGACGCAGCAAAGACATATAAGATCTCATCATTCTCCCTTTCTTTGCAATAAGCCGTCCTTATCTTGATCCAGTGGTCGGTGAAATTGCTTGTGATCAAATTGAGACGAGTGATGAGTACAAAGTCAGGCCCCAACAAAACGTTCTCGTGTGTCCTAAGCTGCTCCTGTTGATAGAACACAAAACTAGAGACTTTTCAATTCATTGATTGTGTTAGTGCACGTCATTGTTTGATTCTGATTTTGCATTTTAAAATTGTATTTCAGATTACAGCATATGAAGACTTTAGACACTAAAAAATCTCCAATATCATCATATTTACCAATTGCATGCAAAACATAGTAGTCCAAACATTGCAAACTATAATTTTGAAATAATTTTTTCTCCAAATAACCCAGGCTACAAGGAACATTAAATTCAATTTAACTTAAAGTTTTTAAAGAAGATCTGAGCTCAAAATTTTTCTCGTTCATATCAGTGCAATAAAAAGGTCCATCCTTAACAGGTGTGTACTCAACTGCAATATTTTGAACACCATGCACAAGTTGTGTTTTTGAGATGAGCGAAACTTGTTCACACAACTTGATACAATCATAAAACAAATGTGCATTACAAAACAAAGCATAAGTCATCGGAGGCTCAACTAGGCTTTGCAAAACACTAGGATGAACATTGTGCAATTGCAAGCACAAGCAGCGTAAGGATCGAGATGTGGTGAGAGACTCACAATATGTTTCATTTTTCTTACTCTTCTGAAATAAGGAGGCACCACACAAGCATCATTATCTATTATTTCAGCAACTAGGTCAATATCCTCTTCAATCTTATTCCCACTCTCTTGCACGATGTTAGGCACAGGACAAGGAACAAATGAGTGCTCTCTATCTAGTTGTGCTATTTTAGTAACAGATAAACTATCACACAACTCTTCTTTATCATATTTTCTTTGTGATAAAGGTACATCAGCAATATATTTTATAATTTTATCATGGTGATTGTTCATGCTTGTATCTTTAGACGATAAAAGTTAATTTTCAGCAATACAAGCAAGCAAATACAGGTGCGAAATTGAGTAGTAAGTTTTAGAGATGAACAAAATTTAGATTTTAGAATTGAGACCATTCATAAACCTACTAATTGTATCTTTCCGACATTCATCTAAGTCACCAAGCATGACACAAATCTTAAAGTAATGAAAGTATTCTTTAACAGTCATACTATTCTGCTTCAAGTTGTCTAATTTAGCACGCAAATGATAGCATAAAATGCAGAAATAAAAACATCTCTAAAATGACATTTGAAGTCTTTCCAAGATTCTGAAATTTTATTGTGCCTATAAATATATTTCCATTCAAGCAAAGCACTTTCATTCAAAACACTTGAGGCAATGTAAATCTTTTCATTTTCAGACAAGTCATGTGCATCAAATTCTTTATCTATATTCAGTTTTCAATCAATGTATGCATGAGGATTAAATTTTTTAGCAAAAAAAGGTATTGACGAATTGATGACTTGCAAAATATCATCATTTACCTTACGTTGAAGCATCTGCACATCTTAGTAGGGGTATAAACCAGCTCCCTTTTTCTTGATTGTGCCTATCATAGTTAGCAAACAGCAAAACAAATTGACAACGAGGTAGGTTGTGTCTGATTCAGTTTTCCTAAAGCCTGCTTAACCAAGTTCTTACATGTTCTTACTAAACCAGTAGGGGTGATTTGCATCCAACATGTCAACCAGTGAAGATTAGTGGAGCGATTGCCAGAGACACAAAACCTGTTTGCTGTAGTAATTTGTGGAGCTTGAACAGTTTCAACAACGGTATATTGCTGATCCTATGTTAAATCATGCTAGAGACGAGCCTAGACACAAAAGTAGTCACACAAATAATAAAAAAGCTCGGGACAGCAGCAACAACAACTCACTTTTCTTCTCTTTTTTTGGTCACTATTCTTTTACTCCTTTTCTTTTTTGTGACTTCTTTTTCTTTTTTTTCTTTTCCTTTCCTTTCTTTTCTCTTTCTCTGTGTCCTATTTTTCTTTTTGAAGGAATGAAAACAGAGATAAAAACATGCAGATAGCAGATATCAGATCTCTTTCGTGATTGCAACACGCTCGTGTGAAATTTTTTTGAAAGTGTGGATCCATTAACTCAGAGATCTTTCCAGATTTTGCAAAAACATTTCAAACAAACAACAGATCACGGAGATATGGTTGTTTTCTTTCGTATCAAAATCTGTAACGAATTTGTTATTTGGAACAAACTCTGATCTGGATTAATTTCTTCTTTCTGTTATAGATATGAGCCAAAAATATGACAAGAACTCAAAACTCTAATAGATTAAACGCTAAAACCAGCAACACGACACGATAATGCAACCACGAATTCAACAACGCAAATTACTGAAAAAAATGATGCATAGACTCAAAGGTCTAGGATAGCGGAACGAAACAAGTTTTTTTTTTCTTTTGGCTTTTTGTGGACAGTAGAAATATGAATGAAACTACAAATGAGAGAGGATAAATCTCACCGAGCAACCTGGAAGCTGATACCACTTGATAGGAGTTGAGATGCCTGATCTTTTGGTGAGGTGATAACTATCGATTTAGTAGAGTCGACCCTCACGATCCGACTAAAAATGAACAAGTCGTGTGCGCCTTAGCAATCGCAGAACCAACTCCGAATGGTTATTGACCTCATCGGAACAACATGATCAACTTGATCACGAAGATCAATTTCTGCAAGTAATCGAAGAACAAGCAAGAACAAGATGTGGCAAATCTGAAATATCTCAAATGTGAGGTTCTCAAAAGCTGTCTAATAGGTGGTCGTTGGACGCAACTAAAGATCAGAAAGTTTGCACAAAAGCTAAACTATAACAAAAAAAAAACCCAAATGTTCCTAGTGGCGGCTGGCACCTTTAAATAGGGTGAAAGACGACCAGAGATGCTAGGGTCGTCCTCAAATCCTAGGACGCGCCTCTAGTGGGCTCAACTTGATACATGAGCCAACGACTCAAGTTAGGGTAACGCAGCACCTTTTGTATAAAACTAACGATTAGCACTGACTCTAATATGGTATAATGGTCAGGCTGGATCCATTCGAAAGTAAACTTCGTGAGCTTTCGAGAATATACTTAAACCCGTCAAATTAGATTTTATATGAAGTCGTGGCTTCTGTTGCAAGTTTATACTTTTTTGCAGTCTAAATTCACCGTGTGTGAATATTTTCATTGAAGTTCTCATCAGAAAGTATGATGTCCAGCAAAGGTACTCTTCATGTGATGTTGGTGATGGTGTGGCGATACTTTGGATTAAGAACGCGCAACATGTTCAATACCTAGTTGTCCTCGTTGACAGGTTGGCCAAGATCTCGGAGGAGTTGATCGGAGAGTTGCTTGAGGCGGCTGCAGGACTGGTGGATGGTCATTTCGCCTTGATACAGGCTTCTGTACTCAGCCTTGAGATAGACGGCGCGGGTGAGCTGATTGTCGAGGAAGACGCTGTGGATGTCATGCAGGACCTGGTAATCCAGGTCTTTCTTCTCGACGATGATGTTGAGCATCTCCTTCGAGAGTGTCGAGTACAACCAGTTGACGATGCAGTCGTCGTTCATCAGCCATTCAGGATCGCGAGGGGCAAGTTCGGGCGGAATTTCAATGTGATCCCGCAGGCCGAATTGAGAGAACCCTATCGAAGAAGCGGCTCCACTGAGTGTACGAGGAAGTTGTTCATGTCAAAAAATGACAAGGACGTGAGATTTGATGTTGACGTTGCAGAGGACGGAGGAGGGAGCAGGAGAAGCTGCAGGCTGAGTGATGGCGACGGTTATAGGGCCGGCCACGGCTGCGAGGGAGGAGAGTCAGCATCAGAATCGCAGGAGGCAATAGGGTAGGCGGTGGGAGAAAAAAAGAGGATTTCTCTCCATATCAGCGGAAGAGAGATCAGATCAATGAGCAAACGGATTGTCAAGAACTTCACCATGCTGCTCTGACACCATGAACGAGAGTGAAGAGAAAGAGAACTTTACCATGCTACTCTGACACCATAAAACGAGTCAAGAACTTCACCATGCTGCTTTGACACCATGAACACTTTTCATTGATCTCGTAAGTTAGTTATATAATACATGAGTAGTCGTACCTGTTAATGAGCACGAGACTACCGGAGAGAGGGGGGGGGGGTGGTGAGATAGTGGATCCTAAAGACTAGGATTACGAATCTAAGTAGCCGTTCCGGAGCTTGGTTATGTCAATTATGTTCTTTATTACTTTTCATAAGTATATTTTTGTTAGAAAATAGAATTGAAAGTTATATTTTGGAGACTCTATCGTTGTCCAAAACAACTTAAATTGTAAGTATCGAGGGAGTAGCTTTTTTAAGATGTTAAAGCTCGTTGGAAGACGCTCGATAGAATGAATTTTCTTTAATTCATTGATGTATATAGGGAAAAACCACCCTTTTTTGTTTAGAGGAGGAGCTTTTACTTTCATATTATTCTTTTTTACATTGTACTTACTCCATCTTAATTTAGTTGTCATTCTACGTTTGGGCATAAAAATTAATGAGAGGTAAAAAATTGTGACGTGTTAAAAACGAGAAAAAAAGAGATAGAGATATATTGGTAATAAAAAAAGTATATTGAGAAGTGAAGATGATAGAAGTACCTCGTGTAATATATATTTTCTCTGATTATAAATTGTGGTCGCTATTCATTTCTAATGTCAAATTTGAGAATTTGTTTTATACAAAAGTTAAGTCAAATTAAAAAAAATATAAGTTGTAATTCAAATAACTTTAATGATAAAGTAAATTAGAACAAATTTTATATTATTTATCAAACTTTTTTAAATAAAACAAATGATCAAAATTAATGTTAGGTGACATCAATTTAGATGTAGATGGAGTAAGATCAATCATTGCCATATAATTCTTTTTTAAGAAAATTCCCTTCCTTTTTTGGTTTAAAAAATAAAAAAAAATCTCTTTCCCGGCCCAGACTCGTTTCGCGGGGAATTGTCGAAGCCCCAGTCTTAAATTGTAAAAAATAAAATCCCACATATCACGCCTGGTCATCGTCCTGGTGGACTCCACGTTTCCACCTTACGCCGCCGCAGCGCTTCCCTCAAGCCCGGGCGCAGACGAGGCGACAGGCCATCCGAGTGGAAGCAATCCATCCCTCCGCTCAAGGCAACAGGCCAACATAATTTTTTTTCCTTCAACCGCCTAACGTTGAGACAAAAAGGCACGCCAACATATCTAATCTGATCAAAATATTGCCCGTTATACTTGACCCACATAAAAATACATTGCAGATTAATATAGAAGAAAATATGCTAAATACTCCACTAAAGTTTAATTTTAGGGTAATTCTTAATCAGCCATTGAAAAAATTTGCATTCTTTATTAGCCACCACAAAATTTGAATTTCTTTATGAGTTATCCATTTTAATTTTTGTTCCTTGATGACCACTATGTTTACTTTTGTTACTAAAATGTTCCTTACCTGTTCCAAGCCATCCTTAAACTTTGAGCACTGTAATTTTTTCAATAATTTTGCTACGATCCTTTAGTAAATTTCTATACTTTAGTGATTTTGTATCAATTTATTCAGTAATTTTATTTGATTTTTTAGTAATTTTCTCCTTTCAGTAATTTGTTTCGGTTTTATTTAGTAATTTTATTTTATTTTTTCAATAATTCATTTTAATTCCCTCAATAATTTTTATTTTGATTCATTCCGTAATTTTTAAAATTTATCTCTACTATTTAAAAAGTACAGTTTTTTTAGTACACACTAAAATTTCTCAACAGAAATAAGTTAGATTACGTGCACACAGAAAATATACTCAGATTTATCACTTCTTACAAATAATTTGTTCAGATCTCTCAAATTTTAGACTTACATGAACTATTATTAGTTAACAAAACACAACTAACTGTAACAAATATATGAAATATAAAGAGAGTTGTTAGAAAACACAACCACCAAAGGAAGTTCACGACCCTAGATAAATCCAGCATCATGAGTTCCTCTGGTCTCGTGGTCACGCCTCCCTGCCTTCTAATGCCTCCTTTTGCAACGCAGCATTTTCGCAGAAATCTTACAAAAATTTCACATGAATTAATTTAATTTCACAGAAAAAATAAAAAGGAAAAATTCTTTTGTTTCAAAAAAGACCTTAAGTTTTTTTTTTAAAAAAAAACTCACGCCTCCCTTTGCTCATGCAAATAAAAAAAAAACAATCTCATACCACCCACTTGCTCCAAACCCAAATGCCGCTTATAGCATCTGGCTCTTGCCGATGTGCTTCAAACTTACGAATTTCACATAATCATATAGAAATTTTAATTCAATTTTATAGAAAAAATATATTTCACATTTCTAAGGGGACGTAGCCCTATTTAGAACGCATGAATTATTCTTATTTCTATATTTTTTTTTGTGAAAGTAAAACTGATTTATTTAAATTTTCTGTAAGATTTCTATCAAATTCATGTATGACAAACAGGAAGATCTTTTAAAACATAGAAATTTCATAGCAATTAATTAAATTTCATAGAAAATAGAAAAAAATGCTCCATTCGAAAGGATGACTTAATCAGTTTCTATTACTAATTTATGATGAAGAATGAGAAACTTTAAATTTTATTATTAATATACTATTTTTTTAAATTGATATGTTTTTTAAACCTAACCTTAGCATAGATATCGAGACTACTTCTATTAAGAAAACTGTTTAGTCTCGACGTTAGCTGGTATAGAAAGAAAAAAGAAAGTAGGGCCATCATCTTGAACGAATGGACGGGATTTTTTCAAACGCAGGAGACACGGTTGGAGATTTGCAGCGGAGACAGGGAAGCCGCAGCCGATTGCCTGCGCCTGAAAAGTCTTCCTCTTTTATACAAAAAAAAAAAAAGTCTTCCTCCAGAGTCCATTCGACCCTAGACTGCGGCAGCAGAGCGAGGGGAGGAGATGCCGAAGCGGACGACGCACACGTACTCTAGCGAGGACGCTCTACCGGAGGGCCCCGAGTCCGACCTCTTCGTCTACTACTGCAAGCATTGCGCCTCCCACGTCCTCATCACTGGTCAGCCCCAGCCCTCCTCTCTCTCCCCAAATTTTCGTCAAGTGGTTGCTTGTGCTAATTTCTCCAGATCTGCTATTTTTCAACCAAGTTAAGCATTGATGCCCAGTAGGAATTGATCATATGGGGCTATGACCAATTCAAGTCCTGTCATTCATTTAAGCTTGTTCCAGAAGATGATTATGGTCCATTTTCATTGAATTGGCACATACAGGAGACATGACGGGATTAGTGTTTTCTCCCCACATTCATCATACCTTGAGTCTTTTTATTCTTTTTCTTTCAATAATACAACCAGGTGTTGCATACTGTGGACAGTTATACTTAGTGATCTACTACCTGATAAAGAAAACCTGAATAGTCAAAATACTCTTTTAGTGCTTCGAGCAGAACCCGTGTTAACCATGCTGTTTCTGTGTCATAGTTTCTTCTTTTGTTTTGGAAACTCTATATGTGAGCATAGCGGTCAATGGTCTATAAATCCAGTAATGCTAAAAACCACACTAGTTTAGTAACAATCAGTTTTTCACTTTTTCTTGCCTGTGCAGTAGTAACCTTCAAAAGTTCATGTTACATGTCCATTAGTAGACCTCTCTTATTCTCTTATTAATCTCATCAAGCTTAGCTACTACTTGCCTTCTTTTAGTTTTTGCACTTTTTGAGTTGCAGCTGTACTATATTCAATTGATCAATTCTGATGTCTTTGTTCTAAAGATACCCAATTGCAGAAAATGCCCCAAAGGAAGACTGACAGAGCACATGTTCTAGACAAGGCAAAGCATCTCTCGAGGCTAAATGTGAAGGAGTCAGGAAAAGTCATGTTAAAGCGGTACATTTAACATACCTTACAACTTTGTTTAATTGTGATTGCTAGTCAAATTCTACTCATCAAATACTCCTCTTGAACTTTTATTGAAACCAGGTTGTGAGTATCAAATACAGTGAGCTACTTTGGATATGTCACTTAAGTACTCCTTGAACTTTTCATTGTCATTAGGTTATGATTATTAAATACAGTACTGATTTGGATGCAATTATCTCCCACAGCGTATAGAATTCATAAACATTGCTAGTCATGCCACCTCACTAGGTGCTATCTTAGCACAAAACTCTCCAATGTATAAATCCTAGCACCTTGTCCAACTAAGATAAAAATCTCATT
This sequence comes from Zoysia pacifica, assembly GCA_001602315.1. NCBI lineage: Eukaryota > Viridiplantae > Streptophyta > Magnoliopsida > Poales > Poaceae > Zoysia > Zoysia pacifica. The sequence goes on along the minus strand of BCLH01000185.1, from coordinate 125,533 downwards.
ATTTTTCTCAACTATCTTCTCTCTCCAGCACCTTGTTCAACTATTCATACCACAGAAACAATATTCAACTATTAGCACCTGTTTCTAACTTTAGCACCAGCTGCTAGCTTTTGCTAAGATAGCACCCTCTCACCAATGTATAGCACCTTGCCAGCCATCTTCTCTCTCTTAGCACCCTCCTAGCATGAACGCTGCGGGTGCCCTAAAGTCTGGACCCTTGTTAGTGATATTCAAGTATATGGCAGGTGACTGAGCAACAACTCAGATGGTTAGGGATAGGGCCTCCAACGGGGACGACCACTTTGGCTTATCTGGCACGCATTTGCACAGTTGACACCTGTACTGGTGGCCGCACCACTTCTTTATGTGCTTGCTTTTTTAATAATTGTACATCAGTAGCCATTATACAGTATGCAAATGCCAAAGTAATGAAAGTATTGAATTGTGTTTGCGTTCCATATCCAAAACCTTCATTTGCATTTTCCTTTCAAAAAACCCACATCAGGCTTATTATGCTTCAGATTGTTATCATATTGCACGACAGTTATGATGATTATGTAATTTCAAGTATCTTTGATGCAGTGGAGAAGGAAAGCTTGAAAAGCAATTCCGTATGAGCTGTGTTGGATGTGACCTTTTTGTTTGTTACCGATCAGAAGAGGATCTGGAGCTAGCTCCTTTTATCTATGTTGTTGATGGAGCACTAAGTTCAGTTGCAGCTGAGACAAATCCACATGTATTACTACCCTTGACTGAAACTTCCTTTAATAATTTCAGTTAAATTTTCTATTTTCTTACCATATAGGCATGGAATGTGCAGGATGCACCTGTGCCTCCTTGCATCACTCAATTAGAAGGTGGACTTGTCCAAGTAGCAATTGAAGTGGAAGACCGGGCACAGCGTTCAGCAATAACAAGTATGTATCACGTTAATTGGCCATGGTGTGCACTGTTTAGGGAATCGGTGCAACTTTCCTTAGACATCTTGTTAAGTTCACTATATTTCCCAGATTACTGGCCAAATATTGTTGTGGTGACCCAACTGTTTGTACTTTCAGGAGTGAACGCTGATGATGTTCGAGTAGCAGTAGCTGCCCCTGCTGCTCGAGGGGAAGCTAACAGTGAATTGTTAGAATTTATGGGCAAGGTGATTCTTCTTGATGGTACTCTAGGCGTTGGCAATGGTGGAACTTTAACATTATATAATATATATCTGTTTTGGGTCTTTGAGAATGATTACCAAAAGTCAAACTTTATTTTGCTTTACTAATGTATTAGAGTAGAATTTGATGGTAAAGATGTTGCAATTACAACACCACTTATTTTGACTTGAGGGAGAAGTCTTTAAGCATTAATAGTTTGAACCTTGAACCATATTATGCGAACATGTTTATGCTGATAATTTATTAAATTAGGTGCTTGGCTTAAGGTTGACTCAGATGACCCTTCAAAGGGGATGGAACAATAAATCGAAGCTTCTGATCGTGAGTTCTTGCTTCTTACTGCTCATTACAACTGTGGAATTTGATTTCATTCAAGATATCCAGTTCTCTAGAGTTAATTATGTAAGCCATCGACATGCATTGATGCATGCAATGTATTCTCTCACTTATTATTTCTCTTGTACCAAATATTTGAATCATATTTAGGTTGAGGATTTGTCAGCACGACAAGTGTATGAGAAGCTTCTTGAAGCTGTCCAGCCTTAGAATGACGCAGTTTGGTTGGCAGGAATTCCTTTACACGCGTTTGGGACTTGTTTTTTCCTTCTCTGAAGACAGAAGACTGAGGTTTGCTGAAACAGGCCGGTATTCAAGAGCTATTTAGCCAATCTGGAGTGAAGTTATGGTTGTTTCTGTTGTATAAGCCTGAAGATCTCTAGGGTCTGAGATACCCACTGAAAGTTTGGTAAAGATGAACGATGAATAGTTTCCACTGAAACTTGAGTGATGAATATGATTTATCGATCATTGTTCAGGATCTGTGCCAGATACAAATTCATATTAGGCCACGTTTGGAATGGAGGAATTTTTCGTATTCTTATGGTTTTTTTTTGTGAAATTTCTACATTCCAAAATGAGGCTTTAATAGTTGTTTAGGCGGCACTTACACCCGGGGGGGTCCACGGTGGATGTCCACCAAAATTGCAGATTCGCCTAAACACAACTGTGCGTCGTATGGCATCTGAATGAGGTAATGAGGTTATTCTAGACCTATCACGAGCAGAATGTAACGAAGGCCCAGGTTTGCACTAGGGCAGAGCCAATCCGTAGCCGGCAAGAAAGCCTTCCTTGCGAATACTCGTTGCAAAACCTCTAGAACCTCATTTTGGATTGGCCTTACTCGTCTAAGGAGTACACTGATGTCGTGGTGTTGCCACGTCTGATTACCTTCTCCAATAATGCTATAGGATAATTTTCAATTTATTTCACATCCCTCTCTGCAGGGCAGAGTCACCCTGTCACCATTCACCACCCCCTTTCGCGAAGCTGACGAAGGGAAGGGCGAACCATTGTGAGCACAATGTAACGGAAGCCCAGTTTTGCTGACGAAGCTGACGAAGTCACCCTGTCACCACCCCCTTCCACGAAGCTGACGAAGGGAAGGGCGAACCATTGTAATGAACTTAAGATTCTTCCACCATGTTAAAATTTAGACCTAGAAATCTAAGTAGTTTATTTTAGCTTGTCAGGCAACGTGATTGATCAAAATCTCTAAGCTCAGGGGAACAGATTACGCGACCCAACTACTGTAAGGCATCTTATTTAGACCCCTTTCTGCCATGATCATCTTTACATTATTGACCTTGTCCCATTTTTCAGCTTGTGCGTATATGTTACCCAAAAGGATTCAGGCTCCGGTTCAAAGCAATTGGAGGCAATAACCTCCCCCAAGCTCACATTTGGCATCTTCAAATTGTAAGATACGTCTCGACGGAGCCGTGGGGACAGCTGCCCAAAAGTGTGTGGTTTGAAGTTCCTTCAAGGATTGAGCATGTCGGATGAATCAGATGAACGTTATTCACTAGCAATGAGATCGGACGGTCTATATTTCATTGATTACGTGGATAGTTTTTTTTTTTCATAGAAACCGATATAAAATATGATTTGTCATTAAGTCTTAAAGCATTTTCAACAATTATCTAAATTAACTTCCTAAATAAAAAGTTAGGACAAATTAAAAAAGTAATCCTCCAACAGTTATCTAAATGAGATCCCTAAATATAGAAACTTCCAAAATAGAGGTTGCTGCTTCTGAGTTTGAAGACACAATAGGAACTCCCGAAAGGCGAATTGCCGTCCGCCTCCAAATTCATAGATTCCCACCGCCGCGTGCACGCAAAGAAGTCTTCTAGTCCAAGATGAAGATAGCCACCTGACCGGAGCGTCATGGAGCGCGAGCGGCGTCATCGCGAAGATCCGATGCCTCAGTCTGCTCACCAGCATCGCGTTGCTTAACGCGGTGCTGCTGCTGCTCACCGTGTACTGCATCAAGCAGCCGTTGTACGTCATGGAGTTCACCTGGTCCAAGCCCGGTGATTAGCAGGCCACCTCCAAGGACGGGTTCCTAGACATGACCGGTGTTGAAGTCAGTTTTGGAGAGAACAATCTGGAACCTCATTCTGTTCGTGACGAAGGACAAGATGATCAAAAACACTTGCATTTATAAAAGTATTGTTGCTCAATGATTTTGCAACAATGATTTTAAAGTTCTGATTTTAGAAATCCTTGTACTATGGGTCCGAAACATATCCGCCTAAACACTCTGGCATGGCATACAAGCAAATACAAAACAATTAAACACATGCATACAACAGATCAAATACATTATGAGACTCTCACGAATGCATTGAGCATGATGTTGCTGTCGTTTAGGTGCAACAATCACCTAAATCGAAGCTACGCTTGAAATGCTATGTCGTTTTTAAAGTTTCAGGGGCTGAAACGTAATTAAATTATAGTTCCAACACCTTATATGTAATTAATAATTATAACAGTACTTTAGGGGTTAAACAAAAATTATTAGTTGACAGGGACTATTTTATAATTTAGTAAAGTTACAAGGACTAATTGTAAAAGGACACTATTATTACTATAAATATTATTATTGTTATTAACATATGTTAACCGTATTATTAATATTATTATTATCAGTAGTACTAATAACAGCATTATTATATTAAAGAAAGTATTATCACATCATGTTGATGTAAGAATGACGTTATGTTCTGATATACTCTCTTGCATCCAGATCGGATGGCTTGGGTTGAACAAAGTGAAGGGGTACGCTTCATCTAATCCTGGCCTTCGTGTCAATCCGACCGCTGGGATCGACTCGTGGCTTGTGGCGGTGGCCAACGACATCATGGCCGGCTTGTTGGAGTTGGCCAGAAACAGTGCATCGGATGTCAGATCTCGATGGGACTGGGAACAAAACGTTGTGAACATCACAGGGAAGCTTACCAAACGATCTAAGGAAGCCGACAATAATTGAGGAGAGGAGCTCGACGGTTAGGGCTACGGTTAAAAACAAATGGAAGGGTCAGAAAAACATCGGATAGAAGCGAAAATGGAAAAGCCGAAAACGAAAACGAAAACGAATGGGTAAAGATAAAATTCAAAAACAAAACAAAACGGTTAGTAACCGAAAAAAATGTCAAAAATATGAATAAAATAAATATTTAACATTTACTTATATGATTCAAGTTTTACAATATATATAATACAAATTGTAATTAAATTCACAATATACAAGCCAACAATATAGGCTAATAAAAAGTTGTTTAGTTTATAACTTTTAATTTTTATTTTTCATAAAACATGTTCAAATGCGATCTCATTACCATATCAGCGCAAAACGGTAAAAAACAAAATTCCGTCAAAACAGTCAAAAAAAAGCCTAAACCGTTTTTCTTTTTCTTTGCCTATCAAAAATAATACGAAAAAACGATAAACGAAACATGATCGAGATGAGAAATTTTTGTACAGTTTTAAGCCTAGTTAGAATGTGACGGTGACTTGCGGCATTTCGGCGCTGAAACTCGATGAGAAGGGGAGCTCGGCAAATCTCAGAACCTAGTTTTTCAAAAATGCAGAAGAATTCCCTAGTTAGAATTTTGGGTGAAAAGGGGTAGCAGCGGCAGTGGATTCAGAAGACTGTAGGGAGCGTCGGTTGCAGAATTTAAAATATTTTGAGAGCCATTTTATTTTATTTGAAACTTTTCAATAAAAAAATAAAATCAATATCTAGGGACATTTTTTAATTTTTTTTTTGAGAAAACACTTTTCTCAATTGAAATAAATTCACTTTCAAGATAAATATGTATCCTTTTATGAAAGCACGTTAAATGATAAGTAAAACATTAAAACTTTATTTTTGAATCGAATTAATGCATTTGTAGAATGGGACCATTTGTCAAGTATTCTTTTTAAAACCCAAAACTTATAAATGAACACATATATATTTACGCAAATTACAACATGAATGAGAATATGTAAGAACTAGAACCTGGTGTATAATTGTGTGTGCATGTATAATTCTATATACAAACGTCATAAAAATAGGGCAGCATTAATTAATGTTTCTATCACAATTCTCAGAACAAATTGGTAAAATCATAAGAGTTGCAAGAATATCAAAATTAGAACTCGGAAACTCAGGCTAAGGCAATCTTCAGCTGTGAAAACGCAAAATAATCAGGCAGAATTCAGATTCTAGTAAGTGAACCCTATGAAGTTACAAAATGCTATAAGCACGCCAGCACCATTTGCCTAAATATTGGGACTAAGAAAACTGAAATAACCTGGCATAATATTTTCTGTTCTAGAGAACCAAAAAGATTTACATTTGTTCCAATTCGAATACAAGACATCATATATAATATGTTGAGAAAAATGTAGTGAAGGCTGTCAAGTCGGCCCAACTTGGAAAGAGACTCTTAAGTTTCTTTGTACTATCCACAAGATACTGGTCAAGTACAGCAACATCGATCCTCAGACTTTCAGAAGCGTTAGCCTGTCAATATTCATATTAATACATATAACTTGTCAGCAAGAAAGGCTAAAGTACAGGGGCTCCCATAAAGATCGACAAAAAAAAAAGTATAACACAAATGCTAGTATTCGACATCCAAACTGTAATTGTTCTCTCTCAACCCCCTTTTACTTGTTATCCTAGATGTGGGCACAAGAATTAAGGATGGTAAAAAAGGTGAAATGTGCTGAAAACGAAAGATATAAAGATAATGATTTTTTGAAAATAGAGAAAGGTGCATTGGGAACCTAGAATGACAAGTAAAAAGAAAAAATGTGAAGAAGCTAGGATGAAAGTAAATTGGAACGGAGGGAGTAATTCATCATTATGAAGGGTTAAATTAAACGCAAAGCTTAGTTTTGACGACACATTGTGCGCTAAGAGATTCAGTTTATTTGAATTCAATATTAAGAACCATTGCCATTTGAGTAAATTAATTTGATGGCACTGATTCTCACAGTAACAGGTTCGATAATGGGGCATATCATTACCTCCAGCCAGAAAGACCAATCCACATCGCTTTTTCCGCTAAGTCGACAGACATATGATGGCGGCCCGCCACTTACAATTTGAGGAGCTAATGACAATAAAGACAATAGATTCTTAGAATAGGAGTACGGACTATAATGGAAGCAAAAAAAAGTAATGGTAGAAATAAATTGCAACCACCTGGGAGCATGTTGTCAGCAAAGGACCAATTTGATAGTGGCCCTGTAATATTTAGCACAGTGGTCCAGATCTCTGATAATGAGCTGAAAGACACAAAATGGCAAACAAAATATGAATATTTATTTGTAAATTGTATGCTTTTTGACATATTGTAGTAAATACTGATGTGTTACCCTAGCGAAAGCTTTAGATGCACTCTTCGTTTCCCACTGTCACCCAATGTCTTCTGGGCAATTAGCTGGGGCAAATGCTGGTAATATTTTCTAATCTCTTCAGTTTGTGCCGGAAACTTTAAACTTCCAGAGAACAAGAACGGAACAGGATACAAAGCCTGAAAATGAATTAAGAACAGGCTGAATGTTGATTGGTGTACATTCCTTTAGCGTGCATTCAGAGGTAAAATATGAAGGAACAATCAGGCAGTATCTGGTTGAGAGTCACACAATCAAGAAGTTGCTAACTAAAGTATCCAACCATACTACTTACCAACCATGAGCTTCTATCAGACTGATACTTTTCTTCGAATGACAACTCAGAATTATCCTTCAGCCATTTAGCAGCATCAGGTGCATTGTTGAATAGAAACTCCAATGAGTTAGCATCAACCACAGAGAAACCATAGTTTGACTCCAAAATAATATTAGCATCTGAGAAAAATTATCAAATAACCATTTTCATTGGAAAGCAATGGGGACACTTAAAATAAATATATCTCGGATAGGATATATATGCTATGGCACCTTAGATGCCCACATTATACATAATAACTTGAAAAAAATATGACATAATGTGAAAAAAGGCAGGAATACCGGGGATTCATCAATCTCTAAATTCCAGACAAGTGGGAGGAAGCGCACTTTCTAACTTACCAGTTAAGTTTCTACTGTTAGGGAAACAAATCTTGTATTTCTAGGAGGCCAATGGCCATGTATAAATAGAGTATAGGTGGTGTTACAATATGCACAGAACCCCTTATATAATGGGGTAATTATAGGAAAGAGATACAACCAAATCTATCTACTACAAACAGAAATATATATCTAACATCTACTATAAACGTCCAAGTTACATAAATAGAGTATCATACGAACTGGTGGTTCTACATTCATAGACATACCATCAGTTGAACTAGTGAACTGAGCCTCACCAATTCTGATAGGATAGTCACTATTACCTTGAGATAATAGGTCACTTTGTATTAAAAAGAAGGGGGAATTTGTTTGTGGGACACAGTTGATTGGTGGCTTTGTCCTGGTCACACTGCACGTTTTGATTTTGTTTAGATGACACCGTAAAATTGTGTTTTTAATTATTTAAACTTTGTTAGCAACCAAGAGGAGAGAGAAGAGAGGAGGAAAAGTTGTGAGTCCCCTTTTAACTCGAGACAGGCATCATCCGGTGTGTCACCACCCAAATTCTCGTTATCTGGCGTCTGTTCTATCTTGTTAGACATGCATGGTTGGTTGCTGTGGGGAGGGCCAGGATGAAGATTGGGATTGGTACGAACAAAGCAGGGGATTAGAAGAAAGGAGAAGTGCTCGTGTTCAAGCAATCACGCATTTTCCTCTTATACCTCTCCTTTCGACTGCTAAAAAAGTGTAATCAACGTGGTGTGCTACGGACAAAATATGTTTCGATGTGTATAGAACAAAATCAAGACGTGCGGTGTGTTCGTGACAAAGCCACCGAACAACGGTGTCCCACGGACAAGTTCCCCTAAGAAGAAAGTAGGCATCCAAATTTCTCGCAGTGGTGCAATGCACACATTGGGTAGATTAGTTCTTCCCATACTCAAGCAAAGAAAAAAGCAGCGAACCTGTAACATAAGTATGTTGAAGAACAACTCTTTTTGGAGCTCCAGTGCTATAAGGGAATAGTTGGGACGAGATAGCCAAAGCAACCACTGTAATTTGCAAAAATCCCTGGAGAGTTGAGGTCTTCGATAACCAATGGCTAGCAATAGGTGCTAGAGGACCAAAACACAAACCAACTACTAGTCCAACTACAGCTCCAACAATAATATCAGATACAAAATATCCTGCAATAAATCCCAATGATGACGTTAACTAATAAGCTCCCAAATCATAAATAAATCACTACTGAACAACAGTTCAATCTTGTTGCTTGAGGGCATACCAAAAAATTGAGTATTTTCTGCATGATAAAGCAACTGTTAAACAAAAGAATCTATACTAAGAGAAAATACACATCAAAGTCTCTCTTGCCTCTTCATTTTATAAAGCACAAAAATAAATTTCTTCATATTTACATTTTATTTGCGTTGAGGCAGTTTCCGCATGTCCTGCTATCTTGAGAAATTGTCTTGCACAATCAATTTGTCGTATAGGTGACAAAAAAATAAAAATATATATATAAATTAAAAGGCAGAATGCCTTCTAGTGAAGGGACACAAAATTGGAGTGCGCAGGAGCAAAATAGACCAGCGTACACCATAAAATTAAGGATAAAGTCCAATTTACTTTGGCTACACTTGAGGGGAGTAAATTGAACTTTATTCTTTAAAAAATAATTATAATTTTTAATCATTATATTTATAGGGAAAGTAAATTTAATACTCGCTCCGTCCCATAATAAGTGACGTCTTTGACTTTTTGAAATCGACGTTTGACCATTCGTCTTATTAAAAAAATTTCGAAAATAAAAAAATAAACAAAACAAGGTTAAAGTACTTCTAATAATGAATCATTTCACAATAAAATAAATAATATTTTCACAAATTTTTTGAATAAGACGAATCGTCAAAAGTAGATGTTTGAAAATCTAAAACGACACTTATTTTGGGACGGAGGGAGTAGTAAATTAATCTTTGGGATACAAAACTATATGCAAAATAATGGTAAAAAATTTAAGATGTATTTTTTAAATATGTGTTATAATGTGCTTTATCATCTCATAAAGTTTCATCATAAGATTATGCTTGTGTACGGAGAATTAAAAAAGACAAATTACATTAGGGGGTAAATTGACCAAAAATTATGTTTTGGTGGGTAAAATAAACCAAAATATAGTTTAGGGAGTTATTTGGACTTTGGTTGTACTTGAGGGGAGTAAATTGGACTTTATCCTAAAATTAAAGTATCAAATCAGACCTGGCTCAATGCAAAAACGATATTCAACAAATCTCACGAAAGCTTTGCATGCCACAAGTACTTCAATAATTTCAAACCTTAACCAGATGTTTACTAACCATATGGTTTCGGAAGAGATCCCATCATGCCCATCTTTTCAATCAAGAACTGGATAAGGAACCCACCATAGTAGATACAATAAAGGAGACATGGGATCATAGGCACCACATATGCAATCAATGATCTGCACATTATTTACCTCAATCAGGAAAAAAATTATAAATCTCAATGTACTGTGCAGCTTAATGTAGGCTCATGAAGAAGCGATCTCATTAGAGACTATTGTAGTAAAATATATGGAGATTCACATTTCCCTGTAAATCCAACAAACCAGAAAATACAAGTACTTTCACAATTCTGCTTACTACAGGTTTAGGATCGACATAAAAAGCACAGTAGTATGGCATAACTAAAATTTCAAGTATGAACAGACTTTTACTTTCCACATGATCAATTTAAAAAATGCAAAGTACTTGAGACCAAAAGAGCTAAGGTGAGAGGATAGTTTTGAATTCTGTTTTCTGTTTTAATTAAGTTGGCAGATCAGTTTTTTAGTTGGTCAAGTTTGTTAAGCAAGTAGTCTGAGCCTGATTATAAAGGCAGCAGCTAGGGATCTGTAAAAACTCATCGAAGAAGTAATAGATTGTTTCCCTCAGGGGCGATCTGTTCTTCGGTCACCCTGGCTAAGAATCCTTCTCTGCTGGGTGACAAGAACAGGGCACCCTCTTCTTGCTATCCCCTGCATTCTGACCTTCTCACGCCTTCAACACCCTTCCCCGTTCCCATCACCCCACCGCACTAAGCCAAGCCACATAAAAAATACATTATAATTTTTTATCATTACTTTCGTATAGTTTTGTATACCAAGGATTAATATATTATTACATGTCCTTCCCTATGAAAATAAATACAAAAAATTATGATGTATTTTTTTCACATGTGTATGATGTGTTCTTTCATTTCGTAAAATTTTAGCTTAAAATTATACTTATATACGAAGAAACAAAAAGACATTATAACAGAGGGTAAATTTAGCCAAATGGCAAAGTTGTGGGAATAAAATGAACCAAAAATTAGTTTAAGGGGTTATATGGACTTCGGCTATACTTGAGGGTAGTAATTTGAACTTTATCCTAGAATTATATGAGGCCAATGACTAAAATGCCATATGTACTTATTCTCATCTCCCCAGCAGACATTGAACCCCATATTGGAGATAGCTCTCACAAGCAGGGTTATTTCAGCTAGTACCATTAGTAAAGAAGTCCATCCTCAAAACACCATTAGTAAACAGAACATCTAGAAAATAACACTGCTAAGTATGATTGTCTTCATCCCCAGACCATCATCCCTATTTTCCTCCTTTTCTTTTATTTTTACCTTTATTCCAATTAGGAACGGACTTTGTTGCCCCTTGCTCGCTCAGCCATTGTCTCTGATCTAATGTTGATACTCTCCGGCATGATTTCGTGGAGGCCTTGCCTACGCCTTGGGACGACATCCGCACCTGCACCTGCGCCCGCG
>BCLH01000185.1:72659-113760 GCA_001602315.1 Zoysia pacifica | reverse complement strand
GGGGAGATGACTGGGTGGGTTAAGTCGGTCATAATCGGTGAGGGGTTGGGAGCTAGGGTAAAAACGTGAGGATGTGAGGATGAAGAGAATCACACAGTGTTATTTTCTGGATGTTCTGTTTACTAATGGTGTTTTAAGGATTGTCTTTTTTGTACTGATGGTGCTAACCGAAATACCCCCTCACAGGCACAGACCCAACACTAATCATACCTATGGCTTGGAAGCATGGCATGCAACAGGGTGCGGCATGGCACCATGATGCTTGGCCTTAGTACAAAGGCACACAGATTAGGGTCTCGAGAGCTCAAAAGTTGCTTCAAGCAGTATTACACCGCCTAGCTGCTGCAGGGCAATGAAGGTGGAGGTCCCTCTAGCTGCTACATGTTAGAGATATAACAATCAAAGGTATTATTGTAACAGGTTAGTCTAGGGTTTACCCTTCTCTAGCCTATATATATGTTTTTTTGAAGTAAAAACAGTAAGGGAAGCCCCTACTGTGCTATATAGGCTATATATATGTGCTCTTAGGTTCTCTTTGTATTCATCTATTATCAATCCATCTATTATCACACCCATCTCATCTATTATTAATACATTCATCTATTATTCGTAACATGGAATCAGAGCCAGATTAGTTTTTTTAGTTCCACCCTAGCTGTAGGCGATGGTACTGTTCGTCCAACGCACTGTTCATTGGCAGCTACTGTTTAGCACTGCGTACTATTCATCTTTGTCGACTACCTGTTCATCTTGCCGTCACTGTTCATCATCGTCTCCACTGTCCATCCACCCATGTTGTTAGTCGGCGATGTCGTCCTTCTGCCATGGGCGGCGCGTTCAATTGGATCTGCTTTTGTCCCAGTCATGCAATTCACCCATCGTGCCTGCTGTTGCATGTTAATCTAAATCCGATTTCATCTTCCGTTGCGTTCACATCCAAACCTTTTTTCCTCTTGTTCGTCTATGCCATGAGTCAACATATTCTTGTCAATCAGCCAGTTGACGCCGAAACAGATCCCAGGCCAACGCACCACTCGCACGTCCGTGGCACTATGCCGGACACTCCGGTGGGCTAAATGCCCCAAACCCGAGAGCTTGCCGGACACTCCGGCATTGTACCAGACACTCTGGTGGTTTGTGATTTTTGGGTGTCAACAAGCCTTTTTATTTTATCATGTTAGTTGATTCCATTGAGTCACTAACTCTATCATTGTTGGTGCAACCATCTTCTTGTCATCATCATCCCATATCGCTACTTGTCATCCGTAGTAGTGAATCATATAATCTTCTATCACTACTTGCCATCTGCAATAGTATTTTTTTTATCATCTCTTTTCACTACATGACATTTGCTGTAGTGTCATATTTTATCTCTTCGGCTTGACTCGACATATCATCAAGGCTCCACTCTATGACGACTTTGAAGAGTTTTGATTTTGGATGTAATTTTATTTTGTCATTAGTCTTAATTTTTCATGTAATCTCCTTCAAATGCAACGCTATTGCATACGCCTTGCATTTGAAGGGGGGGGGGGGTCAGTGTTAGAGATATAAAGGGTTTACCCTTCTCTAGCCTATATATATGTGCCCCTAGGTTATCTTTGTATTCATCTATTATCACATCCATCTCATCTATTATCAATACATTCATCTATTATTCCTAACGCTACATACAACGCACCAAAAAATAAAACATAATCTAAAAAATCAGTTCAAATTAAGTGGCCATAGCATTTATAAATATTCGTCCATTTTGTTCAATGCTTCCATATGGTACGGTGGATGACCGGGTCAGGAGAGAGAGTGTGGATTTGGGTACTTCTGACTCAACAAACATCACTCCACAAATCAGTCATCCCAGTGCAGGGTTAACCTTTCAGCTGTACGTGAAAGAGGAGCCGAAGTGGTCTTTCTTCTGTAGACAACCCAAGGTCCAGGGAAGACAATCCTTGCACACAAACATATGATCTATGGGGTTGAATGTCCAAAAATAAGCAAGAAAAAGCGATGCTAGTTGTCCACACCACCTTCCAAAGTTGTCAGCCCCCACACGATGGCTCACTCCAAATATAAGACCTTATGTGCTGAATTTGCTGACAAAATCCCCATATGTGCCTATTTCAAGGTATGCGACATTGATTGTATATGGCCCCCTTCAAGGCGTACCTAAAGGGAAAGTTAACCTAACAAACTTGAATGACTGAACACCTCTAGGATTTCAAACACAGTGAATATTTAGCATGACATCATGATGTTCTATTGTTCAAGATCCTATTACATGTGACAGGGGAAAGATTTAGAGCAAACAAGTTGATGGGCTGTTCGTGAGGTTAACAGCCTATCCGGAAGATCCCAGAACACGCATCTCCCACTTGCACCGTTATAGATGCTATAAACATGGACAAGTCCAACAAGTTGGGAAAAGAAAATAAACAATGATCTGCATTCATGAAGATATGCTTTCTTTTACATGTATGAGTTCATTATTATAGATAACAAAAGCGATGTAAAGATGCTTGCAAGTTACAACATAAAATATTAGTTTTCATCAAAGTGACTGTAAGTGAATGATGATATATGCCTTCTGAAGGCATTTAGTGCGAAACAATACAAATGCAAGTGATGGTAAGAGCATGTACGGTATCTTATAGTGCAGGAAAAAGGATAAAAAAAGAATAAATTCTATTAAAGGAAACAGATATGTAAGTTTAAGAGAAAATTGATAACAAAGGAAACAATTAATTCACAATCAATCAAGAGAGTTGCATACTTAAATGATTGTTGGTTCAATGGCTTCCTGATGAGGGTAGAGATAGATCGCCCAAGAAGCATGGACATGCAAATGAAAAATGTTAGAAAACCTCCACTAAGCCCAGCTATCGTGTATGCCTGCATAACAAAAGGAAAGGAAAAAAAATAAGAACAAAATGTGTACACTCTTAGAAACAGAGCCTGTTTAGTTTGGACCAAGAGAAAACTGCATGGGCCAGGCAGCAATCTCAGGCATCATATTTTGTGTGCATGGGGCTGTGATCGCTGCCTTGGCCAGGCAGCGTACCAAGGCTTCCATCCAAAGAGCCCCTCATTTCAAAATAGACACTGAGAAACAACATAACTTTCTCAACATAGGAAGATCTACTATTTCATCAATAACAAGTACAGCTGTGATTTTACCAGGCATGCTCATTGTTGTCTATACATATAACATGCTAAAATACAACAGATTTTGAGTCACTCGTGACTCGACTAACATTACTTCAAACAACATCCCTCATGGAAGTTAGATCAATCAGTGGTGCATACACATTAAACAAAATTACTATTTAAACAAAGCAAAGATCTCTACTACCAGCCTTGAGAATACAATAGTCATCCACTCATCGCTTAAGGTGCTAAACAATTTGGGAGCTTGGATTATATGTAATCACAGGACTTGTTGTGTTTTTGATGGAGGGATTCCTAGTGTGACACAAGCCCTGATCTCAGCAGAGGAAGAACAAAAACTTTCGTCTCTAGCGGGAGCTAAAGGAATATCGCTCCTCAGTGATACTTTAAAGGAGACTGCGTTATAGTTTGAGGCTGTGTCAAGGATTGTCTATGTTGTTTTTCTTTCTTTTGTTTTTAATGTAACAGTCCTATAACTCTGTAACGTGGGCCTTGTCCCTTTTTCTTAATATAATGAAACACAGCTCTCTGTTTTCGAGGGAAAAAAAATGGTTAAGGTGCTAAAAGCTTACCATAGTTATTAGAGAATATAAGCCAAAAGCACCCCAAAAGTGCACTTGCTCTGACAGCCCCTGGAGTTGCATAACAAAAATATCCATTAGAAAGCACAAAATGTATTCATGCAGTGCAGTTTCAACTTTCAGCACAGAAAGGTGGAATCTCTGAGCAAGGAATTAGAAAAAAATATTCTTTTCATGAAACGGAATATGCAAATTTAAGATCATTAACAAATATTTTTAGCAGAATTGATATCATAAAATTCTACGACAGGACAGGGCAACTAGAACTTGCATGTATACTGTTGTGTGCATTAACTTTTACTCATCTCTAGCCTACTCCAACTTGCTTAGGACTAAAAGGCTTTGTTGTTGTTATCATTGTTGGGTATTGTGATTAGATGTGATAAAAGGGCTCAGCCCACAGGCCCTTTCACAAACTAAACTGGCCCTTATTACATTTTAGTTCTAAAATGAACAGAAATTTGGCACGATCCTAATCCGATTCGGCCTGCTCCACACTTAGGTAGTGTTTGGTTTCTGGACAAAGCTATCCATGGATGGAACCATCCTGGATGGATGCAGGTTCAGTTGTTTGGTTGCTGAACTGTACCATTCCATCCAGGATGAGTTGATTCAGATTCTGAGAATATTCCTTCTAGATGCTGTATCATTCCGTTCAAGAAAAATGGTCGAACGATCTCATCCAGCTTCTGTTAGTCATGCTAATCACTCACAATTAGTGATTATTAGTTGTTATTACGATTTATTAATGTAAAATTAATTATAATTAGATATTATTAGTTATAAATATTTATTTTTATATTTATTTTAATATTATTTGTGACAAATAAAGTTATAATTAATTGTAATTAATTAATAATTAGTGCAAATTATTGTATTTTTTAATATCCACAAATATTAAAATATTTTTATTCAAAAATATTTAGTTATATATCATATAAGTATAAATATTTTAAGCAATCAAACATAAACTTGTACCATTTCGTACGTTCAACCAAACACAATCATGTACCATCCTGTACAGCTAACCAAACATCCAGCTTGAACCATCCCATCCAGGATCATCTCGTCACCTGAACCATCCCAACCAGGATGAGTTCTATACAACCAACCAAACACTACCTTACTTCACTTTTTCAACTTGTTTCCAAACCTACTCTCACCCAAACACGCTTAACTTCGGAGTTCTGATGGGGTCCTTTTTTTTTGGTTTTCTTTTCATCGTGAATAGTTCAAAAAGTACAGAATAGACAATAGGGGTGCAAAAAGGTGCACCTAAGTTTACCCTCCGAACATCTTTAGTTCAAAAAAAGAATTAGTTTCACAAAAGTGGAGGGCAACTTCATGGTCTCTATTTTACACCCCTAATAGACAAGCACATACCACAAAATAAAGAGGAAAAGGATAAGCACAAAACATATGATTCAAGGAAATTACCAATGCAATCCTTGGCAGCAATAGACCAACAAGTGAAGCAGGGACAAACATAAGGAACGCCAAATAAGGATGAGCAAACCTGCATCACAACATATAATAATGGTAAGTCGAGTGAATACTTTCAAGTAAGAACATACATTTCACAATGTTTGTCTGGTCTGCATATCTAAAAAAAAGCAGGCCGATATGTAGCTCCCACTTCTTTGAACTGGACTCGGATGTATATTTCATAGAATATTATTCAGTTTACACCCATTGTATAGATCAAAAGTGTAACAAGATCAATAATCCAATTCTCAAATAATTTATCCAGTTCTTGGACCTCCTAGGTAGTTGAACTTGACAAACATTATGAAATGGAGGTCAAAATAAAAAGGAACCATTCGCTTCAATAAAGAATAAAATCATCCAGAGCTAGGGGACATTCACAGTAACTTGAAAAATGTGTCGAACAGATATTCAAGTACAACATCTGGTAGAACTAGGGTTTCTACCGAACCGGCTGAGGAGATTGTACGGGTGGAAGAGAGGAGGACGCGGCCTCAGAAGGCGGCGAGAGCGAGAAGGTGCCATGATGGACACGACGCCCGAGGGACTCTGGGCAGCGGCGCTTCTGTTGAAGCTGGCAGCCAAAGTGCTGCTTCTGCTTGATTTCTCCAATGAGGTTTACAGCTTATTTATAGCCTCTCGAGCTAACTAAGGATCCTATATTAGAGGATCTGATCCTATCCACTCGACTCCTAAATTAAAGGACCTCCACAAATTAGAGATCCTAAATAAAAGAAAGGATTATCCTAAATGAGAGAATAAGGAAAAGATAATAAGGGCTGGTCTTATCCACTAGGTGGGACAGGCTAGGGCGTCACCCCCCTGTATGATGGCTGGCTGGTGCGCCCCTTGGCTATATCTGGGCAACTGGGCCGTGCCAAATGGGCCACATCTCAGCCCGGTCACTTTGACACGGCCCAAACATGGCACGGCCCGGTCGGCACCGTGCTCGGGCCGTGTCGAGCCCTGGGCCGAAGGTCAAGGACGCGGCCCATCACGGCACGGCCCGATATTAGTTTTGTATAAATATATTTTAGTTCTATACAACAAACAAACAATTTAGTGCAGTGGAGTGGTTAGTTCGTTAGCTCCCAAAGCCTAGGTACCAGGTTCGAACCGCGGCGGCCACCAATTTTTGCCTTTTTTTAACCTGTTTACAGCATGGTGGGCTGCCAGCACAGTGGGCCGACTATGCCGGCACGGCCCATATCGGCCTAGGTGAGGTAAACGGGCCGTGCCACGGGTCAGCACCTTAGCCCGCGGCCTGGTTTGGCACGGCCCGCGAGGCCTGACGTGCCTCAACAGGCCGTGCCTTAACGGGCCGTACCGACAGACGAGCCAGGCCGTGCCGACCCAGGCGGCCCGTTTGCCCAGCTATACCCCTAACCGCCGGCTGGTTGGTGCCTGCCGTAGTGGATGCTGGTCCACGGCGGCACTGAGCTGGAGGTGGACCGCGGTGACAGGGTGGTGGGCGGAGGATCTGACATGATGATACCAAATTGGTAGAACTAGGGTTTCTACCAAACCGGTTGCGGAGATTGTAAGGGTGGAAGAGAGGAGGACGTGGCCTTGGAAGGCGGCGAGAGCGAGAAGGCGCCGTGATGGACACAGCGCCCGAGGGACTCTGGGCGGCGGTGCTTCTGTTGAAGCTAGCAGCCAAAGTGCTGCTTCTGCTTGATTTCTCCAATGAGGTTTACAGCTTATTTATAGCCTCTCGGGCTAACTAAGATCCTATATTAAAAGATCTGATCCTATCCACTCGACTCCTAAATTAAAGAACCTCCACAAATTAGAGATCCTAAATAAAAGGAAGGATTATCCTAAATGAGAGAAAATAAGGAAATGATAATAAAGGCTGGTCTTATCCACTAGGTGGGACCGGCTAGGGCGGCGCCCCCCTTGTGTGCCGGCTGGCTGGCACTTGCCGTAGTAGATGCCGGTCATAACAACATCATGTTACAACTAAAAGCCCGTTTTCAGAAATGCATCAGAGGTTCACATTTCCAAAAGGAAATAAAACATAAATGCAAGCTTGGACAAGCATCTCATACAGAGATTCATAGTACTTTCTTGCATGCAAGTGATAGATCACCTAAATGCAAGATAGTGGATTTCAAAACAAAATGCAAGATAGTGCAATATATATCATACATCAGACTGGAAACAGATAGATAACCCCTTAAAATGCATATTTTATTCTGCTCAACACGTAACCTGCTGGGGAAGGGAAGCAAAATGTCCACAAGCTATATGCACATGAAATCAAAACAGGTTTGTAATATGGTCTCCACAAAAAGTATATCACAAATCTGAAGCAACATTGTGGAAGCTGAGTAGTCGGTACATCCAATTCAGACTAAATGGACTTTCCATTATTCATCAGAGCACTGAAATACCCCTCAACAAAAAAGTTACCAGAGAGATCAATAATTACCAATTCATTGCATTCTTCGTGAATAGCAATCTTAATGCTGCAGCCACAGCAGGGATAAATATTGCAAGGATGACACTAAATGCATGAAGAAACATTCCTGAAACCAAATGTGAGACGTTATCCTCTGTTTTGTGAAAAAGAATATAAAATAAATGTTAGTTGGCCAGCATGACATTGCACACAGAAGTATATAGTGTAGTAAAGTTGCTTAGCAATAATGCTACAACCTAATCAGGTTTTCTTTTTGAAACTGTTCATTTAGATTTGGGATTCCAGCTGTTAAAAAACTCAGGGTTTATACATGGCTGCTGCTAACAGATAGGCTCAACATTAGAAATATTCTATGGAGAAAAAAAAAAACACAAACTGGAAGTAAACAATTAAAACTGTGTTCTATGTTTAGAAAGCAGGGAGGAAACTAGTCCATTAAGTCGAGAATGCTGGAGACATCTTCTAAACATCAACTGGAAGTGGAACTTTGATCTGATCTAGCAGCAGTGCTCAAGCCTATTCTTACATGAAAATATTCGTGCTGGGGGCTTGGTCCATATGGAAGCAAAGGAACAACTTCCAGAGTTGGAAACATGGATTTGTTGAGCAACAAGACAAACAACTTCTTTTCAATAGCGTTATTCGGTTGTACAGATGGCCCTTGCAAATAGTTCTTTTTGCTGGCTTGAACCTGCTTCCATCCTAGGTGATAGGTTTGCCCATTGGTTTTTGGAGTGCTTGGTTTGATATTTTATTTCTTATATTAATATCTACCACAGAAGGAGCCTCCCTTGTTGTACTTTGGTTAAAAAAAGGTTATTTATTTGAAGAAATATGGAATTCCCATGTTCAAAAATGGTTTAACACAGTTAAGCAAATTTTATAAATTTCAGACATTCCAAAAGCACAATGAAGAATTCAAAAGAAATATACATGTTTCATGAAAAGATTAGATTCAGAGCACACCTTAGCTCACGCTACAAGTAAATCCAGAATGCATGTCAAAAACTCATAAGGAGGTTATATAACTAGAGTTTATGTAAGTCAAAATGAATAAAATTTTATTCCAATATTTGCTTCACACACAAAAGTTGAACTACCAACATGACCAACTGTACACAATATTATATGATAATATATTAAATGCATATGTCAGTAGTTACCTCTCATCAAACCAAGTAGACTTACAGACCATGACATCAATGTAACATGTGGGAACTTCAGAAACAGTGGCATGACGAGAAAAATGGCTATTGGCAGACTGTGAAGGATCAGAGAGATGTCACGAGAATAGAAAACCTGTACACAGGAACAGAGGATGTGAAGTCACTTGAAGATCACAAGAGGCCACAGAAACAAATGGCGTGTGACAAGTGGGATAAGAAAACAATTGTGGAGAACATTCAAATCCAACTACTATTGTTCTGTAATTTTGTTGGAATGCAGAATAAACATACCATGAACCAAGTTAAGTAATCAAAAAATACAGCTCGCAAATCTTCAATTCCATCTGAAGCAGCTTTACTGGGTAAGTTTTCTTTTGACAGCATGGAATTTGTGAATGCCTTCACCAGGTTGAACAAATTTTCACCACGTGCTTGAATACTTCCAGGTCTGGTATAGAAAAATGAAATTTACAATTACATTTTTCATACGAAATTTTAGAATGTTTTCTTGGGGCAATAGCTTAATACTTACAATAGATTCTCCAACGTATCATACGAAGTATGATAGAAATAACCACCCAAAACAAAGATGATATCAAGTCCAGGAATGTTTGTAATGTCTTCAGCAAATATCCTGTAATCTGTATCACCAGGAATTATTCCAAACATATCCTGCGTAAAGTACGTTGAGAGTATATCAGCTGGATAGTAGTACTAAGTTAAAAGATTGAGTGGCTGCAACATGTATTGAAGACCACCATTTAGGATGAACCATGCATCAGAAATTCTGAGTCTAAACAGAGAACTATTATAGCACAGAACTTCTTTAGGCATAGAAGAGACACAGCTCACTGAGCTTTAAGTAATATCCTAACTAGAGAAGTCTTTGTGATGCTACATTTTTCCTTATCAATTTTGATGATCTTTGCACGTTATCTCTTAATCATTTGTACAAATTGAGAACAAATGTGCAAGAAAGGCACATAAAATTTGATTTTCAGTAATTCTCTTTACTGATCCAAATCTATTTCATTTTCCCGTTGTCTACTTGCATTTTGGCTGTTGTACTTGCAATGCCTAGACCATAGCTGCCGCCTTCCTGCCAGTAACATGCTCACCACCAAGCTATCGTACTTTCGTTAGGAGAAAGCCCATGACAGTCTGAAAGATCTTCAGCCAAAGAAGGTTGTCTCCAAGACTAAGGAAATCAAAGCCTGGGACGCCCATTTAGCATCAGGCCCCTGACCTGTCTAGGATTCCCAGAACAGCCGGGAGCCAAAATATTTGTAAAGACCTTATAACCCAGGAAAAGGTAACTGTAAGGGTAAATAAGGAATGATGTAGCAGCAGTAGGTACGCATATATAAATATAACTGCTAGCTACTTTCCCATTGTAAGGGTAACAAAAGATTGGTTACAGAATCATATAAAAAATGTCTAGCTCAGGGGTATCCGTATTTGGCACGGGGAGAACAGGAACAGGAGGTACACTTCTGGGATATACCCTCAGAAGTGAATCTTCAGGAACCAGGATTCAGGTTCTAGCTACAACACTGCTTACCCCTACTCCGAGAAGGCAACTTATAAACCACGAAAACTGCAATTCTGGCACAGGCTTGGCTGACTGCTTGAGAGCTAAGATAGTTAAAATCCGGAGCAAGAATAAGCATTCAACTAGACTTATATAGGCAAGAAATGAGGCAATAGAAAACAAAAGGTAACTATATAAATGCTTTGGCAGAACCAGCATAAAAAGTAATGCAAGATACGAAACAAGAACCTGTGCGACACTATTTGCCATAGGATACTTTGCAGTCTGAGCATAAATGCGAGAAGGCCACGTCCCAGGTCCAGATTGACAAACTAAATCTGGTAGGGAGAATAAAAATTGCCAGGATCAAAGTCTCAACTAAATTCAGAATAGTTGTGCACCAACAAAAAGTTCAGAATATTATGCAACTTAAATCAGAATCATAGATCACCAAGTGGCAAGTTTTGAATTCATAAGCGGATACTTTTCATGAATAATCAAGTGCCTGTTATTACATTAATAAAAAAATTCTGTATAAAAAACTTAAGCAACTCAAACTACTTGAGAAACCTATCTGACTCTACAGTGGCAGCATGAAAGCAATAACCCAACTGCAACAGTAACCTCAATGAAAACAAAACTACATATCTAGATGAACACAACATATATAACAATCAATGAAAATTAACAAAAGATAACATTGAAGAGTTAGTGTAGGCAAAAGCATGTCAGAACACAAAAAATGTTCAGATCTATTTGATTAAAAGTACTCAAGATCCTACTACTCTGAGAGAGAAAGCGAAATAAATGTGAAATGTGTTAAATTTACCGACTTAATTAGTGAACGTATGATCAGAATGATAACTTATAAGTACTGATTCATCAGAAAAAATACGAAGTGCAATACATAGAGACAATAAGAACTGCAAAAATAGGTTGAAGCTTGGTCTTACAAAACTCGTGAGTACCACAAAAGCACATAACAGATAAGTATACAATAATACCTGCACCCCCACTTCCAGAAGCCTCAATATTAATGAAAGCACCAATTGTGCTATTCCATACATGTGTCTTTATAAAACCATGTGAGCCCTAGTAAAAAGAAACCATATAAAACCGGATGAGGTGAGATGCCTCATTTGATTTTATTATATGAATTAAATTGACGGTATTTACTGCTTCTGTTATTCCTAGTTAGTAAAGTCATTGCTTAACATTTAATATTTCTATGAAACAATAAAATACGAAGGAGTTTCAAGTTTCATTTCTGTGATCTGTGAAGGAACATTACCAGAATGGCCAACTCTACAATATATTTCACAGGGAAACAGACAAATGTCTAAGAGGTAATCTGTTCCCAGCTGTTAGGATTAAAGGTTATTCCGCCCTTGAAAAAAAAATTAGCTCAGCTCAAGCACAGCCAAATAAAATCAGCAACCAGATTACGAAATAAACTCAAGAGGAAGTATTTATCATCTGTATATTTGCATTCTATACATGCAATTTCACACTAATACTCAAGCAGTTATGTGCTAACTGAAAGTGACATACCAAAAGAAAAAGTTCTTCTGCACCATTATAAAGGAAAATGATTGGTCGAGGAGGGACCCATCCAGAGTCAATTACGAGTCGTGATAGCTCAAGCATAGAAGCTGAAGAAAAAAAATGTTCCATTAAAACACAAGATACAACTTGTCTCATAAAAGTTTACATAGATGGAAAATATTTTTTTCGCAAATAGACACTTTACTTACCGACACAAGAACCACAGTCTGCAGCACCAGGAGATCCAAGTGGGCTGTCAAAATGCCCATTCACCAACAAGGATGGACCATCATCTTCTGAAACATTTGATGAAATCCTGTAATTAATTGTTACATCTTAGAAATAATTTGTTTAAATTACTCTTCAATATAAATGGTAGGAGAGAAGTCCTGGTGCAGCGGTAAAGTTGTTGCCTTGTGACCATGCGGTCATGGGTTCGAGTCCTTGAAACATCCTCTTGCAAAAATGCAAGGAAAGGCTGCGTACAAAAGATCAAATGTGGTTGGACCCTTCCCCGGACCCTGAAGAAGCAGGAGCTACGTGCACTGGGCTGACCTTACTCTTCAATACGAAAGGTGCAGGATAGATAAACTCGTATGGCGCATGCCAATGCCTCGGCCATTGTTAAAGTGGTTCTGTGCTTGTGAAGGAAATTGGATTATCATATGATTTTGGCAAAATAAGCTATGGGCCACACCAACGCAGATGTCTATGTGAAGCAAGGATAGCCATTTAGTTCTTTGCATGGGCTGGGCTTTCAACACTGAGGTGGAGTGTATAAACCGAGACAGTCAATGGACCAGTTAGTGACAGGTTCATCACATCACTGGGACTATTTTCCATACCAGTGATTGCATAAGAGAGAAATAGTGAACTAGTATAAAAGAGTGATCGGATACCAGCCATGGTCTACCATGTCTAAACTCCGCTGCTACCAGCAAAGCTTTGTCACTGCTTGTTCCTGATGAAATGAGTGGCCGCCACATTTTTCGGGCTCCTTTGGAACGCAGCATTTTCACAGGAATTGTACAGGAATTGCACATGAATCAATTCAATTTCATAGGAAAAATGCAAGAAACAGGAATTTTTCCTTCAATCGAAAGGAGGCTTTCCTAGTCATTTTGTGTCACAGTTGTGGCATCTGAAATCCAAGCTAAGTAGTGGCGTTGTCGTATGTCTGGTGTGGCGACTGGCGAGCAGCAGCCAGCGACCAAACATCTCCTAGGCATCTAGCTAGCTTAAGTTCTGGTTTATCTTATTCTGAATGTTGTCTAAGATTAAAAGCGATTCCAGATGCTTTTCAAAAAATGCCACAAAACCATGGCTTGGAAAATATTGCATATGTAAGATGTAGCGTAAAACCTTAAACCAATACTATTAAGTTCCATAACAAATATTCAAAAATCATGCTTACAAATGAATAGTGTAGGTAAAATGTACAAGGAATTTGATACATCATACATGAGACTTATGCAGCCATGGCAAAATTTAGTGACCTAAGGTGGTTAGGTTTCAGTGGTTTCTTATGTTTGCCAAACTCACATCTACCCAATTAAATGGACTAGAAAATTTCTTGAAAGATGGGGGTGGGGGTGGGAATCATGTACCTCATGACAATATTCTTATGATTCCTGTAACCTAGAGTCACTCTGTGACGCAAAAATATCATACTGAAAGAGCCAGCAACAAGTGTTTCCTCAACCTCTATTCTGCAAGGGAAAACAAAATGTGGCATAAATGACTGATAATGAGTACTACAAACAAAGTGAGTAGAACATGTACTTTCAGATCATTCTGAATTAGAATATTCTAATTTCCTCAGTGCTTTTGTAGTCCAGTTTAGTGAGATGTGTACATCAAAAAGAAACTATTGTATATAAACATAACGTTGCAATCAGTTATGGTTGCAAAGAATTAACTGTGGGTCAGTTCAATCTGCAAGATCTTGAAACCTTTTAAGAGAAAGATAAGAAGGAAGATATTTCAAAAGCTATGAAACAAAGCCCTCCGGAATTTTACTGGCAAAATTTCAGACTAGCATTAAGATTCAACATTTATGTGTTTCAATATTCAGAGCACTTACTCTTAAACTAGATAAGAGTGAGCCTATACAGGCATTCAATTGAAAGAAAAATGATCAGGGAAAAGAAATATCATAGTAAAACGTTGAAGAAGGTGGGTAGGGCATTGCTGAATAAATTATTATTTTGAATTTTCAGGTAATTCAACCAAATAATGAGCAACTTCCAGAACCTGGTCAATGTACTGATTCAATTCTACAGCAGACATCAGGATCTGCCATCACTTGGTTCATTTTGTTTCTCAATTTTCTGAGCAAGTACTCTTAAGCTAGCTAAGAGTGAGCAATACAGATATTCAGTCGAAACCAAAATGGTCAGAAAAATGAAATATAAAATTTACAGCATTGATTAAGGTGTAGAGCATTGCTGGATGGTTAATTATTCTAAATATTCATGTAATTCAACCAAGAGATGAGGAACTTCCAAAACCTGGTCCATGTACCGATGCAATTCTAAACAAGACATCAGGATCTGTCATTCATGATTATATTGGAAAAACCAAGGGTCTTCACTTGCTAATTTTCAAAATTATAAGGTCTCCTTTGGAACATAGGAATTTTGCATGAATCAACTCAATTTTATAGAAAAACGTAGGATTCGGGAAACTTTCCCACAATCCAAAGGGGCCCAAGGATGTGATTCCCAATCATTTGTCTTGCTTGGGCGACCCTTTTCCGTTCCTATTGTCCTATAAGGCAATTCAGTGCAGCATCCCACAGGCCCGAAATAAAGTCCAGACATACGAGCACCAGATAGCAGGGGTGGGCCTACAGTCCAGCTACTCGGGCCAGCGGGATTTCAAGCTACAGTCTACATGAAAGCTGAACTTTTTTTTTCTCTACAGTATATTGGGCCCGAATCGTGGGGGACGCTGCCTACCTACCACTATCTGGTCGCATTCTAACTTTAATTGATCCATACTTCTAGTTAATGCAGTACGTCCAGGAGCAGTCCAACGGAACACCCAGCAAACATGCCCATTGCCCACCAACCAATCATTCAACTGTTGTAAAAAAAAATCATTCCGCTCAGAGCAACGCAGGGAGGTTTGCAGCAGGCATTCAAGATGCTCCATTGAAACGAGCAAGCAAGAGAGGGAAGATTCACCTGTAATCCGGCCCCGCTCTGGCGGCGAGGCCCTCTAGCTCGCCCTTGATGTACTGCGCCGCGGCCTCCAACCCGGGGCTCCCTTCCTGCAACAGCAGCAACAACAACAATAAGAACAACAAAACCGTCTCGTCACATCACACAAGCCAACAGCATAGCCAGGGGCAGACGAGGCATACCTGGCGACCAGGGATGTCCACGGCGAGGTGGCGGAGGTGCTGGAGCACGCGGCCCTCGGCGAAGGCCTCCCGCGGTGCGTCGGCCGGCAGCGGCGTGACGTGGCGCATGTGGATGACGCGGTAGGCGATGAGGGACATGGCAGCGTACAGCGCGGCCAGGGCGAGTAGCACGCGCGCGGTCTCCCAAGCGCCAACTCTTCCTTCGGCGGCGGTGACAGGGCGCCCGCGTGAAGGCTCGCGAGGTGCCATCGGCGGCTGCGGCGGCTCCGCCGCGGTTGCCGTCTCGCTCGGCGTTTTCTCGTGGGGGGATCCGAAAAGGCGAGGGTGGGTGATACCTTGGCCCGCAGCCGCTGGGAATGAAATATTTCGATTTGACTTGATTTGGGGTGGGGTTGTTTCGCAGTTGGTGGCGGTGCCGTGCACTCGGAGATTTTGAGAGATGATGCAATGGGTTGATTAATATTTAATTGTTAAAAATAAAGATATATCTAAGTTAAAAATAGTAAAATAGTGAGTTTATATAAAAAATAATAAACTCGATACTAATTTTTAAAAATCAATGATTAAAATTAATTAAAAAAATAAAGATATCTACCTAGCATCTCTTTCTTAGGATATTCTGAGTCGGAGCCGGTCGAGTTTGAACGGGGCCCAAAAAAGTCCACCGAGGGATACCAGAAGTCATTTTTGGCTGCTGAATTAATTGTACGGCTTAAAACAGAAAGATTTGACAAAATATTGCACTGTATATTTCGTTTCGCATTTCATAAACAGCCTCATTTGATTCTCACTATTCACTACTCCGTGCTGAGATGGAAGAATTGAATTAGACCCCACAATCTAAATCTACCAGGAAATAAAAATGGGATTCCAATTCAATACGTAGTATTTTTATTTGGTTGGCAAGTGAGCTTTTTTGAAACTGAAATCAGATCAAAAAAGATTCCAAATGATATTTGTTTGCATGATTTCAATCAATGAAATAGTATCTGAGGCCACCTGATCTCGTCATCCTAAATGGAGCTTTAGGGTACGTTAGACCGGGCATTTTCCATAGAGCTATTTGCATTCAAACAATCACTTTTGAGATGACTTTACTATGTACAACAATGAAGCTACTCAATGATATGTGTGATCAGTACCATATCTGTCAATGATACAAAATGATTACTCGCTCCGTCTCAAAATAAGTGACTTTTTTTTACTTTTTGAAATCGAAGTTTGGTCATTCGTCTTATTCAAAAAATTTAAGAAAATACAAAAATAAACAAGTAAGTTTAAAGTACTTCTAATAATGAATTGGTTTATAATAAAATAAATTATTTTTAGATTTTTTTTAATATAAGACGAATGGTTAAAAAGAGAAGTTTAAAAATCTAAAATGACACTTATTTTGAGACAGAGGAATATAGATAGAAAGTACATAAATGATAGTATCGAATGAATTTTTGGTTTCCCATAAGCAGAGTTTTAGTAAGAAAGGGATGGCTGTTTGAGGGTCTCAACTTTTGATGCAATTTGCCATTGTTGTGGACGTCGTATCTGCTAGTCTCCTCCCTCCCCTCCTAGTATCACCTGCTTGACCTATTGCAGTAGCGTCTGTAAGCTTTATGACTATTGAAGTATTATAAATCATAAAAGGTATATGGATTATTTTGGTGATCGAATGAAAATCAAAAGTAACTCGTGTGATTGTAGGTTCTACCCGCATTATCTCTACATCAATAAGGTGAGCTTCCTCGTTGGTTAGCAAGGATGATCCTTAGATAGAACAAAAGTTTTTGGTTGAAGGTGAATCAAGGCTAACAACAAGCTAGAGTCAAGTGTGGCTTACTATTAAGGGGTCAAGCAATTTTCTCTCAGGTCATACAAGTGTTAGGCAATTTGAATGTTCTAAAAATCACAGAAGGCACTTAAATGGTAGAGCAAGTAGTTTGGATGATGTCGGAAACTAGATGGAATTGAGAACTCCACTTTCTACTTCGAAAGCAGTCACTAGACAGTTCGGTGAGCCAGAAGTTGCATGTTCAGAGAGAATGTTTTCTGAAACTAGAAGATAACAAGTCACCAGATAGTTCGATGAGGTCAGAGACCGGTGTCTATGAAGATAAAGTCCAGAGAAAGTTTCTCTAGCAATCCAAAAGTGAAGGTTCACCAGATAGTCCAGTGAAGGTATGCACCAGACTGTTCGGTGACTACTAAAAGCAGACAGCTTCATGATATCACACTTCAATAATTGTTTTTAGATTGGTAACCTATTTAAACCATGTATGGAGAGAGACATTGAGAAGTATATTTGAGGTCTGAAGAGTTAGAGGAAAAGTTGTGAGAGATCAAGGAACACCAAGGAGAGAGCATGTTGCAAGAATTGAAAGATTTTAAGTGCTAGAAAAATAGTAACTAGAGTATTCATCCACCCCTAGAGCTTATGACATTTAGAGGAGTATTTTGGCTTGTTACTTTTGGTTTCTGGCAATCTAGTCTGACTAGCTGTTAGTCATCGAGCTTCCAAGAAGATTGTAGGAGCCAAATTTGTGAGCGGTTTCAAATCTTTCATTTGAAAGGGACACCAAGAGAGAGTATGAAAAGATCCCGTGTAGGTTTTAGATGAATTATGACTAACAATGAAAGTATTTGATATTACTTTGTGAGTATGTGCATAGGGACAAACCTAAGTGTCTTATCATGTACCCCAGAAATGAGAAAAGAAGAAGGTTGATCTACGGCTCCAAAGCGTTTCCTTTTTATTTTTCATGAGTCATAAAAACACCGTACTATCAAGGGGATCCAGCGATAACTAAGTTGAAAATGGTTAAGAGATTGTAGGAGCCATCATCAAATTTGTGAGCGGTTTCAAATCCTTCGTTTGAAAGGTTGATCTACGGCTCCAAAGCGTTTCCTTTTTATTTTTCTTGAGTCATAAAAACACCATACTATCAAGGGGATCCAGCGTTAACTTAGTTGAAAATGGTTTAGTGCTCCAGTCATCGCAATTCATTTTCACTTCTTTAACTTGATCTAAAATCATCCCGCTATGGTTGCCTTCAGACTAGTCCGAGGTGCTCGGACTTGTCAAGCACCGAACTTGTTCGACCATTGATCGGACGCCAGAGAGGAGAAACCGAAGCTGCTTTGGACTTGTTCGGGTCCCGGACTTGTCTGCGCAACATTCAAACTCTAGAGCCAAGTTCCCCAGGTAGGGCTCGGACTACTCCGTCACCGAACTTGTCTATCGACGCGCGGACTCCAAAGGAGGAGCACACCGGCCCATCCGAATTTGTTCGCCCTGTCCAGACTAGTTCGACATCGGATCCCCTAGGGTTACCAAAACTTGAGCCTCATTTTGAATCACGACCTGAGCATCTCTGAGATCTGTTCTTCCTCCTCCCAAGTTCTCCATAGGATCCCCTAGGGTTACCAAAACTTGAGCCTCATTTTGAATCACGACCTGAGCATCTCTGAGATCTGGTCTTCCTCCTCCCAAGTTCTCCATAGGATCCCCTAGGGTTTGATTGAAGGGAAGAGTGAATCGTGAGTTTATTTCATTCATCTTTGCATTGAGCACTTGATCGTTTTCATTACATGTGCCTATTCACCCTCCGCTAAGAAACTTTCAAAGTAACTAAGTCTTGGAAGCCCGCTCTTGTGATTGGGCATTATTCAGGACAGTTGAGATCTCCGATGCCTTTAATTCGAGAGTGAAGCATTCCTTAGAGAGTACTGTTTCAAGAACGGCGGGAGGGATCAAATCTCCAATAGGAGTGGTCCAATGAGGATTATGCAAATGCATCATTCTTACGAAACCTCAAGAAAAATCACTGAGCATTCTTTTCTCTCTACTTGTTTACATTCTGCGTTTACTTTTTAACAAGTAGTGTGATAGGTTGCTTTAGTGATCCTCTTGTTGGCTATCATACTATTACTTGTTTTCTTGCTTTCTTTATATTACTAGCATGTTAGGAGTTTTGGCCCAATAGACATACATAGGTTTGTTCTTTTTCGATATCAAGTTGCGAAGTTTAGAATTGTAGCGAATTGACGATTACATTGAACCACCGATTCTTAAGATGTAAATCTTGTAGCGAACAGACGTACACTTTTCCCTCTACTATTTTTATTTATGCAATTCTTAAATTTAACCTACATGTCATAGTGACCTACATCTCCTAAATGCAAATCTTGTTCCAATTTAAGTTGTATTTTATCTTTTAAAATGATAAAAGTTAGATATAAATATTATCTTGAGTGAATATTTTTTAGTTAATATTTTTCTTAAGTTAATATTTTATCCATGACAATTAAGCATACAATTTTTATCTTTTATTTAATGCTCAACTGATCTGTATAGTTTTGTTTTGTCCTTGTTATGAGCATAAGGCCTACCAATAGAAAGTGTTGTTTGACACTGTAAACAGCAGCAGCTTCACTACGCTGCAGGTTGCCATATTTGACCTTAACATTTGTGGTTTAGTCTGTGGTGGAGTTCCCATCTGCAGTTTAAGGATTCAGTTGTGGTGTGTGATTTAAATTAGGTATACAAGGAATACTATCCAGAACAGTCTAGGTTTATATCAGTGAAATAGATTTTAGATGGGGGTTCCTTTTATTTTGGTTGAAATGAATACATTCTATCAGGATTTAATTTATTGTGAGGTAGAAGGAGCAGTCTTTATTCCATAACTAAATGGCCCTCTGATATAATTTTGTAATGTCATTTATAACTTGTGAATATAGGCACCTATGCTCGTGTGATCCATTATTGTCTTCATTGGAAATTGTAGAAAGTAGTGCATTGGACTATATGTGCTCATAATGGTATGAACATTTACAGTTATATAGCTGTGGGCTGTCAAATTGTCTTTCACCTGTAGCGAAGGACGAGCGCTGGACTAGTAGAGCAAATTTACATATAGGTTGGTCCTATTTCAGATGTGTCAACCTTCCTTAATTATTATTTTTTGTTGTTCAGCTAGATGTTGCAAATAAGTAGTTTGAAGTTCTCTCATATGCCAGTAAAAATGAAGCTTGTTGTGGGGGTAAGATTGGAAACATGATGTTTTACTTTTTTGGGCCATATTATGTAGGTTGTGGAGATCAAGATCACCTGCTAGGAATCCAGATTCCCTACTTTTTGAAAACCTCTATACGAGCAAGTAGTAAATAATAATGAATGTTTTTGGGGTAGCCACCATATCTAATAGTATGTGGGCAGCTCAACCATACTTTTGTTGATTGAATAAAAAAAGGATTAGCTACACTTGTTTCAATTTTGTTTTGTATCAACTCATAATTTAGCATCAGAATTCATGATTCTTTTCTTTCAATTTAACATCTATATTTTGCATGTCTATTAGCTCATATTTGGCTGTACCGTAGATATTGTTTTCATCCTTTTGTTTCTGCAAGAAGCAACTAATATTCTTCTCCATGTCATAGGGTGATGGGGGAAATTAAATGGACCAATTGAAGCTTACATTGATCTGAATCAACGTAACCATGTTAAGACCAAGCTGCACCCAAGGATTTCGAGGACATACTTCTATTGTTATTTCAATCGTAGCCATCATCTTTTTTACTTTTAGTTTAGAGTATTAACAATCATAGAAACAATATTTTTCTTAGTTTCCAATTTCTATGACTAAGGATTATTGTTGCAATCTATCGTTGATAGAGATATAATCTTTGTTAGCGGCTAAGATCACTATATTACAACACTTGTATATGTGATTTTCCATTGAATTATGGATTGCTATTATAAATATTGATGAAATTTGTATTCTGTCACAACTATTCAGTTTCAAAATTTGCAATACAGAATGTATTGTTACAAATTATTTTTTTTGGGATAAATCACAATTATTATGATTCTCATTTGTTGCGATATGGTATTACCACAATGCTTATTTGTTGCTATGTAGCACTTATTGCCATGTTCATTAATTGTTGCTATATGACTTAATTGACATGAGTAAAATTTTGTTGTGCAAGTGTCTCTAGCAACAATATGTCATGCATGGACATAAAAACTTGCATCCGACTTTATTTCGTTGTAATAATTAATGGCGCAACAAAACATTTCGCATGGCGAAAGAATCGAATGCAACAAAATATCACTCGTGGCCAAAGATCCTATTACAACGACTAAATTGATGTGGCAATAATGTTTATGGCCACCAAAAAGATTCTTTGCAATATAAATTATTTCCATGTCGATATTCATTGCAATAGACTTTGTTGCCATGATATCATCTGTGGCATCTATTACCTATTACAATGATCCATCTCATGGCAACATTAATTATCACCACAACCTTTCTCGTAGCAAGAGTCTCTATTGCCACAATATCAAGCGTGGCATATAGTATCTACTGCAATAGCCTATATCGTGGCGATAGATGTATGTTTCACAACGGAATTATAAATCTGAGGCGCAAACTTTAGACCACGCCAATACTTGCCACGCATGCCAATGAACATGATTTGGTTGCAAATGGTATATAATGCAACAATTTTGACCTTACTGCAATGTTTTGCTGTTGTTGCACAAGGATCAAAACTTAGTAGTGAGAGAAGCAACCGCTTCATTTGCCAGTAACCAGAATGTCCGATGAACCTGCAAGATTGTCCGGTGTCTGTCTGATTCTGCTGTGTCGACGGATTGCAAAGATATAGTCATCGGACTGTCCAGTGAAGGAGCTGAAATGTCTGGTGACCTCAAGGAATTGCAGAATCAAGGATATTATTTCTAGATTTCAAGTGTCCTCACGGAAGAACCAAATAAATATCACACTTGTCTATAAAAGGGACTCTCAAACACTCCTTTGCAAATAGATAGTCCTCGAAGAGTTTATAGTTTTCACAAATCACAATAAGATCGAGCAATAAAAATCAAAGCGAGAAGGAGCCAAAAAGAGAATGTATAAATCTATGTTCACGGTCTGCGTAAGTAGGAATCTTAAATGCCATTAGACACAAGGTTCAATGGCATGAAGCTCACAATTTCTTTAGTTATTCTTTAAGAAGTGTGTGAATCCATATAGGCAATGCAGTCATTATCTCCAAGAATAACACCTCCTTCGTGGTTTCTATATGCAATGCATGGCAAACAAGCAAGCTAATACAAGCAATTGAAAACATGCCATATAGATGCAAGCAAATTAAAGGACATTGCATAAAAGAAACCTATCCAATGCCAAGTTTGACCCATCTCAAGCTTATTCACCATAAGCCCACCGCTTTGCCTTGAGATAGCCAAACCTTCTTCTCAAACTCTTCCTCCATGCTTATGGATATCTCAAGATGGTTAGGCGTTGACTAATTTTTTTGTTCTTTTCTTTTATCATTTTACACATGTTGCATGATAGTGCAAATATCTAATCAACGAAGGAGTCCTAACTACCATACAAGACAAGAAAAAAACCTACTCTACTATGTACAAGAGAAAACCTTATTGAAGAGTAGATTGGTGTTGAAGCTCGATCACATGTGGTAGACTTCTAAAATCTTCAATTTACTTCACGGTCCACCACCTTGGTCCCTTTACTTTTTAATTGTCCTCTTGTCATTTGGTGATACGAGCAGCTTGGCTTTCACCTTTCCATATTTGTCTCTAAAAAGCTTATAGTGCACATCTTCATGGAAAAAGTTAGCATTAGACATAATCTTAGGCTTGTTCACCGTGGGACAATCCTTGGAGCAGTGACCATCAAGGCAACACTTCATACAATAGTAGTCATCCACCGTGAGCAGGATTATCTAAGCAGGATCTCATCTTCATTGCCAATGATATTGATAGAGGAAGGATATGATCCTAGGCTCTTTTGATTATGGTTGTTGACAAGGTTTCGGTTTAGAATATCCTCTTGAATTTGCCTTCCTCTAATAAGTCGCTCAAAAGCATCCATCACGGCCTCTCTCTCCTCCTTGGCGTTCGTGTATTCCTTCAAAATAGTAGGCTCAAGAATAGTACTCTCCTTGAAGAGTTAGATTACAAAAAGTAAAAGCTTCATTGAAATGCTTAGGAGAGTTAAGGAGAGAGTCATGGTCAAGAGCTTTATGGGTGAAGATCAATGCCTTGTGCTTCTCACTTAGTTCAATGTGCTTTTCCTTGAGAGACTCATAGGATTCGCATAGAGCACTATGAGATTGCTTTAGGACATTGAGGTCACCCGTAAGCTCTCGAACTATGTATACCACTACTTTATGCTCCTTGGTCACCACATCAGAATGAAGACAAGATCATCATAGCTGGGTGCATCATCCTCATCATCATAGTCCTACTCTTTTTCTTCAAGATCATCATCTTCATCCATGTAGCCCTCAAACTTCGGACCATCAAAAATAGAGGTGGTGGTGGTAGCTCATTGGTGGAGCTTGTCATAGCGATACTCGCAAGCTCTTCATCTTCGCTTGAAGAGGTGGAGTTCGAATCATCATCATCGGTGAGTCACTCACCAACAATATAAGCTTTGTGCATAGACTTTCTTCTTTCCTTGTCCTTGCTCTTCTCCTTGACGAAGAACTTTTTCTTGAATTTTCTCTTTGGCTTTTGTTCTTCATCATCACTCTCGCTTGAAGCTTGCTTCTTGTTCTCCTTCTTGGGCTTGGGACACTCCTTTGTAAAATGTTTTTTCTTGCCATAATTGAAACATCCGAAATTTCACTTTGAGGATGAGGATTTTCTCTTGCGAAAAAGCTTCTTCATTAAGAGCACAAGGTCCTCATTGTCGCTCTTATCATCCTTCACCTTGTTCTTCTTTTTGTTCTTGCCATCAGAAGATTCTTCAACTTGAAGAGCAAGATTTTTGGGCAATTGTGTGTCGGTGGAGGTGTCCAACATATATCTTTCATAAGCTATAAGCTTCCTAAGCATGACATCCATGGAGAGAGTAGCCAAGTTGGCTTAGAAGAGACACGTGACGATGAAGTTGTAGCTTGGCAGCAACATCCGTAATAGCTTTCTCATGATCTCAACATCATCAATCTTGCTCTTGAGGCCCAAGGGATTGATCTCCTCTACTACATGCAAACAAGAATAAACATCGTTAGCTTTTTTATGTGGCAACATAGTGATAGTCATATTTGTTCTTGAGAACATAATAACGCTCTTCCTTAGCTTGAACGGAGCCTTCATGAATGTTTCGCAATTGAGACCATATTCCATGAGCGGTTCAAGATGCATTGATTCTAGAAAAGATATTTTTAGAAATGCACCCAAAGATGGCATTCTTGGCCTTTGCATTATACTTGATAAACACAGGATCAAGTCTCTCATTTGCATTTGTAGCGTCCTACCAAATATGGGTGGATTTTCCATTTAGTTTGGCATCCTTACTCATGGTGGTGAAGCTCAAAAATGAGCACTTCGCTTTGATACCACCTTATAAGGATCAAGAACACTGAGAAGGTGAGTTGAATCAGTAGACTTATAGGATTTAATTCACTACAAGCTTAAACTATGAGACTCAAACTACAACAAAAGCAGCCTACACAAATCTAGTAGGCGAAGACCCCTAACAATGGTAGTGATAAGTAAAAAATAAGAAGCAAGCACTAGCACAATAGCCACCAAGAGGAATCACAAAGCAACTAAGAACTCTACTCAATAATATAAAATGCAGAAAGTAAAGAGAAAGAGTCAAGAGAATGCTCAGCGATTTTTCTCGAGGTCTCGAAATGTTGGTGCTACCTCAACGAAGCTTGCAAATGATGCAGGGCTCAGAGGCTACTGTCGGGATCATGTACCTCGGGTACCTACGGACCCAGCATGGATACGAAAAGATCAGCCATGGGCTATGATCCACGGCCCAGCTCGCTGCCAACGAAGGATTCATCGCTACCAGGTACGAAGAGTCATCCCGACCCTAAGGGTCGAGGTCGCCCGAAGATGTCGCTCCGACCCTCGAAGGTCGGGCCTACCTGAAGGCACCGACCCGACCACCCTGGGGTCAAGACCAAATCATGACAAAACTTGACAGGCTGACAGTCCGGAACCGCCTTGCATGCCCAACCCTGGGGTCGGCTATCGCTTCAATGGTCAACTCTTGAAAAGCGCAAAGATTCCTAACAATGTACACTAGGAGGCACATCTACCTGACAGAGTGGTAAAGCAACCCAGCAGGAGGTAAATGAGTCCAATAGGCGGTAAAGCTAACAGCAAAGTAACCTTTGTCCCTCGGAACTAGACAAAGGACGACTGAAGGACACTGATAAGCTACTTCGGCGCCAGCGGACGTCAGAGAATCAACTTCGCAGAAGACCGATTTCGTAGGTCCAAGCCTTGTAACCCTAGTCGAACCCCTATATAAAGGGGTACCAGGGACCTTAGATGAAAGGTTTTTCCAAGTTCATACCCTTCAAGCTAGATCACATATGCGTGTTAGAGTTCT
This sequence comes from Zoysia pacifica, assembly GCA_001602315.1. Lineage (NCBI taxonomy): Eukaryota > Viridiplantae > Streptophyta > Magnoliopsida > Poales > Poaceae > Zoysia > Zoysia pacifica. The sequence continues at coordinate 88,107 of BCLH01000185.1, read as the reverse complement.
TACTCGCGCAATGACTCTTCCTGCCATTTTAACCCTGTTTCGAGCTTATACAATCTACTCTCTCCCTGGACGTAGGGTATTATACCCCGTGGTGGCCCGAACTAGGTTAAATCTTAAGTCTTTCATAGACTAGACCACATCGATATGAAGAGCACACCCAATTCCTCTCCAAATATATAAATTCTACTGTGTCGGTGGTCAGAACATCGACAGTTGGCACGCTAGGAGGGGGAATTTTTGTGGTGCTTTTTTGCTTCGTTTTTGTCGATGGCTTCGATCTTCATCTTGGTGGGAGAGACTTCGATCTTTCATTTTCATTTTGGGAGTTTCGTGGTATCCGTCGCTCGTGACGGTCGATCATGGTGCATCCCTCTCTTCACCGTCGGCCAAGGCCCCGTGCAAGGTGGCAAGCTTGAACTTTGCAAGATGCATGCGGCCAGCCACCGTCGAGCTCACACGGTGCTGGGTCATGACCCAGCACGGGAGTGCTTCATATTGCATGCTCCCAAGGTCGCAGAGGAAACGCCTCTTGGCAAAACTCCAGACGGTGACACCTCTCCACATCATTGAGCACTATCCATCGTCGAGCATGCCTCCGACGCGAAACAGCTGCTGTCGAGGCCGATACTCCGGGCAAGGAAGCTGCTGTGACGAGCAGCGACGACCGAGCCCAAACGCAGTCCACCTATCAGCAAATTATAGACGACGGCATGCCCGTCTTCGACAGGCTGCTTGAGAACCTGGCGGCGGCGGCCTACGTCCTCAACGAATCCGCCACGCCCGACAACCCATGCTTAAGGAGACCTACGATAGTCTACACGTCTACCTCCACGGCGCACTCCAGCAGCCCGACCCGTCGCTCCGGCCGCAGTAGTTTGAGGTCTGCCGCAGCCAACGACCGCGCACCTACCAACAAAGCGCAGCCTGCAGCAGTCATTGCAGTCGGAGCGAGGTACGAGACCCTCTACCACCGGCTAGATCCATTTGCCAGCCCCTCAGGCAGCATCACGACGTGCGCCACACCGTCGATGCCAGAAGGCAGGCCAGGAGCAAGCGCTACACCGAGTCCAAACGAGAACGAACTCCCGACCGCCGCGATCGACGGCACAGCTATGACCACCTCCAAAGCCCTAGTCCTGACGAGGTCGGGCCCTGGGCGTTCGGGACGTAGATCCGCAGAGCAAGATTTTCGCGCTCTGACCAACATCATGAAGTACTCCGGTGAGACCAACCTCACCCACTGACTCGAAGACTACCGCCTCGCTTGCAGAGCAGGGGGCGCAGACAACATGTTTGCCATACAGTACTTGCCACTCTTCCTGTCCGACTCGGCCAGGGGTGGCTCGAGCATCTTCTCGATGGCTGCACCTGCGACTGGTCCAACCTACGGGGAATCTTTGTCGGCAAATTCCAGGGGACCTACACTCAGCCAGGTAACTCCTGAGATCTAAATAATTGCAAACAAAAGCCAGGGGAATCACTTCGGGACTACATCCAACGCACTTCGCGTAAGAGCAATGAGCTGCCTGACGTGAGTGTCGGCGTCATCAACGCCTTCGCTTGCGGCACGGCTTCCAAGGCGCTCGTCCACAAGTTTGGGTGTAAAAACCCTCGAACGGCCCGCGACCTTCTCGACATCGTCACCACTTTTGCCACTGGAGAGGAGCCCTTTTAGGACAACTTCGATCGAAATAGGGGCAAAGACAAGGAGAAGTCCAAGCCCGACCGCAAGTCCAACCACCGCTCCGACTAGCACTCCGACCGTCGCGACGACCGGTCCAGGGGCGACTCGTGCAGCAAGAGGCCTAAGAAGAGCTAGTAGCACGACGACGAGTTCGTTGGCGTCACCGAGTGACAGCCCCAACCCCAAGCAAGGAAGCCAGCCGACCACGACAACCACTTCGAGAATCTGCTCGACAAGCTCTGCACCAACCACTCGACCCCCGTCAAGCACACGCTCAGGGACTACCACATGATGAAGCAGTTCTTCAAAGGTAACTTCTGGCCCGACTCCCAGCAACCTCCACGTCCCAACCCTCCAGTGAAAGACGCCAAGGGCGACACCGACGTAGCCTTCCTCGAGCCGAAGGACTGTCTAATGATCTTCGGTGGGCAGGTGGCTTACCTGTCTCGACGCCACCAGAAGCGTACTTGGCGAGAGGTTAACATGGCCGACCTCGCCTTCTCGACCTACCTCAAGTGCTCGGATGCACCCATCACCATCGACAGGTTAGACCTGATGTATACGTGGTTCCTGATCTTCCGTCAAGTCGTGGTAACTCTTGATTTGGTGGAGATGCGACACATGATCGATCTGGCCTCAAATCAACATGATTCGAACCCCGCAAAACCTCACAATCGAAGCACCACTTCTCCTCTAGTTATCAACTATGCGCACAAGATTGACCTCTTCAAAAAGGCTAATCCCAGCCTATGAATCAAAGAACACAAGCAAGAATAAGAGAAAACGCAACTCAATTGCGAAATATAAATGTAATCACAAAGTTGAAAAACCAACAAACCATCAACGACGAAACAGTTTAATAACAGATAAAAACTAATCAAAACCTAACTCTAATGAGGGCGGCTACTGATTATATTGAGTTTAGGACAACCTTAGGGGCAAACCCTAATACTAATGGGCCTAGAAAAAATACATGGCCCAAATGACAAAAGATAGTGTCGCAGGACCCTAACAGATTCTGGACGTCATATTGTTTCGGCAATTCTCGAAGATCTAAGAAGTATTTTTGCACAGGATTAGATCTGTTGAAAAACTTATCTCCTTAGCTTTCTATCCATATCTAGAAATTCTAAAACGGAGCTCCTATGTGACCGTGTAGGCTGCTCCTGGAGTCCGAGTCAAACTCGAACCCGAGTTGTTTGGATCTCCTCCGATGTCGAAAGTGCGTTGTTGATCCTGAGCATCTCCAAGTCCTTCTTCATGCTTCCCTTCACAGTCTCCAATGTTCCTAATCATAATAAAGTTATTAGGTAGCAATCTATTCTCAAATAAAGACATGTGTTTAAGAACGAGCTCACCTCTAATCTCAACTGTGTGTAACTAAAGGAATGATGTCCTCATCATCCTCCTCATTTTGTTTTGGAGTCATTCTCGTCTCAAGTTCATTGTCAAAACCCTGACTCTACCATACCTTGCAACCTGCATGGAAAGATCGAGGCCACGGGGGTATTTGAATGCAATCACTTGGTGGCTCAAAGATCGTTATAATCTCATTATTCTTTCGTTCTTGATGGAAAGCCATTCTCGTCTTGCTCTCTTGGGTATCATGATACTTCTGCAAATAGTTAGTAATAGGTGCGCACAAATAGCTAGAAAGATCACAATATACAAACAAGGCATATTTGCACATTAAAGCATCACATGGAGTATTTTTATCATAAAAATCAGCACGACTAATATTTGTGAAAAATTTCTTCTCCAACCAATTCATGTTACATGAAACATTATCATCAATCTCACTAGAAGGTAAAATGAATTTTATCTCAGCAACACATGACTTGCTATTCTAATCCTCTAGTTTATCACCTAATCGCACAACATAAGAAGTTGTCAAATTCGAACAAATGTAAACTTTTTGCACCATAAAGACACCTATAGAATCATAATTGCGTATAACATAAAAATTAGTTCTAGTTAATAAAGACAATTCAGATTTCGACAATATCATCCTCTCTACTGTAGCAAGGTCACAAAAAGAATCATATTCAATATAACCCACAGTGTTTGGAGAAGATACCAATTTCAGCTCATCGTTTTCACATGTAATGGATGTAAAATTTTTAATTTCAGCACTAGTGAATGGATAAAAATTAGGAATATCAAATTCATTCACTTCTGGTTGCATAGAAAGAATAGAAACATCGACCCATAACCTTTTCTTATCACAAGAACTAATAGGCAAATCAAACATTGACAAAGATAAATGGATAAAAGGTAACACTAGCGGTTGCTTTACAAAAGTCGGATAGATAATCTCAGCCTGCGAATCTTAGCCTTCGAATCAAAGAACACAAGCAAGAACAAGAAAGAACGCAACTCAATTTCGAAATCTGAATTTAATCACAAAGTTGAAAAACCAACAAACCATTAAATGTCAAAACTGTTTAATAACAGATGAAAACTAATCAAAACCCAACCCTAATAACAGCAACTACTGATTATATAGAGTTTAGGACAACCTCAAGGGCAAACCCTAATACTAATGGGCCTAGAAAAGATACACGGCCCAAAGGTCAACAGATAGTGTCGTAGCACCCTAACAGATTCTGGACGTCATATTGTTTCAGCAATTGCTAAAGATCTAGAAAGTATTTTTCGCACGAGATTTGATGCATTGGAAAGCTTATCTCTTTAGCTTTCCATTCATATCTAGAACATCTGAAACGGACCTTGTATGAGACTGGGCCATCCGTTTTAGTGCAAGCTGATCCTAAAGTCCGAGTCAAACTCGAACTCGAGTTGCTTGGATCTCCTCTGGGGTCAAACATGCGTTGCTGATCTTGCGCATCTCCATGTCATTCTTCATACTTCCCTTGACCTTCTTCTATATTCTTGATCATGATAAAGTTATTTGATAGCAATCTATTCTCAAAGGAAGGAAGACACGTGTTTAGGAACGAGCTCACCTCTAATCTCAATTGTCGTGCGTGAGTTTCATCAATACTAATTTGAGGAGTCTTGTGTGTATCTAAAGGAGTGATATCCTCATCAAGACCACCCTGATCACATGCCTCAGCCGGGACGCCATCCTTTGGTGTTCGACCCGATCATCGGCACCACGCGCCTCACCAAGGTCTTCATGGACAGTGACAGCGCCCTTAACATCCTCTATATCGACACTTTCAAAGCTATGAGGGTCTCAGAGTCTGACCTCTAGCCCAGTCATGCTCCCTTTCACAGAGTTGTTCCCAGGGGCAGCACGGTGCCCTTGGGCCAAATCACCCTCCCGGTTACCTTCGGCGACCACGACAACTTCAGGAGTGTAAAGATCAAAGATAGCGAGAAGGGCTTGAATCGGTGGACTTATAGGACTAAATTCACTACGAAGTTAAACTATGAGACTCAAACACAACAGAAGCAATTCTATGCAATTCTAGTAAGCCAAGACCCTAATAATGCTAGTTAAATGGTAAGAACAACAATCAAGCACTAACACGACAGCCACCAAGAGAAATCAAAGAACAACCTATCACTCTACTCGAACGGTAAGTAAATGCGGTAAATAAAGAGAGAGAGATAGAGAGTACTCAGTGATTTTTTCTGAGGTCTCAGAAAGTAGGTGTCTTCCCTTAATCCTCGTTACATCACTCCCGTCGAAGTCTCGGTCCCTCCCGTCGTTCTCAAAACGATGCTCACAAGGGTACGTTTCGTTCTCGGAGTGAAGTCACCGGCGGCCTAGCTGTCGCACACAATACCTAAGCGCTAGAGCAAGTCTCTAAGGCTCGAGCAGTCCCTTTTGGTGTCCCTTTCGAGCGGGTTACCTGATGTGGACTTCATACCTTCTAATGAGGATTTCAATGGAAATATTTACACACGGTGAATTTGGACTGCAGAAAAGTACAAACTTGCAACGGAAGCTATGACTTCATATGAAATCCAATTTGAGTGTTTAAGTGCACTCTGGAAAGCTCATGAAGTCTACTTTTGAATGTATCCAACCCCACCTTTATACCATATCGAAGTCAATGCAAATCCAATTTGAGTGTTTAAGTGCATTCTGGAAAGCTCATGAAGTCTACTTTTGAATGTATCTAACCCCACCCTTATACCATATCGAAGTCAGTGCAAATTGTCATTTTTCTACAGAAGGTGCTGCATCACCCAACTTGGACTGTTGGCCCGTGTATCAAGTTGAGCCCATTAGAGGCGCGTCCTAGGGTTTGAGGACGACCTCAGCGCCCCTGGTCGTCCTCCACCTTATTTAAAGGTCCAGCCGCCACTAAGAACACTTGGGTTTTTTTTTGCTATAATTTAGCTCGTGTAAACTTTTTGATCTTCAGTTGTGTCCAATGACCACCTGTAAGACAGCTCTTGAGAACCCCACATTTGAGAGATTTTAGTTTGCTATCTTGTTCTTGCTTGTTCTTAGATTGCTTGCAGAAATTGATCTTCGTGACACGGTTGATCTGGCTATTTCGGCGTGATCAATAACCATTCAGAGTTGGTTTTGCGATTGCTAAGGCGCACATGACCTGTTTGTTTGTAGTCGGATCGTGAGGGTCGACTCCACCCAATCGATAGTTATCTCCTCACTAAAAGATCGTGCATCTCAATCCCTATCAGGACTCGAAACCGCGTACAAACTTGACTTATCTTCTACAATCTATTTGAAAGCTCGAACACCAACTTCTAGCCGATCTAGGCTATCCAAACAAAGAGTAATAAGCAAAGATCACTCCTCTCAAGCCCCACAAGCTCTATAAGTGTATGAATGGTCCCTATCACTCTCCTACTAGCACCAAAGATCTCAAATATTTTTTTTGCTCTCTTGGTGGTGTCCTTTGGCCTCTCACAAGTTTCCTCCAGCAATTCAGACCTCAGGCACACACGAGAATGTCCCAATCCACAGTTTAAATAGGCTCCAAGCATAGAAACAACCGTTGGAACGTGATGTCATAAAGCTGACTGCTTTATGCAATCACCGAACTGTCCGGTGACTGGACCACCGGACTGTCCGGTGACCCTTTCCTCCAGCTGGCCTAGGAAACACCCTCTCTGAAATCCAATCCATATGACACCGAACTATTCGATGCATACCTTCACCGGACTATCCAGTGACTTTCACTTTTGGACTCCTACAAACATCCTCAACCTCACCGGACTGTTCGGTGACTGCCACACCGGACAATTCGATGTCTTCTCTTCAGCAACTCCAGATAGCACCTTTCTCTGGACTCCGAAGTCTTGGCTCACTGGATTGTTCAGTAACTGCTTCTGCAACTGAACCTGAAGTCTTCAACTCCGGCTTCGCTTCACTTGCTTTCTCTGCCATCTTCAGTGCTTTCTGAGGTAACTAAGGAGCATTCACACCCTCTAACATTTGTATAACAGGAGACGAAATATCCTACCCCCTTTAACATTACCGACGGTCATATGGACTCTCTAGCTGATCCTTAGCTTTGGTCCTTCGATGCTCAGAAACTCTTTTTTTTGGATCGTCCTTGTCATCCATCGAGAAAGCACACCATGTCATTGTAGAATTAGCAGAGTGAAACCTACAATCACAACCGTTATCTATGGTGTTTATTTAATCACTAAAATCTATTCATACCTTTTAAAGGACTTCAAAGGTCACGAAGCTAACAAGAAGCTCTCCTTCGAGGTGGTCTACTTCGTCAACAGGTACCATGTCATCCTAGATTCGGCCCCACTATGCCAAGTTCATGGCCATTCCTAACTACGTCTACCTCAAGCTAAAGATGTCGGGGCCCAAAGGGGTCACCACTGTGGCGTCTCGCTTCAAGCTCGGGCTTGCTTGTGAGCAGGAAAGCTTCGAGCTGGCCCTCGCCTTGTCGGGGTCAGTCAAGCTCAACGAGATCCGCAAGACCAAGGGGTCGGCTTCGACCCTCAACTCCATGCCTTCAACATTTACATCCTTTGAACCTGCCAACTATTCTAAGGAGATCGCCCTCGACCCCTCTGATCTGACCAAGAAGTCTACGGTGTCACACCCGGTTTTAAGGTTAAAACCAAGTGACCCTTTATGTGTGCCCAGAAATAAAGTTTCACACATAAAGTGACTTCATTAATGATAAAACAGAACAATGTCACGAATAAAGAGAAATAAAATGATTACCGAATTGCAGTGGAAAAGTAGACTAAGCGTAGTGTAGCTTCCACAAACAGTCGACCGGTGAGACGACATGCCTAGACTTCAGCTCCTATGTCCTCACCATCTCCACACACTTCTCTTTCGAACAAAGCAGCATTTATAAAGGCAAGATTGAGTACGGGACGTACTCAGCAAGTGTGAGAAAAGATGGCATGTGGCAACAAACAAGGCAAAGGTAATATAGGGTTCTCTTGCATAAAAGCTCACAATAGAGACACACTTCCTATTAAAGCACCTATTTACTAAGTGATAGACATCGCACCTATAGACCAACATGCCTACAGCCTACCCGGCTGTGGCACCAACATAAGAACCAATCACAGTCTCCTACTGTGATCACTAACCAAACCATACTAAAATCTCACTAATAATGTGAGGTTCCATGCAATGCTCATGACCATGAGCACGACTGTCATGACAGTTTTAACTCTGTAGAGGTTGTACACATTTCTCACAAGAAGCGATTTCATCCCCTGTTTCCAGGTGGACTAAAAATTCTCCATTACACCAGTGCCTGTTGTGCACTCGCACACTTTCTTTGGTGTGATGGCCAAGAGATCACTTCAAGGCTTTTCCATGGCTTCCTCCAGCTTATACGTGTCCGTTGAGGTTTCACCTAATAAGGCACCAACTGTAACCTTGGAAAGGCCCCCTTTTGTGCCAGATGGTTTCCGAGAGTAACTCTCCCTTCCTCATACAACTCTCTCCAGGTTGATTCAGGCATAACCCGCTTTCTCGCTCCACCGGTTGGCACGCACAGAACTGGTCTCCACCAGTTACTACGCCAGGCCGCACCCATACTTGGCTCGTGGTTGTACGGTAGCACATGGGTGGTCGCTCCACGAACCGGTCCTTAGATTTGGGAAGATAACATACCAAGAGACAATGTTGGTAACCCCGCACACAGCTCTACACTAACCATATCCTCCAAATCACTAATCTCTATGTTACTATTAAATAACCCATTAATCCTCGTGAAGCAAGTATGATAATAAATCTAGTTAATATCACCCATTCCGACAACAGCAAGCTAAGCATGTAATCTATCCAACAAAAAAGTAAATTAGTGAGACAAGGCATAATAAGAAAAGACTAGGTAATCCTAACAATAGGTGCGCAATAAATTTGACACAAGCATGTAATCTACAAGATAAGGGTTTTGTAAATTAGGCACAAGATGGTCAAGGATACTAGCCATTGTATTGTAATGCTGCTCAATAAATCTTAGAGTCTTGATTCTGATAGTCCTCGCGTGACAGATCCGAAGCATATCTGATGAGGACATCAATCTTTTAGATACACATAAGAGATTTCAAATTAGTATCGATGAAACTCACGCATGACAGTTGAGATTAGAGGTGAGCTCGTTCCTAAACACATATCTTCCTTTGAGAATAGATTGCTACTTAATAACTTTATCATGATTAAGAATATTGGAAAGAGTCAAGGAAAGCATGAAGAAAGACTTGGAGATGCGCAAGATCAGAACCACACGTTCGACCCTGGAGGAGATCCAAACAACTCGAGTTCGAGTCTCACTCGAACTCCAAGAGCAGCCAGCACTAAAACAGATGCCGCGGTCTCATACGATCTCTATTTTAGACGTTCTAGATATTGTTGGAAAGGTAACAAGATAACCTTTCCAACGGCACCAGTCTCATCTCTAAATTCGATCGAAATCAGCAGGAATTGTAAAAATAAGATGATATTCAGAAACTGCTCCGAATGTTGCGACACTATCTTTTGGCCTTTGGGCCATGTATCTTTTTGAGTCCCATTAGTATTAGGCTTTGCCTCTAAGGTCATCCAAAACTCTATATAATCAGTAGCCGTAGTCATTAGAGAGAGGTTTTGATTAGTTTTCATCTGTTTTCAAACAGTTTCGTCGTTTGACGGTTTGTTAGTTTTTCAACTTCGAGATTTAATTCAGATTTCTCAATTGAGTTGCGTTCTTTTTTGTTCTTGGTTGTACTCTTTGATTCGCAGGCTGGGATTCACCTTCTTGGTGAGATCAATCGTGTGCGCACGGTTGATAACTAGATGAGAAGTGGTGCTGCGATTGCGGGGTTCGAATCTTGTTGATTTGAGGCTGGATCGATTGTGTGTCACGTCTCCATCAAATTGAGGGTTATCACGACCTGACAAAAGATCAAAAACCACATACACATCAGTATTCGTCTAAACGCGCAGATAAAACAGACAAAGAAACACAATTCAATCACAAACATGCATACAACAGAAGAGAATCAATGAGATAATGTCATGAGTGCATAGGTTATTTCGTTACAATCGGTTTGGTATAAAATTCACATAAATCGGAGTTACGGTTTAAAAGTTATGGCATCTATAAGTTTTCATGGACTAAATCGTAATTAAATTAAAGTTGTGAGGATTTAGGCGTAAATTGTTATATTAAAATAATAAGATATATTAATTAACAAGTTCTATAATTTACTAAAGTTAGAAGGGCTTAATTATAAAAGGATATAATTAATATTAGAATTATTATTATTACTATTATTTGTATTGGTATGGTACTTTTAATATTATTTTTAACAATATAAATAATATTATGGGTATATTATACTGTTAATATTATTTTGATTATCATCATTAATGGTGTTATTATATTTATTGTCACTATAATTATCATCATTATTATTACTATTATAATGGGGCTAAAATTAAGTTTCGAGTATTTAATTGTAATTTCTGGAATTAATTAAGGACTAAAAATTAATTAAGGAAAAGTTCAGAGACCTAAATGTAAATTTGTCATAGGGCATGGACTATTTTGTGATTAGATAAAAGTACAGGGGCTTCTTTGTAAAATTAGCATAATTAATTATTATTAAATTAATTATTAAATAATAATTATTATTATTGTCATATTAATACTATTATTAATTATCATATTATTATATCTATTAATTAACAGATTAATCTAAAATTAATTATCTTTAATTTCTAATTAATTTTAATTAATCGGATGTGCTGATGTCAGCATGATATCATGCTGATGCAGTAATAAATTTGGTTATTTTTATTAGGAAATCAGAATTAATCTGGGCCTTAGATTTCAAAATGGATGGATCTAATCCCATGGATGACGTGGCATTATGTGGGATCTCGGATCTAGATCAGATGGATTGCATTATGTGGTCGATATGGTATGCTGTGGTCGCTTGGATCAGGATCTAACGGATGGGATTTAATTAGATCTAAAGGGAGGGCGCGATCTAATCTGGGCCGCGCAACATGGATCTAACGGCCGGGACTGATCGCGGCCAGGAAGGCGGCTTATCGACCGGCGTGCGTCGGCGCCATGACTAGACCTCGTCGACGCGGTGGGTCCTCGGCCTCCGATGGACGGATTTCGACGAAAATTGCATGAAAACGAAGAAGAAGGCACGGGGATTTTTACCTTGGGCTTGGAAAGAGAGAGGGCGGTGGGGGCGGTTTTTGATGGGCAAGTGGCGATAGAGTTGGCGAAGTTGTGGGGCGCGGTTAGGGAAGGAAATCTCGCGGAAATCAGGGCCGGATTTGGGAGGTGGTGCGCGCGGCTGCTGCTAGGGGGTTGGAGGCGGCTGGAGCTCGAGGATGACGGATGGGCCCTACTGGTCAGTGAGAGGGGGAAAGGGGGTGGGGCGCGCGGCTAGGCCTTGGGCCGTGGTTGGTTGGGCTGCAGGAAAGGATTAGGTCGCAGTGAGGGGTGAGGGAGGGAGGAGAAATGGGCTGGGAGGTTTTGGTTCTTTCTTTTCAATTTGTTTATTAATTAATTTTCGGGTTATTTTAAAACTTTGAAATGAGATAATTCTTTCCATATATTTTGGGATAAATGCATTTTAATTTATTTGAACTATTTCAAATAAAAACATATTTTAGGACATCTTTTTCTAGAATCCAAAATTCGAGAAAAATATCTTTTCTTTCCTTTTCTTTATTTCCTTTATTCTCTTCTTTTTTTTATCTTTGATTATAATTTCTTTTATCTAGTTATCCAATTATTTATTATAAAACAATATAAGAGTTCATTTGAAAGTATTTGAGATATATTCATTTCATGAGTTATTTGAAACTTTTTCAAATAAAATCAAATTTTGTAATAAAATAATATTTGCAAGATATCTTTTCGGAAATTAGAATTATGAGAAAGCACGCCTTTTTTTAAATCAAATAAAACTTGCCTCTAAATACCAAAAAAATTATTTTACTAGATTATTTCCAAAACAGTAAAATAATTTGAGATAGATTCATTTTACTTCATTTGAAAGTTTCCAATTAGAATCAAAGTTCACAGTAAAATCATGTTTTAAAGAGATATTTTCAAAAATCAAATTTAAGGAAAACACCTCTTAATCCTTTTATAAAAACTTACTTTTTAAAATAAATAAAAATTATTTTATTAAAGCAAGTTAATTATTAAACAAAACATTTAAGCCTTTATTTTCAAGGAAATTTTGACTACATTCAAAATTAAAAAACAATTAAATAAACAGATAGAATCCTCTAAATAATTAAAAATTTTACTTTTTATAATTGAAAAGGTTAACGGCAAATTGGAAAATTTGGGGTGTGACATAGAATCAAGACGTCGCTCTTCAACAAATAGGAAAGTGCGCTCGTTGACTTCCTCGTCTGGAATCGAGACATCTTTGCCTTGGCACCCGTGATATGCCTGACATCCCGAAGTAGGTCGCCGAACACTTCCTCAACATCGTTCTTAGGTCATGACCGGTGAAGCAACGACTCCGGTGTTTCGACGATGAGAAGTGCCAGGCCATCGAAGAAGAAATCACTAAGCTACTGGATGCTAAGTTCATTAAAGAGGTCTACCACCCCAAGTGGCTAGCCAATACTGTAATGATAAAAAAAAAGAATAGTAAATTTAGGATGTGCATTAATTATACGAGTCTCAACAAAGTATGCCCAAAGGATCTAAAAGAGACATTTGCCAACCTTCGAAGGTACTGTGTCAAGCTCAATCCCGAGAAATGCAGCGTTCCCTCTGGCAAGCTGCTTGGATTCGTCATCTTCGAGGCTAACTCCGAGAAGATCACTGCCCTCCGCAACCTCTGGCCCATCAACAATGTCAAGAGGATCCAGAAGCTCACCAGGTGCCTAGCGGTGCTCAGTTGTTTCATCTCAAGACTCGACGAGAAAGCCATGCAATTTTACTAGCTCCTGCGCAAGTTTGACCTCTTCACCTGGACTGCTGAGGCCCAGGAGGCATTCGAGCAATTGAAGATTTGCTGTCGACACCATCGGTCTTAACCTCGCCAACTCCTGGTGAACCACTGTCCTCTACATTTCTGCAACATCAAAGGTCATCAGCAGCATCCTCGTCGTCGAGCGTTCGGAGGAGGGTCGGACTTTAAAGGTCCAGCGACCGTCTACTTCATCAGTGAGATGCTCGTCGACGCCAAAACTCGGTACACTCAGGTGGAAAAGCTGCTCTACACAATCTTCATCACCAGCCGCAAGCTGCACAACTACTTCTGATGAGGACATCACTCCTTTAGATACACATAAGAGTTCTCAAAGTAGTATTGATGAAACTCACCCACGACAGTTGAGATTAGAAGTGAGCTCGTTCCAAAACACATGTCTTTTATCCTTTGAGAATAGATTGCTACCTGATAACTTTATCATGATTAGGAACATTAAAGAAAGTCAAAAAAATCATGAAGAAGGACTTGGAGATGCTCAAGATTAGAACCGCACGTTCGACTCCGGAGGAGATCCAAACAACTCGAGTCCGAGCCTGACTCAGGGCTCCTGGAGCAATCTGCACTAAAACGGATGCTCCAGTCTCATACGAGCTCCGTTTTGGACGTTCTAGATACCGTTGAAAAGCTAACAAGATAACCTTACCAACAGCACCAGTCTCATCTCCAAATTCTACTGAAATCAGCAGAAATCGTTGAAACAAGATGACGTTCCCCTATCGAAGCCGTGTTTAGCCTTTGCATAATTTTATTTCAGAGTCCGTAGTGTTGAGTTTGTGTCTTTAGATTGTGTTTTGGTTGCTGGATTTCGTGATCTTTTTGTATCCAGGTGTTTTTCTTCATCGTTATCCACATCGTGTTCAGATCTGTTATCGTGTCACATCTGTTAATTGTTTATTTTGCATTAAAAATTTATCTTACCCACCCACCCATATTTCGATCACAACCAAATCCACGCTTCATATATCCACATCTCTATATTTATCCGCTGCTCAATCATCCACAAAAACGTCCACAAAATTCGCATCCAAATTGAAATCCGAATCTGTTTTTAGCCTTTCAAACAAATTTGATTCGGAGATCCATCATTAAAATAGTCATAACTTTTGTTTCTGTACTCCAAATTAGACATATAAGTACTTTTTGGATATCTACAAAAAATTTCCCATCCTTTCACGATTTTAGATTCAAAAATTGCATAACAGAAGTTTCTGTTTTCGCACTCCAAAGTTTCAGCACATATTTAACAGAAATTTGAGATTTTCTCCAGGCCACATCTTTTATCATATTTATCTAAATTTGGTCCTGTATCATCTTTTGTGCTTATAGTTTAGAGAAAAATATCCAAAAAATAAAATAAAAATAAAAAATTTTATAGACCAAGAAGCCGGCAACTAATCTTTGCTAAATTTTCAAGTGTTGAAAAATTTTCTGATTTCTGGAGCCTTATCATTTGTGTTGTTGCTGCCCTTTGATATCTTCCTTCATATTCTTGTAACATCTGGAATTGTTTATAAGATTGAGCCAGCAACTAGAACATAATACTTAGAACTCTTATTCAATATTACTATCTGTTATAGAATTATGTTTCACTAATCATTATTTCAGCATTTCAAGCTCCACATATATACCTCGGATCGGCACTGTATTTGACCCTGTAACTGTGAAATTATGACTTTCTGATTTCTCCTATCACTGGTTGCACCATCCTTTGCTTTGCTTTAGTAAGAATCTTGCAAGAGCTTGTAAGGCGTTTTCTTTTACGAAATTTTCACCATCCACTCACTGTAGTTGCAGGAATAATATTTTTACTGTCTATATGCTATTTTCTAACTATGACAGGAAGAAAAGGAGGTGAATATAATAATATTGCGACAAACTTTGCGAGATGTTGCACATAATCAAAAGACGCATAAGTTTCAGACTATTGCTACATCATGTCCTTCTACGAGTAACTATATTTTTTCATCTCTTCCTTTATATGATGGTTTAGATTCTACTAAATATTTTGTTTGGGAAAATGATATAGATAATTTATTTGGATAATGCCGTATGAGTGAAAGGAGAAAGCTTTTGAATGTTGGTCATGCATTAGTTGATCATGCTTTAACTTTGTGGCAACATTTCTATATAACAAAAAAAATATCCTCTAACATAGAGTGATGCTAAAATTTTTATGAGAAATTTTTTTGTTGATACATCTTTGAAATCTCTATCTAGTTGTGATGAACACTCTTTGGAGGAGTTTTCTACTGTACCTCTTATTGCATCTAACATTTTGTTGGAAATTAAGATCAAACAAGAAGATTAAAGTGATACATACAAGGAGAAAGAAGAGATACACAATGTTCTATGCATAGCCCA
>BCLH01000185.1:52013-72550 GCA_001602315.1 Zoysia pacifica | reverse complement strand
TGTCACTGTTTGATTTGCCCACTAGTTCTTGTGATAAGGAAAGGTTGTGTGCTGATATTTCTATTCTTCCTATGCAACAAGAAGTGAATGAATTTGAAACTCTTAATTTTTATCCATTCACTAGTGATGAAATTAAATATTTCACACCCATTATATGTAAAAATGATGAGCTGAAATTGTTATCTTTTTCAAACACGGTGGGTTATATTGAATATGATTCTTTTTGTGACTTTGCTACAGTAGAGAGGATGATATTTTTGAAACCTGAATTGCTTTTGTTTATTAGAATAAATTTTTATGTTATAGGCAATTATGATTCTAGAGATATCTTTATGGTACATAGAGTTTATATTTACTCTAATTGGAAGTCCTCTTGCATGATGAATATAATTGACAAACTAGATGATGGAAATATAAAATGTCATGTCATGTCATATTTATTTAGTTTTTTTAAGACAACACACTTTATGGCTTCTCAGAAGCATGATCTTGCTGATTTTTGTGATAAAAATACTTTATGTGATGCTTTAGTGTGCAAAGATGCCATATTTGCATCTTGTGATCTTTTTAGCTATTTGTGCGCTCCTGTTCCTAACTATTTGTAAAAGTGCCATGATACCCAAGAGAGAAAGCCGAGCACGGCTTTCCCTTCAGAAGGGGAGAATGATGAGATTGTAAGGATCTTTGAGCCATCAAATGATTGCGTTCAAATATCTCCGTGGCCTTCACCTTTTCATACAGGTTCTAGTGCATGGTGGAGTCGAGGTCTAGACAATGAACTTGAGTTGAAGATGACTCTAAAATAAAAAGGGAAGGATGATGAGAACATCACTTCTTTACATACATATAAGAGTCCTCAAAATAGTATTGATGAAACTCACCCACGACAGTTGAGATTAGAGGTGAGCTCGTTCCAAAACACATGTCTTCTATCCTTTGAGAATAGATTGCTACTTAATAACTTTATCACGATTAGAAATATTGAAGAGAGTCAAGAAAATCATGAAGAACTTGGAGATGCTCAAGATCAGAACCGCATGTTCGACCTTGTAGAAGATTCAAAAACTCGAGTTCGAGCTTGACTTGAGCTCCTGGAGCAGCCTGCACTAAAACAGATGCTCCGGTCTCATACGAGCTCTGTTTTGGATGTTTTAGATACCGTTGGAAAGCTAACAAGATAAGTTTTCCAACAGCACCGATCTCATCTCCAAATTCGATCAAGATTAGTGAAAATCGTTGAAACAAAATGACATCAAAAACTACCCGGGTGTTGCGATACTATCTTTTAGCCTTTGGGTCTTGTATCTTTTCTAGGCCTATTAGTATTAGAGTTTGCCCCTAAAGTCGATCTAAATTCTATAAATTCAATAGCCGCCATTATTAGAGATAAGTTTTGATTAGTTTTATCCTGTTTCCAAACAGTTTCGTCGTTTGACGGCTTGTTGGTTATCCAACTTTGTGATTTAATTCAGATTTCACAATTGAGTCGCAGGCAGGGATTAGACTTTTTGGTGAGGTCAATCGTGTGTGCACGGTTGATAACCAGAGGAGAAGTGATGCTGCGATTGTGAGGTTCAAATCGTGTTGATTTGAGATCGGATCAATTGTGTGTCGCATCTTCATCAAATCGAGAGTTATCACGTCCTGATGGAAGATTAGAAACTATGTACACATTAACTTCGACAGCCACTTCATTCAGGTGGTGACAGTTTCCCATTCGAGAAAATCATTAACGGAAAAGATGTGGTTGGACGGATCGCCAAATGAACAATGGAGCTCATAGGTTGCGACATCACTTATATACCTTGTCAAGCCATCAAGTTCTAAATCCTCACCGACTTTATCGTCAAGTGGATAAAAACTCAAAAACTGCTGAGCTCGATCGACCTCGAGTATTTGACAATGTTCTCTGAACTCAAAAACTGCTGAGCTCGATCGACCGACCTCGAGTATTTGACAAAGTTCTCTGACGACTCCTCCGTGCTCAAAGGCTCAGAGGCTGAGGTCGTGCTCATTTCTCAAAAAAAATAAATTTTATTTGCCTCCCACAACTATCACACCTGTTTGGTTTTGGTCCCCCAAACCGAAATAAAGATTCTCGCAATTATTCAACCCGTTTCTATGGCGGTTTTGTCCGATGGGGTGGCGTGACGTAGGCGGGAGAGCTGAGTCAGCAGCCCGTTATAAGTGCCGCCCTAGTCCACTTCAGCGCCGTGCGCAACTGCCATTTCATTCGACTCCGTTCCCCCTTCTTCTCTGAGCTCGCGCGAACCCAAACCCTAGCCATGGTTGTGAGTTCTAGCTCGTCCCGCACCTCGTCCACTGCCCTGGAGGAGGAGAGGTGCCAGTCCCCCATTCCGTACCGGGTAGGGCCTCTCAACTACTTCCCTCTGGTTACGTGCTATTGTGAGCAAAAGGCGGCGCTGTCGATTTCCTGGAGCGACGAGAATCCTGGTCGCCGCTATGTGAAGTGCTATTGAGGTCGGGTTAGATCTTATTTTTGCTCTGGTTTTGATGTTTTTGACGTTGTGGAATTGATTCGATTCTTCGTTGATTGGGGCAAAGTGGTGGTTGTGACCTATACGAATGGTATGAAGGCCCTGTTGAGCCATTTGTTGCGACTTTGCTTGTGGATCTGCGCAATGTTTTGTGGTCACTGAAGGTGCAGAAGGCTGCCATGAAGGAGGAGCTCGCGAAGTCTGCAGAGAAGCTTGTGACAAAGCAGGAGCTGGACGACCTGACTGTTCAACTTGCTGCCATGGAAGATTGTAAGAAGGAACTTAGTTCTGTGGTCAAGAAGCTGCAGGTTCAGAAGATGATGCTTGGTGCTCTCTGTGTTTCTGTAGTTGCCGGTGTTTTGTTCATTTGCATTGGCTAAATTTGAGGTTTCGCAGTATGTTGTAATGAACCTGTTGTAATTTGGATGTAATGCAAGGAACGTCCTGCAAGTAATGCTATTTTAGTTTGAATGGAACCTATTTGCATCAGGAAATGTTGTGTTGATTCGTATCTCATTCTGAAATGTGTCGATTCTGAATTGTTCCATATGACATGTTCAAGCATAAAGGTTCAGAACAGGTTGACATGTTGAAGCATACCACATAAAATAGATACCATAGAGATTTAAGGTTCACAAATACCATACAGGTTCAGAACGACCGTACAGGTTCACATTCGATACAGGCAATTTCTATGCATACGACATACAGGTTCACAAATACCATACAGGTTCACATGTTCCATAGCATCACACATACATAAATATAGTAGTGTCCAGGTTCAGAAAAGCATCACACTACAGCTTGGGTCTAGTTGAACTGCTAGAGACATTGCATATGGCTGTGCCCCCGTTGTTGATGGTAACCGAGGCACTTGCCTGGGATTGTGATGCAGATGCTACCACATTGACTGTTGCCGAAGACTTTTGAGTTGCTTTCACGGTTGCAGTAGCTCAACTCTTCATCACATTCTGGAACACATACAAACAACAGTAGTTATAAGATACAGTATTGGAAAAAACAAATTTGGGTTACAAAGAGGATGGCATAACAGATTCCTGCTGTTGAGGTGGTTTTGAAGAAGATGGAATGCCAGATGATGCCTTCCTTTTCCTACATGTAGAGACACTTTTCTGGCTATTGGCAGTATAAGCAATGGCAGCAGGTGTAGCAGATGTCTGACCCATATTACTAGATGACTTAGCAGTTTGACTGTTTTTCTCACAAGTTCATCTGTTGCGCCCAACCTGCTTACAAATTCTGCATCTGATAACTGTTCCAACCTTGGAGATTTTTGTTCCTTTCTTAGGCCTACCAGGCATCCTTACATAACCTGGTGCTCTAAGTGGTTCTCTATCTGAAACAGGCCAACTATTGATTCCTTCAACAGGAGCCAAGCAGTGTCTATATGTGCCATTGAAATTAGCTCCTGAGAAACAGCTTGCAATGTAATACACTAAAGAATTTGTCTTGAAAAATATGCATGGAATAGCATGAGGGCATGGCAGTCCAGAAACTTGCCAGTATCTACAGGAGCATTCTTTCTTATCTAGGTCCACAGTGAAAGTTTGTTCATAGTGCTTAACCTCATACTTAGATTCACCATTGCAGATGGGGTGACAGTATCCTGACTCAGTAATGTAAACATTAAGCTTCTTCAAGATGTTAGGGCATATTGCAGTTTCCCACCTTGCAGCCTTGGTCCTTTGATCATGTATCCTAACCATAACTTCCCTTCTAATGGTTTCCAATATTGTGATGATTGGAAAGTATCTAGCCTCAACTATCCACTTGTTGAAAGATTCACACATATTATTGTCTACTGAGTCACAGTTAGAACATAACATGAACCATGCCCTGCTTCAGTGTTGTGGATGAGTGTTCAGTATTGCTTGTGCTCCATCCCTTGTCTCTTTAGCTAGTTTTGCCCTAGCCAAGTTGAACAGCATCATACATGGAGCCTTGGCACACTTCCCAGAATTTCTTCTGCCATTCTTTATTCTTGGAGTGTTTCTTCCAGTTGGCATAGATGTGCCTAGCACAGTTCCTATGCTCAGCCTCAGGGGCCCACTTACTTACTACATCTAATATTCCCTATACAAAATCATGAGCATTGAGTCAATATTAATGTCTTCAAAAATTGCAGAAGATGAAAAAAGGAAAAGAAATGACATATTACCTTCTGTTGGTCAGATATGAACACCCATCCAGCTCCACCAGCAACACACACATCTCTAAATAAAAGGTCACAAAACCAGTCCCAAGAAGAATTGTTCTCCACTTCAACTACAGCCCATGCTACTGGATACATCTGATTGTTTGCATCTCTGCAAATACCACATAACAATTCCCCATTGGTTGCACCCTTGAAGAAGCAACCATCTAATCCAATTACTTTTCTGCAACCATCCATGAAACCCTTCTTGCAAGCATCTAGAAATATGTAAATCCTTTGAAAGGTAGGTGGATCCATGTCTGGTACCTTGTGAACTATCACAGTAGATCCAGGGTCGCTTCTCAGTAACTTAAGCTGGTAGTCATACAACCTCTGGTACTGCCCCTTAGTAGCATCCAATGCCTTCTGCATAACCATTTCTTTTGCCTTCTTCAACTTTGAAAGGCTCACATTTGCAAACATCTCCTGAATTGTTTGCTGCATTGCTGTAAGCTTTCAAGATAGATTTGCAATAATAAACTTCTGGTACCTCTCGGCTATTCTTCTAGCAGTGACATGTCTATTATCTCTTCTTGGAGGACATGTGCGTAAATCCTGAAAAGTAGAGATCTGCCCTAAACCTCTTTGGATCATCTTTGATGATGTTAATCACTCTCCTCTCAGCCAGAGCATATCTGATGATTGCTTTCTTGAAGTCTTTTTTGCAGCTTAACTTCATACCCAAAGCAAATTTTGGGACATCTTTAGATTTTTTGAACCTTGGAAGTCCACTGGGCTTCTTCCTGAACTCCCCATCACTTTCAACCTCATCGAAGCTTTCTTCATCATCGCTGTCCATGTATGGTGTTTCATTGCCATCATCTCCAACTGAGTCAAAACCTGCTGGCATACCTGTTGATCCTCCTAGCACAACATCATCTAGTTTGAGAGCCTGTCCTCTCTTAACTTTCTTCTTAAAAGCTTTGAACTTTTTAAGTATCTCTGTAGCTTCATCATCTTCCTCAGATGCACCCTCATCACCAGGAATGAAATCATTGTCTGAACTTGAATCCTCATTTTCATTGACATGCTGCTGCTCTTGCTCCTGATTTTGTGTCTGCCTAGTAGGGTCAACTATATCTTCCACTCGACTGTTAACCCGACTAACTTTTCTGACTTTCTTTGCTGGGTTACAGTAGAACTCATCAAGCTTCGAAATTTGTTGTTCAACTGCTTCTCTAGGTTCAGATCCAAATCTTATAACATTGTCATCCAATTCATGATCATTATCATCAGAAATTTCATGGGCCATGTTTGCAAGCTCATATTCGAAATCACTGTCATCCTGACCCTGTGGCTCTTCGACATATATGTCAGCAACACCACACTCCTCTATAGTATCAGCCATCTGTAAAGCACTTTTGTCATCACTAGTCCAATGCCCTGCTTCGCTACGGACCCAAAACAGCTACGAACGCAAGACGACAGTCCGCAAAACTTACTTTGTTTAACCCTTGTTTTTGTTCATTCAGTGCACCTGGACAGTGGGAGGCTCTCACCAATTTAACAGACAACCAATCTAAATATGTGCTCTTTAGAAGAACTAAATGATGAATTCAGCACATATAGAAAACATTAAAATAGTGTACCTTTTTCAAATGGTTCACAAAATGAGTAGCGCAGGGAGTACCAAACCATTCAAAATACTTTGAGAAAGCGGTATCCGAAAATCAACGTTACATAAGGATCAGGAAAACAATATTCAGTAGTACATGCCGAAGGATAGTAATTCGATGCGGGTGTCACACCTTCAGCGCCACCAGTAGCTGGATAAAGTATACAATGTCATTATGAGTTCTCACACATATAACACGAACAAAATATAAGATCATAATAAATGTTTGAAAACAAAACTACAGGAATAACATTTTTTTCCAAGCGTGATAACATGTGAAGGCAGACCAAATTCTGAAGAACCATATTGATCTAAATGATGAAAAGCAGTGATTTAATTCTTATTCTTACAGTGACAGTCTCAACAGAGTAGTAGCCACGGTCGACATAATCTCCCATAATTAAATAATTGGTATCCGGACACTGAAAACAGGAGAGATCAAAACTGATAATGATTAGAGGATGGAACAGAGAGCTTCATAACAACACATTTGCAAGAAAGAAAGAAAATAAAAGAAAACTTAAATCACCTTCCCGCCAATCCAGAAAAGCTCAACAAGATCATGGAATTGTCCATGGATATCACCATGTATCGTCACCGGAGTTTTGACAGGCTGCATACCATAAGTTACAAGATTTAGTGGGTGGTATTTACAGATTAGCGAAGTACAAAACACGTACCATTAAAGAAAATACTTAGGATACATTCCATGCCATTTTATGCATGGATAATCTGGTGGCTATTTGAATGGATCTTTGTGCCAGCTGCGTAAAATGGAAGATAATGTCTAAAAGGATGAACAGGAATGGACGGAGGACCACCATAGATTAATATGTTTATTTCAATCACTAATAATGTCACACCATTCAGGAAATATGAATTAAAATGTTAGCAAAAAAAATGTGATAGATTCAGAGATCAACTTCTTAATGACCCATGAGACATACACAGTACTGGACATCCATGACTGGAAAAGGGCCAGCCATCTGGTGCAACACACCAAAAATGTTGTTGCTCAAGGGAATGTTGAAACATCCATTTGTTTTAGACAATCAATCATTTGAAAAATCAAGTGTGATCTGTACTCGCTAGGGAACGAATGGTACAAACAGAAAGATTCATCAGTGGCCCAGAGTTTAGCACAATCATGCTGAGTTCTTCCTTGCTTTCTAAAAAAGTGATATAAACAGTTCATTTTAAAAGAGAGTTGTTGCATTCGGTGAGTGATAAACATACTTATAGCACATAGGCCGCGGGCATCTGTCATCCTCACATTTATAGATTTTTGTATTAGCATAACCCAGCTTTATGGTGATGTTACGCTCCAGCTCATTCTTGAACCCAACAGTCTGCAAATCAAAATTAAACCATCAATTGTCTATATATATAAAAAAAAAGACATACCAAAACACAAAATGTTGTGAAAGTGGACCGAGACCCTCAGCAAGCTTCAGTTGCTAACCCATCCAAATCATTGTAACTAATAATGAGAGAGAAAAGCATTAACTTTACTAAGGGAAAAAAAAAGTTCTCTATCAAAGAAATTGTCAGATACTTCTCTGAATCCTCTTTCATCAAAATGTATCGTGTATTCCTAGCATGGAAATTTAAAATTTCCAGTAGATCTCGTTAAAGTATCAAACTTTAAAAAACTACATCTTAGCAATACATGTTGGGGGTAACATGGAGGACACACATGCAGTTACAGATAAATCTCATGTACAATTGTCAGCCATACACATAATTAAGATTCATTTAGAAAGAAACCGTGATACTGGAACATGTTAATCATACCTGAACTCCAGATATAGCTTTCACAACAGTAGACTTTCCGTGAGCCACATGGCCAATCGTACCTGAGAAATTAAAGAAGAATATTACATCACTGCAGGAGGCTGCGATTTCCACACAATCTCTCTTGAGAGACTAAATCTACCAATATTGATGGTCGCTTGGCATGAGATAACTTCAGGTGACAGCGAGTGAAGCTTTGTGACCTCAAGCTTGCTCAGGTCCTGCTCCATCAATCCTCGGCGAGCCATCTTGGAAACTGTAAACCTGGAACCGGGGAAGGTAGCCTTGTTCAGTGCTTGAAACTAAGCAATATCAAATGCAAGAAAATCAGGAAACACCCAGCCCACGCAAGAAAACAGCACGCCGTTCTTGCCCTATTACATGGCGCACAGAAAGTATGTCCTAGTAAATCCTAACCCCCTAACACCGGACTCCAGAAGCGGATCCACCAATAGGGCAAGGTAGGGTGGCCGCCTACCTCGAACCAGGGAGCGGGCCGGAGCGGAGCGGATTGTGACAGCGCGCAGATCGGAGTGGGCTGCATCCAGGCAGGGGGGGGGGGGGGTGTTGGTAGCCAGGGTCGAGTTGGGTAGGGGCTGCGCCGGGGGCTGCGGCTGATGTGGGAGCGGAGGCGGCGGCGGTCGGCGTGGTACCGGAGGTGGAGGTGGAGGTGGAGGGCTAAGGGCGGCCGGGGAAGAAGCGGAGGCTGAGTCGAAGCGTGACACGAAGATGGTGTACTGACGGCCCTTACGGTGGCCGGCGGCGCAAGGGGACGAAGGTCGGTTACGCGTGGACGGGGATGGCGGCCGGCGGCTCGGGGTCAAAGGATGGCGGCACGGGGAAGCGGGTTGTGGGAGCGGGGCGGGGAACCAGTGTAACTGAGTACCTTCTATAACTTTCATGTGGTCTGTCAGATGCCTAGAAGCTCAGGATAGCTAATTTTATCTCTGTCGAGATAGGACATGGCCTCTCTCTCACCGATGAACTGTCCATCCAGATGGAAACTAACCATCAAAGTGCTAAGTGGATCCATAGAATAGCTGCAAAGAGTACGTCGACCTAGTTAAAATACTAATGAGCCGTACAGTAACAAACAATTGAAAATCCCCACCAATCCCTAGTGAATCCATCGATTCAAGCACTTCGACATCAGATCTAACCCTCCAATGACTAAAAAAACCCTGAAGTCGTGGTCCCCCTAAACAAATCTCGATCCTAGTTAACTAGTTTAAATACGCCGCTTACCTTTCTTCGTCGCAGGAAACCAGATCTAAGTATGGTTGAAGCTCGCGATGATCTTCAATCAGCAACGGGGATTGGAGTCCGACCGAAGGATTCCATGTTGGTACATGTGCCGCCGCCGCAACACTAAGGCTTGGGGAGGCTGGGAGAAGTGACCGGGAACAGCGAGCGTGAGCGCGGCGATGTTTTTATCCCACCCGATTCCTCTCATGTGTTGCCACACAAGCTGCTAACTCAGCTCCCCCACCCACGTCACGCAGTCACGTCGCACAAAACCGTCATCAAAACAGTCGAGGAACGAAAAACAAACAGGTTGCATAAGTTGCGGAACACAATATTTGGTATTTCGGTAGGGGACAAAAAGCGAACTGGCGCAATAGTTGAGGGAGGTAAATAGGAGTTATTCTTTTCTCCAAAGCGCAAAAAAATTTGGTACGTGCTGTAAATTCATTTCTGCGCCTCCAACAACACCGCTGAGTACGAAGCCCTACTCCACGGCCTCAAAATGACCATCACACTCAGCGTTCGATGGCTCTACATGAAAGGCGACTTCGAGCTCGTCGTCATCCAAGTCATAAAGGTGTCGAGCTACCGAGATCCCAAAATAGAGGCCTAGTGCCAAGAAGTTCGCAAGCTCGAAAACAAATTCGACGAGTTCGAGCTCCATCATATTCTTCGCCACGACAACGAAGCGGCCGACGCCCTCGCCAAGATAGCCTTAGAGCAGGATCCGGCTCTCGACAACATTTTCCTCAAAATCCTCTCTAAGCCGACCATCAAGCTCAAAAACGATGCTGCCGACCTGAGGGATGAAGCCGCAATTGGCGTGCAGACCCCGACCCAAGAGCCGGTAGTCATGGCCATCATCCCCGATTGGTCCCAGAACATCTTCGCTTTCCTCCAAGACGGAACCCTCTTAGCCGACATCAATGAAGCCAGGTGAGTCTCGCGCTGAGTTAAAGCCTATATCATCGCCGACAACGAACTCTACAAGAAGAGCCCCAATGGCATCCTGCAGTGCTGGATCCCTCGAGCAGAGGGCCTACACCTCCTCGATGACATCTATTTAGACATCTGTGGTCATCACGCTGCCCCAAGGACTCTGGTCGAGAAAGTTTTCTGCCACAGGTACTACTGGTCGACAGCGACCGCCAATGCCGAGCAGCTCATCCGCTCCTGCAAGGGCTGCCAATTCTACGCCCGATAGAGGCACTTGTCGACCCATGACCTCCAGACGATCCCTTGGCCCTTCGCGGTCTGGGGGCTAGACATCATCGGGCCCTTTCGAAAAGCACCTGGGGGCTTCTCCTACCTCTTCGTCACCGTCGATGAATTCACCAAATGGATTGAGGCCAAGACGGTGCCCTGCATCGGCGCTGTTCGAGCCGTCGAATTCTTCCACGACATCATTTGCCGATTTGGGGTCCCAAATTCCATCATCACCGACAACAGCATGCAGTTCACCGGTAGACAATTTCGTGAATTCTATGAGGAGTACCACATCTGGCTTGACTTCACCTCCGTGGCTCACTCGAGGACCAACGGTCAGGTTGAGCACGCTAACAGGACGGTGCTCCAGGGCCTCAAGCCCCGACTCTACAACTACATCAAACAGGTAGCCGCACGATGGGTTCGAAAACTTTTGTCTGTGTTGTGGGGTCTACGAATGACCCCCAACAGAACTATGAGGTTTACCCTCTTCTTCATGACATTTAGAGCAGAGGCTGTATTGTCGACCGACCTCGACTACGACTCCCTAAGAGTCCGAGCCTACGACGAGGAGGCGTCATAAGCGACGCCCTGCATCAGCAGGATAAGGCGTGCGTGGTCGCCATTCTGCAGTCAGCCATATACCAACAGACTCTACGACGGCTACACGCTCGGCGCATCAAGGGTGGCTTTCAACATAGGAGACCTCGTACTTAAGAGGGTCCAGCTCAAGGCTGGCCAGCACAAGTTGTTGCCCCCTGGGAAGGGCTATTTATAATCAAGCAAGTTCTAAGGTCCAGCGCCTACAAGTTGGGGACCGAGAGTGGCAGGAAGCTAGCCAGCGTTAGGAACATCGAGAACCTACGTCGATTCTATGCATAATAAAATTTGCTAAGTTTTTGTGCACCTCTTGTTCTTTTCCTTACTTTTTTGGATGGCGAAGCGTAGACGACCTAGACACCCTTCGCCGCCCAGGGGCTAGTCTTAGTGTCCCCATCTAGGGGTCGGATCATCCGACCTTTTCGCCTTTCATTCTCAGGCCCTGTGCCTCAGTTTTTCGCTCTAAGGCTCTATGCCTTAGTCCCTAGCTCTAAGGCTTCGTGCCTCTTTTTGTTTCCTCAGGGACCGACCCCCTGACCCACGTCGAGCTCACGGGCAACCCTCGTACGTGCTAAGTAAACTGCAAGCGCTCCCATTTAAGTCTTTCTCGCGGCTAACAATTGACGACCTAGAGTTGGTGACACTCTACGGCTTTATCGAGCCTGACACTTGACCCTACGAGCTATACTCGACCCAGTCGCTTGATTGACACCCAACAAAACTAGAAAAACGCTTAGTGCGAAGCATTCACATATGCACAAAAAAGGAACGGAAACTTAATTATTTACAGCACAAAAGAGTTCATTACAAGACTCCTTACAAAAGTGCTACAACTAACCCTACGCCTAAGATCGCCTCGACAGATGCTTAAACTGCTCCTGAAGGAGGGGTCCGCCCATTGAAGTCAACGACGATCTCCCGCGCCGTGGGCTGCATCTTCTCTTGCAGCTTCGCCATCTCCTCGTCCGAGGTTCCTGTGAAAAATCCTTCGGCGATGCATCCAAAGTCGGTGTCCGGGTAGTGGAAACGGGTTAGCGGCCAGCGAGGCCCCATCCTCAAGCGCAATCATCAGCTCGACCCTGATGAATCCCGAGAGCTGCCGCATCACCTGGGCCACATACTCCGCCGAGAGGGAGTCTTCGTGCACGCCTTCAAAGATCCGGTGGAGCATGTGCCGGGCCACTTTCTGCAGCATCCGAAAATCACCAACCGCGCCTGCAGCAATCACATCCATTAAGGGGCCAATCCCTGCAACACTTCAACGAATAGAAAGGTAAAAATACTTACTCTCCCGCTCCTTCCCGACGGCCTCGACGACGGCCTTGACCTCAGCCAGCTCCACTCGGAGCTGGTTGACCGTCGATTCGCCGGCTAGCAGCGCCGCCAAGGCTTGGGCAGCTGCCTGCTGCGTCTCTTGCAGCTCCTTGGAGAGCCGCTGGACCTCCGTCACGGCAGCAACACGCTCCGCATCGACTGCATCTTGAGCCTCAAAGGTGCGCCAGCAATTCTCCTCAGCCCGAGCGGTGGAGCTTTCGGTGATCTGCCAGGCGCCTTCAGCGACGTCCTGAAGGTCTTGAGATGCTTCGCCTCCGAGGCATGCTGAACGGCCTGCTGCCGAGCCCTAGACAAAATGAAATGTCCTCATCAGATCCCGGCCCTCAGACGGCAAGATGTCGAGAGGTATGAACTAACTTTCTTGCAATTGTATCCTTGGCGGAAGCGAGACCGCGCGTCAAAGGCCTCCCTCCAGGCCTGGTTGGCCTCCCCGAGCACGACCCGGCTCGACTCTCAGGTCGCGTTGAGTTGGTAGTGGAGCTGGATCGCGGCGCCCCTCGACATGTCGCGATCGGCCTTTGCCTTCTCCAGCTCCTCTCGGAGGGCGCCGACCTCGGCCTGCGACCCGAAGCCACCCAGTTGTCGACCCATTGCCCTGGCGAGGGTGTCCTGCAAGCAATACAACTAACTACCCCGACGAGCAGGTTTGACTAAAAAAACCTAAGTATTTAGAAACTTATCCGACACCTCAGCAGGTTGGGATTGTCGAAGAGCTCTCAGCATTCGATCATCTTACTAAGCAATTTGCCGACGCCCAAGCAGGCCGCGAAGGCGAGGTGGCGCACTTCGGTCATCCGGTCATCGTAGACTTGGAAGGCCTCCGCCACGACCTCGTTCATACGGCCGCCCTCATCGCCCGCCCCTTGGCCGGCTGAGGATGAAGTCCCGGCCACCATTGCAGTAGATGACGGCGGGATGATCACCACCTCCATCTCCTCCTGGGCCCTTGTCTCGTCTTCGGTAGCGGCAGCCGAGGGTGGTGCGGCTACCGGCTCCATGGCAATCTCTGATGCCAGCTCCTGCGGACCCACGGCTGGGTCGGCCGGGCAGTCCCCGGCTGCTTCCCAGCGGCCTCCAAACTTGGCCCCTGCATGTCTTGAGCGGCGGCGAGCGGAGCCTAGCCCGTCTATTCCTCGTTCGAAAAGGACGAGGGTATGTCCCTCGGCCCCTCAATGGAGACGATCGGGGACAGCGAGGGTTTGTCCTCACCGACCGTCTTATCTCTCCCCTCAACACCGGCAGCTAGGGGAGGAAGCTCTTTTTCTTCTTCTGCCACCTTCTCCTGGATCTCGACATCGGTAGTCAGGGGAGGCGGCAGCAGGATCACGTCACAGACCGCCGGAATGATGGCCAGCGGGTCCTGAGCCAGACCCGGTGGCGGCGGTGTTGCATAACATATCAGGCACATAAACAAGATTAAATCAGTCTGACGATTGAGTTAAGATGTAGAGACTTATGCTTTCAACCTCCGAGTCGGAAACTTAGGACCTCGGGGCGGCGTCAGCTGGCCAGCGCTCGGGGGCTGTGAAGATTCTGCTCCTGCCACCGTGGCCGTGGTAGGGACAGAAAGAACTCGGGAGCCGACGCCGACGTCCCCTGAGCCCTTGGTCCTGAACATCTTGGGCGGCGGCAGCACGTCTTTGGAGGAGGCTGAGCTCCCCACGTCGACGGCGACGATCAGCTGTGACCCGATGGCTACAAAGGTTGGGGTCAGAACCCCTGACCTAGCGCTCATCGGCGGAGGGGACCCGGTCGATGGACCCCTGAGTCGGCGGGACCATTGACGGGTCAACCGTCAGATCAGCGCCGAGGTACTGGCCGAAGACCTCGCCCTGCCGCTTTCGAACGATGGCCTTCCTCTTCTGCGCCTGGGACGGGGGCGAGCCCGCTGCGCCCGTGTTGACCGCGCCCGAACTGCCCGAGCCCGCGTCAGCCACGGCCGAGGACAACCCCGCAGCAGCTAATCCCTACAATGACAAAGACCACGAACCACCTAAATCTATGAAACCGCCTACGACCGACTCCGACTATGCTACGAACTTAAACAACAAAGGAAGTAGAGGGCTGACTCACCTGGGTCCAGCGGTTCCTGTCTAGAGGCAGCGGCCCCTTGGTCGTCTCCTCGGCAACCTCTCCCTCCAGCAGCTTCGCCACCCGCCTCATAATGTTTCGGTCCGTCAGCTTGCTCCGGAACACTTCGTGGGTGTCATCGTTTGGCTTGGTGTAGTTGTCCATTAGGCAGACCTGGAGACGGAACGGCTGGATGCGACGCCGCACGAACGTTGCAATGATGGTGGTGCCGTTCAGACTCGCAGCCCGCAACTGCCCGATCTGGAGCAGGAGCGTCTCCAGCCCTTGCTTCTCCATGGCCGTCAGCTTCGTCTTCGTCGATAGCATCGACAGGTTCATCGCGGAACGCGGGGAGCCCGGGGTCGGCGTTGGCGATCTAGAACCTTTAGCGACGTCTTGAGCGGCACTTTGATGTACTCCTTCGCTTTTGCGTCCCGGAGCATGATCGCGGCCCTGCCGACGCGTCGCCTCGCGGCACTCTCCAGCTGCTTGCTAATGCGGAAGTACCTCCAGAGGTTGAGGTGACACTACAAGGATTCAGGTCTGTTGCAATGAGTTTTTTTGCAACCAATAAGATGTCGTTGCGACAATAAAATGTTATTGCCATGATTTGCTATTACGTGGCAATAGCTTTTTATTATCACCACAATTTATATTTGTTGCATATTTAAAGGGCTTCGTTGCAATACATTTACCTTATTGCCATGAATATTCAAATCGTTGTATTTGTGTACTAAATTTACCACGTATTTATCTTGTTGCAACTACTAAATTTCTGTTGCAATAGACTTTATTGTATTGCAACAAATAGCTAAATTGTTGTATTATATTGTAGTTATCACTACATTTTTTCGCGTTGTAGTAACTTCAAAATTGGTTGCAACAAATTATGCTGTATCGCAATAAAAAAATAAGTTTTTACAATAATATGTCATTATTACCACAGTTTCCTCTGTTGCAATTATTACAAAATATATTTATTTATTGCCCCAAACGTTGCAAGCAACTAAAATATTGTTTAATAATTATTTTACGAGCAAAGATTAATATTGCAAGATATTGAGTTATTTGAAAATACATGTTGCATGTTGAAACGAATATGCAGTTACGTAGACATATACCAGTCTCCTATTGTTGAAGTTAATCAAATTTATAGAAATTATTACACAAAGTCACATCGAATGAAGCCTAATTTTTTTTAACGGCCAACAGAGAGAATAGTTGTTAGTTATTCATTGATTCTTACTTCCTCTCATCTTTTAAACTTGATCCAAAAGATGAAAATTTGTTGCATGCGTGCATGTGTTTATAAAAAGAAAAGAAAAAAGGGATGTGTGAGCAGGGTGGCGTGTAAGTATCTTTTTAGGATCTGGGAGTTTGTAACAGTGAGCTATTATTCAGGTTTAAACGAAACCGTGTGGGGCACCATGCATCTGTTTGTTACTGACTAACGGGGAGAGAGAGAGAGAGAGAGAGAGAGAGAGAGAGAGAAAGAGCCGTGTGTTCCTCTTCATCTAGGGTGTTCTCTTTAGTTTCAGCCAGTCAAGATTTTGAAACCATTGAAAACCGCTATAGATGCAAAAATCTGGTTTGTTTTTTCAATTTTGAATTTTTAAATTTTGAAGTCAATTCGTTGTGACCGGTTTACAAGTTTTCAAAGTTTTTTTGAAACTTTTAAACCGTAAACCGGTCATACGATGAAACTTGACCGGTTTTAACAATTTTTTTAATCTTACAGCCAGCTCTGCAGCTTCTCCGCAAGATCCTCGACGCACGCAAGCCCTCCAATGTCAAGGTGCGCCACCACTGTTTGATCAGGCGCAGAACTTCCGGATTTGTTTCGCTGGTGCCTCTTCTCAAGCCACTCCCTCACCGTCGACTTCTGCACGTTCTGATTTTCTTGGTACGTTTACTACTCAAAACAGATCCTTGTTTGGTTCAAGATCGAGTGAGTTAGTTTTGCTTTGCGTGGCATTCTTTTAAATGTGTTTTATCGTCTTTACCTTTAGAACACACACCTTTGCTTGACAAAATTAAGTCCTGACAATATTTGGCATCATTTAAGAGTAACATAACAGTTTTGTGTATGGAAGTAAGGAAAGACTGCTGAAATTTGACTTAATTAGCCTGTTGTACATAACAGATAATGAGTCTCAAATAGTTTCCAACGGGTTACCTTAAGTTCCATTCCTAGAAGAGCAGAGGATATAATAATTGGGACATAAGCGAAGACCTCAGAGATGAGTCGATAAAAAGCTTCAGTTACAATTCCCATTTTTTTTTCTCTAAGACTTGATAAAAAAGGAATAAACTGAACTGAATAAAACTCTCCAGTAACAAGTATAGAATTGACATTATCCAAATAAATGAAGAAACTATGTGTTACAAAACTCAGTCCTATGATTGTAAATGTAAAATTTTCCAGGATCTGCTCTGTTTCATACGGCATCAACTAGATCTGACACCTATGTAGTCTCTTATGCAGGTCCCATCTGTTGTAGGTAATATGTTCATGTAACCTAAAAAAATGATCAAGTATATTCATCAGTTCTATCTTGCACTATACTTCCAACATAGAGTGCTATGCAGCAGAAAAAGGACCCTGATATCCGAACTAATTCTGTTGGAGAGAGAGATTCACGGCATGATAGCTTCTGATCATAACCAACACCTGAAAGCAAGCCTCCCAACATCTCTGCCCATCCCGTGCCTTCCAAAAAAATGAGAAAAACAGAGGGACAACCACGCAGCCTGGCTGCTAGCATCGATGCACAGCACGCGCACGCCATGATGCTGGAAGGCAGAAACAACGCCAAGCTGCATGCGCATAGACTCTGCCGCATGTGAAGAGACGAATACGCTGCTGAAGCTTACTCTCATCGATGTCGCTGCAACAATTCACCAATTCAGCATAGAAGCATCTTTTCCAGGAACAGGAGAACCATAGCCAATTCACCTGGCCGACCTTGATATCAATACTGGTTTCCTTCTTGCAGGCATCCACAAACTCCTGAATCGAACGACATAAAACAGAAGACACGCAAAAATTAGAGAAAGCAGAGCAGATGCAAGTGGGGCATATGAAGAGTTCAGATATGAGTTTATATAAGCTTCTGTTACTTAATCTGATTTTCCACATAAAAAAAAGATTTTCCACATAAAAAATACTTGCTAAAAAAACTTGTTAAGGATCCATGTGCATTTCACTCTTATTAAAAAGTGTAGTGAATAGACCTCACCAGTTACATTATATAATTGAAGTTATTCAAGTAAATGAAAGAAATGTTATTTTACAAACCTCTTCCACTCCTAACATGGTAAATGCAACTTTTCCTGGACCTGCCTTGTTGAGTGCTTTATCATGGGTATTTATTAGATCTATGACATCAATGTAGTATCTTATGCAGGTCCCATCTGTTTTTTTTTTTTTTTTTTTTGAAAGTAGCAGGTCCCATCTGATTTACAGACCCAAAACAGTGGTGTTGTTGTTAGGGGTGATGACACTGCTAATAATGTTGATTGGTTTGGAGTCATCAAGAAAATGATTTGTGTTGGCTTTGGAAAAAAACAAGAGGTTCTATTGTTTGAATGTGACTGGTTTGATGTGCCTTCTTTGAGTAGAAACCAAAGTAGAGGATGCAAAAAAGACCAATATGGAATGATAGATATTGACACTACTGTATTTCGATACAAGAATGACCCGTACATTCTAGCAACCCAAGCAGAGCAAGTTTTTTATGTTCGAAGTGTTAAGCACCCCAATTGGGCTACAGTTGTTAAAACGAAACCTCAGAATCTTTTTTCTATGACTCCTACAGAGAGTGAAAATAATATCATTGAGTCTGATGTTGACTCATTTGATGTTGGCTATGATGAAATCAATATGCCACGCATAAATGAGGATATGATGGCATGGGCTAGGGATGACATTCAAGGCGCAAGCGGTGATGTTTCCACTCTTGAAAAGGCACGAGCTGACCAGATTGAAGAGGAGGGAGTTGGATCAGAGGATGAAAACAGTGATGATGATGATGACACATATGTTAATGAGGGCCATGTTGCTCCACTGGCCATGGAGGATAGTGATAATGATGATTTTTTTTTTATCTAGACTTTTCTGTTGTAATGGTCAATGAATGGCAGTATGGTATGTAGTTTGGTAAAATTCATATTACCTTTGCTGTTGTAAGAACGTTGGACTCCCAATTACAGAATACTTGTTTAAGTGATGGCCTGCAAGTACTGAAAGAAGAGGTTATTTAAAAGAATAAATCTGGAAAAGTGTGTTTGCTGCATGTATACCATGTGCTATACAAAAGGGTACCTGAAGATGGCTCTTGATTTGAGAGACGCTAACTACCTTCATGCCCTTCAGCTGGAGAATTCGTTTGGGCATTGCTTCTGCAAGACAAACGAAAAACAAGATCAGCACCTAACCGTGATAATTCTGAATAATTAAGTCTTCACATTAAATTATGAAAGATGGATGAGCTCCAACTTCTAACTGTAAATGTGAGCACAGTGACAATACCTTATGCAAAATTTGACCTCTTTTCTCTTCTCCCAAGCAATCTTCATAAGCATTGAAATAGACAGTGAGGCACCAAGCACACAAGTGAGACACGGCAGCAAGCATGAACACTACGACAGAGACAGAGTAAGAAAAACAGAGTAAAAAGGAGGAGAGGACAGGAGGACAGCATGAGCCGTGTACCTGTGTGTCTAAGTCCTTCGTGCTGCTGTGACGGATGGCCGACGAGGAGGGGATGAGCCGCTAGATTGAGGAAGGGGGATGCGCGGGCAGGGAGGTGGGGCAGAGATGGTCGTGCAGATTCACCGGAGAAGAAGCGTGGCCGGCATGATGCAGTCGCCCGCCGCCGGAGGGGTGGTGGTGGTGCACTCTCTCTCTCTCTCTCCCTCCCTCCCTCCTCTCTCTGTTACGCACAGGGAACGGTTGAGAATGAGGAACGGACGGGAGCGGTTCCCTGACGTCGAGTCACTGAGGTGTGGCCTCGGCTCACACCTCAGTGACGGGACGCAACGTCAGAGGAGCTCCGGCTGGAACGGACATGGGTGAAGGGGAAGACGAAGCATGAGGAAATAGTTTTTTATTGTCTGTGCATGCGTGTTTGTTTTTAGGGCTTTTATGATTTTTTTTTTCTGAATGTATTACTGGTATAGTCTCCTGAAAAAATAAAAAATTCTTCTTGTCTTTCGCTTTTAGTATGAAAGCTATAAAAATTCTAAGTAGTATTATCTACTCCCTCCATACCAAAATATAAACATTTTAAAATTAATAAAATTTAAAATTTTATTACTTTGACCATTAATAATATATAACTAATAATATTTTGTCATATAAAAATTATATTTTTAAGATTCATCATAAAATAAGCTTTCATAAAAAATAAATTTTTACATAAAAAATTATGTAATTTGCTAGATATTATTAAGTAAAAGTTAAAAAAGTTTGATCTTATTCAAACCTAAAATACTTATATTTTAAAACGGATGTAGTACAATACATATTGATATCGTTGACTTTTTATATCAACTTTAACTATTCATTTTATTCAAAAAATTTGTTCAAACATATAAAATTTTATTATTACTATTTTCTTTATCATTGATAGAATTTAAATCACAGCTAGTAATTTTACACGTTAAAATAATTTTTTTGAATAATATGAATAGTCAAAGTTGATGTTAGAACTCAATCGATATCAATAATTTAAAACCGGAGAGAGTATTATTAGTGATCAAAGTGGTAATATTTTGATTTTAACTAAATTTAAAAATACTTATACTCCTTTCGTTCTTAAATTAATGTCATCAATAATTTTTGATATCAAGTTTGAACATCCATTTTATTCAAAAAATTATTTCAAATATGTAAAATTATAAATTGTGATTCAAATAACTTATATGATAAATTAAATTATAATAAAATATATAATAT